>PITA01001229.1:0-108682 GCA_004023965.1 Spilogale gracilis | reverse complement strand
TATAGCTCTGTTTTATTTGTGCCATTTTTCTGTGGTGATGATTTAACTAAAGAGGAGGAACCCTGGGAGGAAAAGGTTCCCATATAATTCTTGCATAATTTTTCTTTCAGGAAGCCATTCTAGATTAATCCAGAACCTTTAAGGGTTGTTTTCCACAACTGCACTCTATTGAACTTCTTTGGCTATGATAATCTTAAGGCTGCTTAGTGGAACTTTTTCAATCCTGAATTAGGCTTTCTCTCTGAAGATGTTCTGTAAACAAGTGAAACACCAAAAAAGGTAAAAAGATGGTCAGAGAAAACATGGTAGGTCTGGACAACATTATCGGTAATGAGAACCTGACAGTGACTGATAATCACATCTCATTAGCTAATCCAATAACTAGCTCCTTTCATACTTGCTAGCATAACATGGAAAATGCTCCTTTGGGGTAGAGGAATATTTGCTTTTCATTCCTTCAAAATATGCTTGCAGGAGCAGACAAGATGTTGATCTACCATCTGTTCTCAACAAGGAGAGGAGGCAGAAATGTGGAATAAGGACTGTTAAGAGGAAGCCCAATTCAGAGTAAAGGACGGAATCAGACGGTCACCACAATCTGCCAAATGATATGATGATTAGATGTGTTTGAACTCTTCAAGTCTTTACAAAGACTTTCTCCCTCTATCTATCTCTCTTCTCTTTTCTTCTTTCCTTCTTTCACAGCAAACCATCTTTGCCTACAGAGGAAATGGCTACTAACCAGATGCTATTAACCCCCAGGAAACTCATCGAGATTATTACTGCAGACAGTCACAAAGAGAAAGGACTGTTCTCACATGTCTGCAAGAACTCCTTATTGCCAAATGCACGGGATACTCTGGGGTTCTCAGACTCTATGTGGATTACAGAATCAAACTGGATATGATTACAGAGGACTGTGGTAGCTACAGTTTGTCTTTCCAGCAATTTATCCCTTTCTCCTCTTTTGGTAACAGGATCCTTTCAGCCTGTGGGGAGCCATCCTTGTAGCTGACCTTCTCTTAACCCTCCCCCTGCAATGAGTGGTAGATGCTGCCGCTGCTTTCTCATTATCACGACCCTCACTATCACTGTCATCATCATTACCATCACCATGATAGTTAATGTTTATTAAGCACTTACCATGTCCAGCCCTGTAAGCATTATCTGTATTATCTCATTTAAAGAAATGACCTGTGTGATAGCTGCTATTTTTTACATGTTAGAGTTATAGGAAACTGAGGCACAGGAGGGGTATGTACTTTCCCCAAGTTGGCACAATAAACAGCAGAGCAGGGGTCTGAACTCAAATACCTTGGTTCCAAAATGCTGGGTCTTAACCACTACGCTTCACTGCCCCTCTAATCGTCTAATCTCTGGCTACAGAAATAGGCTCAGGAAGTTTACCTGACCCAGGCAGGGTCAGCTGGAGAGACAGACAACTAAGACAGAGACGATATTCTTCCTCTGTGGTCTACACAGAGAAGGAGGTAGAACTCTAATGAGCAAGTTTTAGCCTCCTGCATTTAGCTATGCCTGATCCCAGCCTGGATCAATGTGCAGATTTCCTAGTTACATAAGCCTTTTGCTTGAACTATAGGAAATTACCTTTCAGTCACCTTGAATTCTTGAAACTTTTCACTCCCTTGTTTGATGGAACATATTCTTTCCTGATTCTTTTCCTTCTTTTCTGACCACTTCCTCCCTGATCTTTTTCATGGGCACCTCTCCTCCTCAGTTTATCCCGTAAGGTGGCCCCGCCTCTGTCCAAATCTGTCTACTTCTCCTTTCTCACAGCAGTGATCCTCCTAAGCACCTCACAAACGTCTGAGAAGCCTCCCCTGGGGAATGTGCTCCTTTTGCCCATCCTGCTTTGGAATCATTTTGATACTGAACCACTTACTCAAATGAGTGCATCCCTTACAATGGGAAAGAAAAAAAGTTGAGAACCAACTGTTCTACAAGTTACTCTTGGAAAATATCACCCTTTGCAGAATTCAAAACTATTACCAGCAGGTCAATACTCTCTAAATCTTTATTTCTAACCCCCAAACCTCCCCACACTTCAGGCCTTGGTATCTAATTGCCTGTAGGATGTTTATTTTCCTATGTCTGATAGGTACCTCAAAGTCAGCATGTTCAAAAGCAAACACATTAACTTCATCACAAACATGTTCTTCCTCCTGAATTCCCCATCTCATTAATGGCATATTATCCACACAGTCACCAAAACTGGAAACATGAATGTCATTAATTGGACTGTTCCACAAATCTTCATAGAAGACATACCTAAATACTAGATATTCTGCTAGATCCTGGGAAGCTAAAATAACGAACAAGAAACAGACCTTGCTTTTAAGATTTTAGTTTAATTGGCTAATACCACACAGTAATAATTATCACTATATATTAAAGATTAATTCAAGATACTGAAGAGAATCTAATCTACTCTAAGGAGGGGTCAAAGGAAGCGTTCTTGGAGGCCCTAGGTGGGGCTTAACCTAAATCATAAATGGGTATAAAAAAGGGAGTAGGAAGGTAGTAAGGCAGGAAGGCAGAGGAAGAAGCAGTAAAGTGGAAGAGGAAGAACATTCCAGGAAATGGGAATAAAGTGTTAAAGCTCAAAGATATGGGGCAGGAGAAAGACTGATGAAATACTATTATACTAGCAGCTTCCGTTAATTAAAAACTTGCTAAAGCTAGGCACTATTTAGAGTATAATACATTAATATTGCTGTTCTTATACCAAGCCTACAAGACAAGAATAACAATCTCATTTTTACAGTCAATTAAAGCACTTTCAGAATTCAGAGAGGTTAAATTACTTTTCTGAGACCATACAGCTAATAAGAGATGGAACTAGCTTTGGACCTAGGTTTTCTGGCTCCAGAGCCAATACTGTTTATACCAATCCATGTATATTCTCAACCACTCTAAACTCTTCTATATGTTCACTGTCCATATCCAGTAAAATATCAAATCCTGTTGCGTTTTCATATTTCTTAAGTTCCTCCCATTCAAACCATACTTAACATTAGAAACATCGTTCATTATCTTTCATTTAGGCACTAATAGACTCTAATTGCTCCCTAGGTGTATAAAAAAACCTGTGTGTTTGTGTGTGTTGTGTGTTACAGAAAGTCAGATCAGAACTACTTCATTTTCCTCATATGAGATCCAGCAACTTACCGGGGTAAGCTCTCCTGTTCCACAGGAATAAATATTCCTGCTTCCGTCTAGAGCCGGCCCTGGAGTAATCTAGGCATGGTCATGAGCTCTTTTGTCTTCTTTATGGTCTTTTCCTGACGTAGCTCACCCAGTTCACTATCTCTGAGTACCATCTCTAAGACAATAACTCCCAAATATCTTTGTCTCCAGCTCTAATATCTCCCACGATCACCAGATTCTGATGTTCAACTGCTTTATGTGATATCTCAACTTGTATGTCTGATAGGAATACCACTTGCCCCATTAAAATGTGAGTATTTTTTTAAAGATTTTATTTATTGGGGCGCCTGGGTGGCTCAGTTGTTAAGCGTCTGCCTTTAACTCAGGTCGTGATCCCAGAGTCCTGGGATCAAGCCCCGCATTGTGGTCCCTGCTCAGAGGGAAGCCTGCTTCTCCCTCTCCCACTCTCCCTGCTGTGTTCCCTCTCTCACTGTGGCTTTCTCTGTAAAGAAAAAAAAAATTTATTTATTTGACAGAGTAAAAGATCACAAGTAAGCAGAGAGGCAGGCAGAGAGAGCAGAGGAAACAGGCTCCCTGCTGAGCAGAGAGCCTGATGCGGGCCTCAATCCCAGGACACCGAGATTATGACCTTAGCTGAAGGCAGAGGCTTAACCCACTGAACCACCCAGGTGCCCAAAATGTGAGTATTATGAGGGGCAGGAACATTATCGACTTTATACATTTCTGTATCCTTAATACATAATACCTGACACATACTAGATAACCAAAAACTATTTCTTTTTCTTTTTTTTTTAATTTTAAAAAAGATTGTATTTATTTGACAGACAGAAACACAGCTAGAGAGGGAACACAAGCAGGGGGAGTGAGAGAAGGAGAAGCAGGTTTCCCTGCTGAGCAGGAAGCCCGATGCAGGGCTCGATCCCGGGTCTCCAGGATCATGACCTGAGCGGAAGGCAGTTGCTTAACCAACTGAGCCACCCAGGCGCCCCCCAATAACTACTTCTTGATTGAGTAAGTGCATGCTGCTATGTGAGCCAAAGACTTCCTGAATGGGACTGAACTGTCTTAGGGGGCCTTTAAGAATTTGATTCTCTATGGGCTAAATGGGCATTTCTGGAGTAGAAGGAAGGAGTAGAGATTGGCTCTAAGTCCCCTCAGTGTGCCATAGTTAATCCTACTTTTAAATAATGAACTATCTGGGATATTAGCAACCCCGAAATATTATATCTGTAGGAAGAGTGTTTGTCAAATCTGCCTGTTAAGAATCACCTAGGAGACTTCTATTATAATTCAGATTCCCAGGCTTTCTACCCTCCACAACCAAATCCCCTCCTAGTTCAGAATCTCAATGGGGAGAGGTCTAAAATTCTGTATTATAAACAAATGACCCCAATGATTCTTACTGACAAGTTTGAGGAAGACTACCATAGAAGCTTCACCTATTATATAATTGTTGAAAATCCAGCTTGCTGGATTGCAGTGTTTAAACTTGCCCTTAGTGCTAAGTTGAACACCCCAGAAATGATTTATAAGTTACCCAAACACTATTTCACTAGTTTTATTTGAGAACCAGAGGTCACCAGTGACTGGAAAGACTTCTTAGACAACATGTCATACATTAGGCAGATCTTCATTCTAACAGACCAGAAAGGATCTGGTTTTGTTTACTTGGCACAAAATTAATTGTGCCCACCCATCACTGATTCCCATATGTGATATGAGACTTTACTGTGACATATCACTGTCAGCTCTCATCACTTTTTCTCTTAAATCTGTTCAATAGCCAGAATTTTAGCTTCTCTTTCCAAAAATCCACTCCTCTTAACAATCATTTCAAGTAAGCCCAAGGTCAAATCTTTAAAGATTTCTGTCATCCCCTTTGTAAATCGCACCCAAATTCTTCCTGTACATATTCTGCAAACTGAAAGTTAACAAGGCAAAAAACCTAATAAACTCTATAACCTACTCTTGACTAAGGAATTCAAATGACAAACAGCAATTAAAGTGAATGATAGGTACCCTTCCAAGAATCTGTGAGCCTTAAAGGCAAACTTATTTATGGCCATAGCCTAAAAAAGCAGAATTTCTCAAGTGTCAAGTGATTATATAGCCCCTAACTGTAATTTTAGCTAACCTCAAAGTCAGGTCTTTGGGAGGTAAAAAGGGGTAGGATTAGATGAAAAAAAGCAGACAGGCACATATTAGGAGAATCAACCAGCAGACGTTCTCCTTAAAAGGTAACGAACTACCAGATGGCAGCTACACTTGTGGTGAGCACAACATCACATACAGACTTGCTGAATCACTATGTCGCACACCTGAAACTAAAGAAACATTGTGTGCCAACTATACTTCATTAAAAAGATTTTTTTTTTTTAAAGATTTTATTTATTTATTTGACAGAGAGAAACACAGCTAGAGAGGGAACACAAGCAGAGGGACTGAGAGAGGGAGAAGCAGGCCTCCCGCCGAGCAGGAAGCCCGATGTGGGGCTCGATCCTGGGTCTCCAGGATCAGGACCTGAGCCGAAAGCAGTCGACTAACCAACTGAGCCACCCAGGCGCCCCATTAAAAAGATTTTTAAAAGT
Source organism: Spilogale gracilis (assembly GCA_004023965.1). Lineage (NCBI taxonomy): Eukaryota > Metazoa > Chordata > Mammalia > Carnivora > Mephitidae > Spilogale > Spilogale gracilis. The sequence continues at coordinate 102,905 of PITA01001229.1, read as the reverse complement.
TAAGAAAAAAGGTAAAGAACTAAGGGAACAGAGAAACTGTATTTAAAATGACATGGAAGAAATTCTCCCTCCTTTACTCCTTCATTCAGGAATCATTACAGCTTGTTTTCTCCAGCAGGACCAAAACTGATGCCTTTTCAAGTGAGGACAAAGGGCACGTATCACTCCGAAAGACTTCCCCTGCCCCACAAAGTGTCAATGATACTAAAGAATCAGAGGAATTGGAAAAATGCTGAATTACCAGAATCTGGATGAGAACAAATTGACATTTGGAGTCATGTTTACGTCAGCAAACATTTCTGAATCTGTAACCAAGAGCAGAGGCTGGCAAATGGTGGGCTGTAAGCCAAAGCCAGCCCACCAACTGGCTTTTTTAAGCAAAGTTTTATTGGAATGTAGCCACTCCATTTATTGACATATTATCTATGGTTACTTTTCCAGTATAACAGCAGAGTTGAGTAGTTGCATCAGACTACATGGACCACAAAGTAGAAAATATTTACAATCAGGCTCTTTATGTAAGGGGCTTGCTAAGCCCTGACGTAGAAAGTGTAATGTACCAAAGATGAAAACTAGGCTGGCCCTGCTGCCGTTGTCCCTCCCCCAACACACACTCTGGGGACAGGCACAGGCATCTGCCCTCCCCGTGGACCTCAGGAAGGCAGTGCTGACCTTCCACAAGAGCCAGCAAGCAGCTATACTAGGCATCTGCAGAAAGAAGAAACTAAGAATTCAGTAACCATAGACAGCCCATGACTCACCAATTTGGTATATCACTTTTGAAAGTCCTCCAACAGCTAAGTAATTTTAGTTTGAGCTATTAACTTGCCATTTTTTTTTAATTGAGGTGTATGTGACATACATTATATTAGTTTCATGTGTACAACAGGATGATTAGATATTTGTATATATTGCAAAATAAACACCACAATAAGTCTAGTTCAAATCCCTTACCATAGTTACAGAATTTTTTTTTCTTATTATGAGAAAATTTAAGATTTATTCTCCTAGCAACTTTCAAACATGAAACACAGCATTTTAAACTACAGTTGCCACACTGTTTGTTAAGTCCCCATGACTTATGCCAATGGGTCTTAAAAATGTCCCTCCTTTCTTCTTAGTAGTCAATAACATTGGTATGGTTTGAGGTGTAAGAGTTCAGGGTATAAGAAAACATTTTTAAAACATTAAAAAAGCCAAGCATTTTCAAAAGCACATACTGGTAAGTCACACCTGTATGAACATTATCTTGAAAAATCATATTTGGATATCAAACTTTGGGTTTTCTATGACAGAAATTCATGTCACTAAATGGCTGCTGATTCTTGAACTTGTTTCAAGAAAACTGAGATGGGGGGCACCTGGGTGGCTCAGTTGGTTAAGTGACTGCCTTCGGCTTAGGTCATGATCCCGGAGAGCCGGGATCGAGCCCCACATCGGGCTCCCTACTCGGCGGGAAGCCTGCTTCTCCCTCTCTCACTCCCCCTGCTTGTGTTCCCTCTCTCACTGTGTTTCTCTCTGTCAAATAAATAAAATCTTAAAAAAAACAGACAAACAAACAAACAAACTGAGATGGTATAGAGAAATTAAGACTGGTAGATTGTAACCATTTATCTTTACATTTTCACCCCAACTATCCTACCTTTTAGGTCCTACATGAATAAGATCTTTAAAGGCAACATCTGTTAGTGCCTTGAGGCAAAATTCCTGCTGGGGAAAATCTATAAACACTTCATTTGCTGAAAAACAGCAGCAAATCCCACACTAAGCTTTTTACCTCAATCATGGGGCTAGAACTCTGAATTAGCTAAGCCTAGGCCATGGTTAAAGCTCTCTAGCCATGCTATCAACACAAGAAATGAATAGTTTCATAACTAAGGTAACCCTTAGATTCCAACTGAAAGAGAAACAATTATTCCTGGAGGCTCTCTGTAATCAAAGCCATTACAGGACTGACTACTTTGATAAAAGAGTTGGACCCAACCAAGTGCTTTGAAGACAATGTTATCAGATTGTCATCACGGTAATGACAGGGTCCCAGGAATGCTCAGGTTTGGAAATATTCTTTTTTTTAAAATACCAGCAGATAATTCACCAGAATGTTAAACTGTAATTTCCTTTCAGTGGTATAACTTTAGACAATATTTTCTTGTTCTTTATAGCATGCAGAATCCCCTTTTATATAAAGCAAATATTTTCTAACAGCCTCCCCCCAATATTTATTATCCTGAAATAAAGCTCACAGATATAAAACTTAGCCTAAATCATTTAAAAAATCAACAATAAACTATGAAGAAAAACAAAAAAAATTACAATGAAATATTTATTTTAATGTATAAATTCTTGGGCCAATAATACTAGAAGGTATAATGAAATAATCAGAGGCTTGGACCCATTGCAGATAGCCATGAAGACTGAAGTCAGGAGCAGAGCTACAGAATGAGTTTTATAACAGTGCCATTATACAAATGGCAGTGCTATCAGGAATAAATAAAACTAAAACTACAGTTTTCCACAGTTCAGATGGCGGTTAAATTTTTAGATTCCCTTTGCCATAAAATGTGAGTTTATACATAAAATCAAGTTTGGTTTTAGACTCAGATAACAGAGAGGTTTTCATATATGACTGACCAGGAAGAGAGTCAAAAGTCAAGCAAGCTGCGGGGACAGCTGTCATATGGGACGTATTAGGACATCTAGCATCTCTGGCCTCTGTTCACTAAATGCATGTACAACATCCCCCATCACTGTGACCCATCAAGTCCCCCCACGAATGTTTATAACCTCTAGAAATGCTCCTGCTGCTTTTGAGAACCACTGCTTTATACTTTTTTATACTTTATATATTTTCTATAATGACATATATTAACTTTATAGTCATAAAAAAAGTTCCAGCAGAATTTCAAGCTCATCAGTGTCCCTTCAACAAAGAGACAGAAGGTCAAAGGTGACTAACGTGAACTAATACCTTGAAGGCAATTCAAAGCAGAAGAAAGAGACTGGGAGAAAAGCAAAAGGTCAAGGGGTTAACTGTACTATCCTTACTAGCTGATAAACCTTCCACATCTTTGGATAAGAAGTGTGAGCAAAACCCAAACAGATACCTTGAAGGTCAATTTATTCTATCTTGAAAAAGATTTCTGACTAGAGCAGAATTCACTGATGTAATGGGACAGTGGGTCCAAAAATTACAGGGTCTCAAAGGAATACATGTGAGCTTTGATTACTGAGATTTCCTTGGCAACAGCACGACCTAAAATTAATAGAGTCCTTAAAAGGAAGATGCCAAAAGAAACTTTGTTGGTTTATATAGCTTGGGCTAGAGCAAGGCACAGTGTGACCCATATATAGAAAATCACAGCATCTGCAGTATTTTAAGAAACTACAGTTGCAGAGCAAGAGCAAATGTACAGTGAAAGGAAAGAACCTTCCAAGCTAATGTGGAGTCATTCACTAGAGAAGATTCTTTAGTGCACACTGGATAGAAGGCAGCTTCCCACACACAGAGTTGGTTGGCTGCCATGTCTCAATCTCCATCTCTTTCCTTGGGACTGCCCATTGTCATCAATTGTACAAGTCCAGGACAGCTTGCTTTTCTTCATGTGAATGCTAGCCAACTCCCACAGGCTGGCTACGACAGGACTGTTTACAACAGCCATCACTTATTAGATCTATCCTTACTTTTAATATCCTTATAAGCATTTTTATATAACCAGATTTCTCAGACTTCTCAAAACCCTCTCAATTTGAGGACAACCTTCCCTGTTCTCTTCTTCTTCTTTTCTTATCCAGCTAAAGATAAAGAGGCAGAGGGAGAAAAATCTATATTTTCTTATCCTTCACTTGATTAAAAGGAAGAAAGGTTTGCTTTAAACACACACACACACACACACACACACACACACACACACACACACACAAAGACTGTGGTTGTTATATGGTATACTGTAAAAAATACTACTTTATTATGTAACTAACTAACCCTGCTACCTCTGACAGCTTACCTACAGTGTCTTTAAACTTGGTCAGACTGTTGTTCATCTCAACAGTGCAGTCTTGTCTGGGACATACCTTACCATATTAGGTAATCAAGCCTCAGAGACAAGGGAAAGCAAAACAGTCCTAGGATTTTACCTAAAAGGAGAATGGCAAAGATACTGCCCCATGGTGGACAGCGGACAGAAAATCACTGGATGCCCTCCAGCAGATTAAGGGGCTTCACAAGATTAAGTAACAAGATTAAAAAATACTGCTTCAGAAAGGGGAGAAGATCCAGCAAATAGCCAGAAGCAAAGCTGTGAAAAAATTAGAGCAAATAGGCTAAGGCACTATTATTTACTCAAAAAAAGAGTGTGTATGCGTGTGGGGCAGGTGGAGTATAGGGAGAAAGTAAAGATGTATAAAACTAGAACTGTTGGAGAAACACTGGCAGAGAAAGATAAACGGACGGCGTAACTGAGGCATAGAAATGAAAGCCTGCTTGAATGACAGAGAAATCTGCAGGGACTTGATTTGATTGCGTGCTCAAAGAGTTCCCAGCAAAACTGAAAACATTTAGTTCTTGTTTCTTCCCTTTCTACTCATTACTCGTTTCTCCTACTTCAGCAACCCCCTTTAAAACTTATTTCTCAAAATTCACCAGGTACATTTTCAAAACACAGACATATACTGGAGTTATAGAGGAGCCCGGGCTACTTCTCTGACTCTCCAAAGAATCCATTCTTTATTGATAAATTAATAAATAACTTAAAGATCACATGATTCTAAGGTCAACGAAAGTATTCCAAAAGCCTTACACTCACGCAGATTTAAGAACCTACAGTCTGGGGTGCCTGGGTGGCTCAGTGGGTTAAAGCCTCTGCCTTCGGCTCAGGTCATGATCTCAGGGTCCTGGGATCGAGGCCCGCGTCGGGCTCTCAGCTCAGCGGGGAGCCTGCTTCCTCCTCTCTCTCTGCAGGCCTCTCTGCCTACTTGTGATCTCTCTCTGTCAATTAAATAAAATCTTAAAAAAAAAAAAAAAGAATCTACAGTCTGGAAAACAGCATGAATGAATCTCAATCATCTCTAACTACTTAAATGTATTTCATTTTCGTTTTACTTTAAGAGGTAGCTACTATGACGGTCCTAACTGTATAGATGAGGAAACTGAAGCATAACAGTTCCAATTTATTCAAAGCAGTTAAGTAGCCTAGGCCTATCTAGCTCCCGGGTCTGCTCTCTTAACTATTACACGATACATAATAAATATAAAAATTCACCTGAAGGCAGCACAAGCCATGGACTAGGAACCCAGCTATGTGATCCTGGCAGGTTACTTAATCTCACTGGGCTTCAGTTGCAGTCTTTAAAGTGAGAAGTTTAACTAGTTAACTAGAAGTTTAAGTCTCTTTCAATTCTAAAATTCAGTCTACAATTGCTATTCTATCCATCACAGAGCTAACTCAGAGTTTAGCATATGATACCACTCAGAAATACGTCTTTCAAAGAAAGCCTCTTATTCTTAAGTGGAATGGAAGTGCCAGTTATTCAAAGATGTAATAAAGCTAAGGGAGATTAGCCAGCCAAAGCAAAGGGGACCAAAAGCTGAGTCTACTAAAAGACCACCTGCAAATATGGTTATCATTAGAATTATTCTGATTTAACCAAAATAGTCACATCCTCAGAGCGAAGTGCTAGGATTCATCAGTTTCCTTTGTGGTTCTTCCCCTTCTCACTTTGAATTTTGGAGTGCCCCAGGGCTCTGTCTTTGGATTTCTTCTCTGTCCGTTTTCATTCTCTTGTGATCTCATTCAATCTCATGGTTTTAAATACAATCTATACATTTGCTGACATTCGAGTTTGTATGTCCAGTCTGGACCACTCACCTGAACTCTAGACTCCCACCGCTAAGTCTTTTCTGGACATTTCCAAGTGGCTGTCAATCAGACATACTAAATTTAACACTCTTAAAACCAAAGCTACATTCTGCCTTCCCCACTAAATTCATTCCTTCCACAGTCTTCTCCATCTCAGTTAACAAAAACTCCATACTTTCAGTTGCCTTAGCTAAATGCTTCAGTGACAACCTTGATCACTATACCTCTCCCTAAGCCCAGTTTTTTTTTCACTCTATATCCAATCCAGCAGCAAATTTTATTGGTTCCAATTTCAAACTACTTTGTGAATCTGGAAACGTCTCAGTATCTTTACTACCCACTATCACTTCCGTGCAAACCACCATCAGTTTTTCCCTGGATAATTATAAGCAGCTTCTTATCTGATGTCTCCACTTCCACCCAAATCCCATCAGAGTATATCCTCAAAATAGCAGGCAGAGTAACTCCTTAAAATTTAAGTATAATCATGTCACTCTTTTGCTCAAAACTCTCTAGTGGCTACCCACTCATTCAGATCAAAAGCCAGAGCCCTTAAAATGACTTATCAGTCTATGCCATTGGGCCCTTTTGCCCATTCTGCTCTATCACACTGGTCTTTTCATCTGTCCTCAAGCATGTCAGACACACTTCTGCCTCAGGATCTTTGCAAGTGCTGTTCTCCCTGCCTAGCTCCCCATCTTACTTCCTTTAAGTCTAGGTTCAGATGATTGTTTTCTCATCAAGGACTATCCTGACCATCCTACTTACAATTCTAATGTCAACTTCCTGTCCCACTCAGGTATTTCTGATTCCTGTCTATCCACTCTGCATGGATTTTCCAAAAACACTTACTGCCTTTTCACATACTATTTACTTCACACATTTATTTTATTTATTTATATATTTTATCTATTTCCTCCCCTAGAATGTAAAGTCCGTAAGAGCAGGGCTTTTCATTCACTGTTGCATCTCCAGTATCTAAAATACTGCCTGATTATAATAGGTTACTTAAAAGTACTTGTTCAGTGACTAAAAGAGAAGGTTATAAAGGGAGAAGGCAGGACAAAATGGGAAATGCATTTCGTAACTTGGTAGTAGAGACATTTCTGGGGCCAAGTAGCTCCCAGGCAAGTTCCATTTTTAAACTTAGTTCAAGGAGCAACAAAATAAACAGATGAATAAATAAAGAGTGAGAGAAGAGAGAATTAGGTACTTTTTTTTTAATTAAAGGACTTTGTTACTTTAGCCACAAAGCTAAAACAGCATTACTTCAGCTCTAAACTAGCCTTGAAGTTTACAGACAGGACTGTAAATGTACTCTTTTTCTTTGTTGTGATGTCCTTTTATTTTTTTCTTTGGAAACTGCTATAATGGAAAATAAAATGTAAATTGCTGCCAACTGCAGTAATGATGCTTTTAATAAAACTGACCCAGATATGCAAAAAAACAAAACTTAGTTCAAGGAGCACCTGGGTGGCTGTTGTTAAGCATCTGCCTTCGGCTCAGGTCATGATCCCAGAGTCCTGGGATGGAGCCCCGTATCTGGCTCCCTGCTCAGCAGAAAGCCTGCTTCTCCCTCTCTCACTCCCCCTGCTTGTGTTCCATCTCTAGCTGTGTTTCTCTTTGTCAAATAAATAAATAAAATCTTAAAAACAAAACAAAAACAACAAAAAAACTTAATTCAAAACCAAGTTTTACCAGCAAGTCTCTATATGGCTTCTCTTTCATGTAATTTGAAAATCTTACATTTAATAGCTTACTTCTTCTGGAGCACTTTATCAACACATCTCTCCACTAGCAGGCTAGCATTCACCTAAGACAAATACATTAATGCTCACGAATTAGTAATTCCTTAACAATATCTCCTTTACCAGTTCATTCTGAGTGGCGATTAGCAATCCAGATCTACTGGTTTCATTCTGGACTGGGAAATATGCCACTGCGAATTTGGAGCGAGAGGTTTTGGTGATTTTGTTCAGACTGAGTGCTACCTGATTTGCCTGAAACCAGCAGGGATGGAGGAAGAATGTGGATGGGAGGGAAGCATTTTGTATGGAAATTCTTCCTTCTTTTTTTTTTTTTTTTTTTTTTTTTTTTTTTTTTAAATATTTAATTTATTTATTTGACAGGGAGAAACACAGCGAGAGAGGGAACACAAGCAGGGGGAGCGAGAGAGGGAGAAGCAGGCCTCCCACCGAGCAGGGAGCCCGATGTGGGACTCGATCCCGGGTCTCCGGGATCATGACCTGAGCTGAAGGCAGTCGCTTAACCAACTGAGCCACCCAGGCGCCCCGGAAATTCTTCCTTCTTGAAAGACATAAGTACCTACCTACATCAAGGACAACAGAAGAATGCTGATATTCTACCCACTGACTGAATCTTGATACTCAGAGTAGGCTTTTCAGTCATCCTCACTTCAGGATGACATTCCTTCACTTAAGGAAGTAAGATGCTACTAGCAAATCAACTTGAACACATAATCTGTTGAGTAAAAAATCAAATGGATAAATAGGGAATGCAGGATATTAGCCCTGATTTCAGGTCTGTTTCACTAATGTCAAATAAAAAGGTTCCCTGATGAGGGATCAACAGGGTGATCAACTAGCAGAGCTTTCATGTCCCTGAATACTTCTTAACTTTGTTGAGCCTCAGTTTTCTTAACTACAAATTGAGGTTCCCTAATCCAGGTTATCTCTAAATTCCCAAAATTTGGGAGGCAAGTAACTTTACTACCCTGAACTGGGTTCTTTAACAATTCCTTTAAAACTAAAGAATCTGTCTTCTGTTCAAATTTTTAGGGTTCCATTCTTGTTCACCAGCATCTTTTCTGTTGACCACTTATGCCCTCTAGTGATGCACTTAATTATACAACAGAATTGGCTAGGGAAAGTCTGTTCCAGAGGACTAAATGGGGAAAACAGCAAGGACACAGTAGATAAAATCAGTGTTAAGCAAAAGAGAGGCAGGCCAAAGATGTAGGAAAAAGAAAAAAAAAAGATGGAAAGAAATCAAATGGCTATCACTTTCTGCAGTATGCCTAAGACTATGCCTTCCAGAACAAACACTGTAAAGAAATTACCACTAGTAAAGAAAACAAACACGCTCCTGAATATAGGTCTGACTGGAATACTGTTCTTCCTCATATTAAGATCCAGATACAGTTTCTTTTTCACTTAACAAGATAAAAGATATATTAAGACTTCTGGAAAATATCTATTATATACCTAATGTGGATAATTAACAGATGTGCTTTGAACACACCTGTCAAGGAGGTGTTAAGACATCAAATTATATATTCATTGCCAGTCTAGCCTGTTCATGGATTTACCAATGGAGATGGGTTCTGACTAAAATCATGTAGTACGTTGGGCTTAAGTGAAGTCCCAACCTTCTAAGTATCATTCCTTGGCGTCACCACCATAACACACAAAAGCACAATTGGTTTTTCTCCTATCACGTAACTGAAAACAAACATTAGAGCTCTATCTGGCAATAAATCATATCTGTATATAAAGGCTGATGACATTTTTCTAGCACAGGTACACAAAAAGAAGAAATGGATTTCAATGATACCAATAGAGATTCAGGTTAAACAATAGAGATGTCTTCTAAACCATGCTGTTGTTACTGATACATGGGTGAGAGTTAAAAGAATCTTCTTTTGAAATCTTTTAAGAGGAGAAAACAAAATCTGTACTTATTTGGAGTCATTTTAATTCTAACCCTGACTGGACCATAAGATAAGGATGATAACCATTAAAGTTTCCTTTCTACTCTTAAAATGAAATATGACTGTATGATTCATATACATGAAGTTCAAAAACAGTTGGTATTAATCCATGGTGACAGAAATCAGAAGAGTGGGGCACCTGGGTGGCTCAGTTGTCAAGCATCTGCCTTAAGTTCAGGTCATGATCCCGGGGTCCTGGGATCGAGCCTTGCATAGGGCTCCCTGCTGAGCAGGAAGCCTGCTCCTCCTCCTCTCACTCCCTCTGCTGTGTTTCCTTTCTTGCTGTCTGTCAAATAAATAAGTAAATCTTTAAAAAAAAAAAAAAAGAAAAAGAAATTAGAAGAGTGGTTGCCTCTTGGGACAGAGGAGGCATGAGGGAACTTTTCAAGGTGATAAAACAATTTTATATCTTGATTTGAGCAGTGTTCACACTGGTGTGTATACAGTGGTCAAAATTCATCAAATCGTACACTGAAGCTCTGAGCAGTTTACTGATTGTAAATTATATCTCAAAAAACATATGCCAGAGCCTTGGGAAGAGTAACTTTAAAAGTACCAACACTATTCTTTAAGAACAGGCTAAGAAAGAGAAGGGAGCTATCATGACTCAATAGCATATATAGTCTTATTGAACCAAAAACCAAGAAAAGAAAGAACTGCCCTGGCTTCTCAGTGGTACCCATGCTCATTAGCTAACGGCGGCAGCTCAGCAGAATGCCCCCTCCTCCGGCAGGCTCACTTTTGCTGCCCGATGGAAGGACATGGAGGTGGGGGGAGAGATTGGTCCTAAGAGATTACTGACTGTCTTGAAGTAGAACTGCGGCTTACAGGGCCAGGTATGTGGCTCTGTGGGTCCGTATGATGATAAAAGCATCATGCCTGCTAGTGTTAGAAGAGAGTACTTGCAAGAAAAACAGCTAAGTGTTTCTGGCTTTTTTTTTTCCCTCTCCAGTTAAATTACCTTCTAGAAATAACAGACTGTTCGTTCTTAAGATTCACGTTGGAGTCTGCTTGACACACGTTAGATACCAACTGATGCCTCAAGCAATTGGATGAGTGAAACGTTTTTCAGTCTGACAAATGACTTTCATATCAAACCTTGACAGTCTCTGTTCTTCCTCACTAATCAGAAAACCTTTTCTATATTTTTCATTCAAGTCTGAGGACGAAATCTCTGGGAAGCACTGCATCAGAAGCATCTTAGCTTTCCTTACCTGTGCCCTATGTTGGGATTTTCCCAGGCCAAGTGGTTTGGAATGTGGAGACACAGATTTTCACTGACAAAAGACATTCTGTCACAACAAAGCCATTCTTGTTGTCATTCCCTTTATGGATTAAGTGGCCTCTATAACCCTCTAGGGATTATAGTTCATTTTAGTGCTCTGGAATCTATTATCCAGATTCTCTCTTTAGGTATCTTATAATTTCCCAAAGCAACTTTCCTACATTCACTCTTTATGTCTCCAAAAGCCTTTCCCAGCCCACTGAAGCACTGAAGAGTTGTTGTTATTTGTGCAAGTGCATGAACGTCTTTGTGGTTATTTCCACCTGACATGGCTTGTCTTTGTGAGTTCACCTAGCTTCAACCAAGGGTAGGCAGTTCTCACCTATGTCACCACAAATCATCAGGGCTTTGCTTTTTGGAAGGCCCTACTGATTGCTTTGGATCTTGACTAAAATACAGGCAGGTCAATGACATAATACAGTATTTCTATTTCCTCTGCTAAGAACAAGTTAGTTGTTGATTTTCAATATGGTTTATCAAATACATTCCATTCTTTTTTCAAGTAGGTGCCACGCTTAGGCCCACTTAAGATTCTCTCTCCCTTGCCATCTGCTCTGTCCCCACCTCTTAAAAAAAAAAAAAAAGTTGGACACTTAACCAACTAAGCCACCCAGGTGCCCCTCAAATATATTCTGAGAAGCTACCTTCAACTAACCGCAGGATATAAAAAGGCTACCTTTTTACATAATTTCCAACAGACATGTACATGCCGTCTCAATTTACATAGTCAAAACCAAATTCCTTCCTTTCTGAAAAACAACACTGATAAAGAAACTACTAACTTTTTGTTATGTTTGAGTGGCTTTTAGGAAACTGGAATGTCAGGAAAGCTGGGCCCAGGCCGTCCCCTAGGGAGAAAAGTTGGATATGGCCTGAGTTGTATAAGAGTCAAGGGTTTAACCTCATTTCAGAGTCAACTATAAATGACTTTCGGGTTGTGTAATGTTTACATTCTTCACATTTATGTTCCTTTCTCTATATAAGTATAGATCCATAAAAGAAATAGTATCACTCTTTACTTTTCTTCCAAAGATTTCAAAGTGCTTTCTACAATCCAATAACATACTCACAAGAGAGAAAAAGCAGACAGAGAGATCCTAGAACTGTGCTGGGGATCAGCAGAAGGCATAGAGAGGTGCAGGACCCTTGCTCAGGAGCGTCTGAGACAATGGACCACCAACTAACACCTGCCACATCTCTCAGAGGAACATCTATCTCCAAACCCTCCTCAACTCAAATCTGCATCAGGCCTGCTCTTTTCTATTGAAATCGTATGCACAAGAGAAAGGCTGAACTGAAAGGGACATGTCTCACTGGCTTGCCACTTACCAGTGCTGCTTTTACCTCTTCAGAGACGTCAGTTTCATCTTCCTGAAAAGGAAAGAGGAAGAAAAACAAGAGGACCATGGTCACAGACATCCTTGAAAGCAACAAGGTCAGCTCCCATCAATTATGCATCCTGGCATTTCGAGCACAGGCAGTGAGACCTGACTGACAAGTGATGCTCCGTGACTGCTGTTTCTAACAGCCGCCAGAGGCAGACAGCTCAGGAACATCGCCTGTCATCAACAACGTCAAATAAACCATAGCAGGAAAAGGGGTATCTTGAGAAAAGACAGATTTTATTTCATCTCTGTCAATAGTTATCAGTTTATTTCATCCTATAAAAATGAGATACTTTTATCTTAAAGAATAGTTCCTAATAGATGGCTATTACTGTTTCATTCTTGTCTCCCCGAAGGTTTCATCTAGTTTTCAAATGAGTCATTGGTAAGCAGGGACCTCTTGATTCTTAGACACTTATTTTTAAAATGCCAATAAGAAAGTTGAGTGAGATGGGTATAGAACAAGAGAGTGAACTGAAGTACTGAATGTGTGCTTGCACTTGGTAAGCACCGGTGTACCTGCCTTTATTTTAAAGCCAAAGTTCATTTGTTTTCCTCTAAAAGAGTAAAATTGGGTCGCATGAACTTGTGTTACTAAGAGTTTAGGTTCCTTGAAATTCTTGTAATGCTCCTAAAGTATTTCGTTAGACTCTCTGCTTATGTGTGGTAATACTACTGACTAACTACATGACTTTCTAGGAATATTAGGGAGAATTACTGATGTTTGACAAGCTTATTCACTTGTTATATATGCTTATATGGTTGTTGTATATTTCTGGTCTTTTCATTCATCACCCATTATTTACTGAGTGCCTACTATGTGCCTGGTACTGTTCTAGACACTGAGCATCCAGCCAAGAACATATGAAAGGAGTCTCACTCTAGGTGAGTCTTTCTTCTCTTTCCTCAGTAGTATTTCTTGATCATCTACAAGATTCATTGGACCACGTGGGACCCTCAACCCAAAGGACGGCAGCCATTGGTGATGTGATAGGTCCCAGCATGGACCAATCCACTTACATCCTTTGTCCAGAAATTGATGCCCGTGCCTCGTCGTCGTTCCTTGGGCCGCCTCCTCTCACGGATGGATAGTCTGTTAGAGGGCTGATCATCCACATCTGCTTCTTCACTCTCTGGCCAGAGAGAAAACAGAGTGTGAACTTAGGAATTGGGGATATGTACGCGAGTGGGGAGGCTGCATATTCTGAAGCTCTACAAACCATTTTTGTCCATTTCCTTTGCAACTGCAGCGTTGGTGGTGGTCTCTGAACTCTCAGAGTCGGGGACTGAAGATCTGCTTGTCCGTAGCAGATGGGAACTGGTGTAGAGAGAGGGCCTTGATGCAGAAGGAGACACTGGTGTTGTGGGTTTGTCTGGCTGAGCTGGATACCTCAAGCGACGATAGACAGGCTGGAAATAATCCACAGGCTGAGATGTCAGAGGTCAAATCCAACCAAAGGATAAGGATAGCAGGCTTATTAAAAATGGGCTTTTCATATACCAAGAGGCTTATTAATAGTAGATGCTCAATAAATAGCTACTGAGCTGAACTAAAGTTAGTTAGTTAATTAGTCAGAAAGGAAACAGCTTCTAGATTCCTATTCTGATAACACCATCATGTTGACTGCTGCCCAGGAAAATTTTTCCTAAATTGACCAAAGGGCACTAGGTAACACTAACCTTGTTAATAAAAATTCCTTTGATTCTGGAATAAAAATAAGAAAGATGATGGCCTTTTTAAGATGGAGCACTGAAAGGCAAGGTTTACAGAGAAAAGTAAAAAAGCTTGGGAATATGAAGAAACAAGACAGAGTTACCTGAGAACAGAGGCCAAATCTGAACAGTATACCAATTTCTGAATTTTTTGTTTACAAAGACAGAAGCAATAAAATACAGTAAGCTGTGGAATCAGACAGAACTTGGTTCAAATTCTAGCTTCAGAGCACTTACTAGCTGTGTGGCCCTGAATAAGTTATTTAACCTCTCTGAGCCTCAACTTTCTCCTATGTAAAGTAGGGATAATATTTTCCTCAGAGAGGACTGTGAGGATTATACAAGGTAATGTGTATTCTCCTTAGAACAGTGCTTAGAACAGTAGCTAGTAATAAGTAATCAATAAACAGTAGCTGATAGAACAAAATAAACAAAAGAACCTCAGTTAGTTTATATAGCCCTAGCCATTCAGAGCTGGAGTAAAGAGATTCCTTTCTCCTCTATCGTGATGAGAAAATTTATCATTCCAATTAAGACACTTTTGAGAGTGAGGAGGAATGGTGTCAATAATTTCACGAAGATAACCGGTGTAATCTGAACCATTTTGGGTAAAGTAGGAGTTATGTTCATCCTAAATAGAACCCTATACATTTGACTACCAACTCTACTTGAGAAAGGGAATGTAAGTTAAAACTGTTCACCTCAATAGTGACATCTGTGGCAGGGGATTAAGGCGGTGCTTTGTAAACTAGGTTTGCAAGGGTTCTGAGAACAGTATAATCGTGGCTGAGACAGCACTCTGTGGAGCTCGACTGCCTATGCTCCAGTCCTTGCTTAACCACTTCTCATCTGTGTGAAATGCTGGGCAAGTTATTTAACCTCTTTGTGACCTGATTTCCTCACATTTGCAATTACAAATAATAATATCTACCTCACAGGGTTGTTTTGAGTACATACAAAATAGCTGAAATAATGCCTGGTATAAAGTAGACAATAAATCCTCACGTTTCTTTTTTTCTTTTCTTTTTTTTTTTTTTAAGATTTTATTTATTTGACAGAGAGAAACACAGCCAGAGAGAGAACACAAGCAGAGGGAGTGAGAGAGGGAGAAGCGGGCTTCCCGCAGAGCAGGGAGCCCGATGTGGGACTTGATCCCGGGTCTCCGGGATCATGACCCGAGTCGAAGGCAGTCGCTCAACCAACTGAGCCACCCAGGCGCCCCAAATCCTCACATTTCTATTTGTATTTTTATTATACTGTAACCTCTCTCTTTATAATAGAAAAAATATTTAAAGAATAAATTTAGTTAATAGAATTTATTGTGGTAATCATTTCACTATATATCAAATCATCACGTTGTACATAACCTGAAGTTAATAAAACGTTATATGTCAATTCACGATTATATGTCAACATATGTCAACATCCCAATAAAAATGATGACCGAAGGACGGACGTCCTCTGAGTTCTTTCAGTCACACAGGTTTGCCAATGACAGAGGGGTGTTACCACTGTTTTCTGTAAGTTGTCCACAGCAAAGCAGCATTGTGTTTGCGTGGTCAGTGAGGAGGGATCCCCCACATTAATGACCCTGCTTTTGGCACAGTACATGCCCGTGACTTACTTCTTCATCCAGACTCCCGCCCCACGGTTGACGGCCCTCGCCAGCTTCCTTTGCCGGGACTGCTGAGGGCTCATGCTTCTCTGAGCTTCCCTCAAGCCCTTCGATGCCTGTGGGCTTCTGGCCAGGCTGCTCCTGAGCTTGCCGTTCTGCTCTTGACCGGCTGAAAGTCCTTTCTGCTTCCTGAAGGTCCGTTAGTGTCACACCCTGGGAAAATGACACAAGGTCAGGAAGTTCCACCTTAACCGTGGAATAACTCTTGATAAATAAGCAGGGAGACTGCCTTAAAGATCTAATAGTATCAAATTACAAATGAAGCTCTCAAAATGTATGAGGCCATTTCAAGCAAGATATGTTTAAAATAAATACTTTGGTGTGCAAAGAGCCCCAGCCTGAGCCCAGGTATATTTCAAATGTTATACTTGAGTTTTTCCAGTTTGAGTTCCAGAAAATAGGGTAACATTGATGGCTTCCTATTGTAGATGTAATTCTCTCATACCTTTAGTTCTCAACACCCCTATCTGAAAGCTGCATACTTCTCAAGAGCAAATGGATACCAAGAGAAATTCTCTGAATAGTGGATAGTAAGAAAGAGGTGAAAATTCAGAGCCAGGCTAAAACAACAACAACAACAAAAACCAACTGACCAACAAAAACGACACCACCTAAACCACCTTTACTCTAAGGTGATTTCCTATGTAAGTCCAGAAATGTCATACAGAAACATTCCTACAATTGATATTTCTGTACTTCTAGGTAGAAGTACAGAAGAAAAACAAGGAGGAATCACCTGCAGAGAAGGGAGAAAGAGTGTTAGGACTAGAGTGAACTGATTCAAACTCATGCAGTTATGTGCTCAAGTTTTCAGGAGAAGGAAGTTCGAAAGCTAGAGGTAGTTAAGCAAATACTATGCCTTGTTGTTTTTTATTTAACTATACATAAATTTATTCACTCACTCTCTTAATAGATTTTTAAGTGTCCTTAAGCACTGGAACTACAAAGACAAATCAAATGACTCCTGCATTGAAGAACCTTTTAAACTAATGGAAAAGACATAATAAACAGATGAGTATAATGAAATGTAAGTAATTAAGACAGAAACATATGACCCAGCAAATTCTGCTTCTGAGTATTTACCCAAAAGAACTGAAAGAGATCATTTGTACATCCATGCTCACAGTAGTATTATTCACAACAGAAAAAAAGGTGCCTATTAGGGTGAATGAATAAACAAAGTGTGGTCTAACCATACAGTGGAATACCACTCATCCCTAAAAAAAGAATGACGTACTGACACAGGCTATAACACAGATGAACCTTGAAGACATTATGCTAAATGATATAAGCCAGTCACCAAAGGACAAATATCGTATGATTCCACTTGTGTGAAGTACTTAGATTGATCAAATTCACTGAGACAAGAAGTAGAATGGTGGCTGCCAGAAGCTGGAGAGGGTGGGAGAGGAAATTACTGTTGAATACATACAGAGTTTCAGTTTGGGGAGATCAAAAATGTTCTGGAGATGGATGGTGGTAATAGCTGCAAAATAATGCAAATGAACTTAACACTGAACTGTACACTTAAACAATGGTTAAAGTGGTAAATTGCATGTTATGTATATTTTACCACAATAAATCAAACCAAAAAAAAAATTACAGTTAGTCTTGGTCTTTGTGGAAGTTACATTGTGAGAGGGGAAAACAGAGAAATAATCAAGCAAAAACAAAGCAATAGTTACCATAGTTATACAAAGGAAGAACACTTAACCTACTTTGGAAAAGTCAGGGAAGACGGAGGTATGTTTGTAGCTATTTATAAAGTCCCCTTCTGGAGCACCTGGGTGGCTCAGGTCATGATCCCAGAGTCCTGAGATCAAGCCCCATATGGGGCTCTTTGCTCAGTGGGGAACCTGCTTGTCCCTCCCCTTCTGCCACTCCCCCTGCTTGTGCTCTCTCTCCTTCTCTCTAATAAATAAATAAAATCTTAAAAAAATAGTAATAAAGTCCCTTTCTTCAGTCCTCAGATTTCCTGCCTGACCTCCATAGCATTTGCAACTGTTATCTTCACCTTTTACCAGGAAACTGACTTCATTTACTGCTATGCCATTCCTGTTTCCTGGTTTACCCTTCATCTCTCTGACTGCTCCTTTTATTTTATCTATCTATCTATCTATCTATCTATCTATCTATCATCATCTATCTATCTAAGATTTATTTATTTGACAGGGAGAAACACAGCCAGAGAGGGAACACAAGTAGAGGGAATGGGAGAGGGAAAAGTAGGCTTCCCGCTGATCAGGGAGCCCAATGTGAGGCTCGATCCTGGCACTCCAGGATCATGACCTGAGCCAAAGGCAGACGCTTTTAATTGTGCTTCATCAGCTCATCTTCCACTGCCTCCTTAATGCCAAGTCACAGCTTTCTCTCCCTTCTTCCTGCCAGTGCATGACTGAGTTCATGGTCATGTTACTCCCAGCTTGGACTACTGTGACAGCTTCTTAACAGGTCTTCTTATTTCCTCCCTTGACATACTTTTGCCGACCAGTCCCATCAATTCTCTGCATGGTGATTTTTGCAATATTATGCAGACTGGGGCAGCTGGATGGCTCAGCTGGTTAAGCATCCAACTCTTTTTTCTTTAAGAGGGAGAGAGAGCAAGAGTGCAACTGAGTCACCCGGGCAGGCACTCCATAGCCTCTGACGCTGGACCTCAGTTCAGGTATTGATTTCAGGGTGGTGAGTTCAAACCCCATGTTGGGCTCTACACTGGGCATGGAGCCTACTTAAAAAAAAAATCAAAAAATATAGTTATAAATTTATTTATAAATGTCATATATAAATATTTTTATATATTTTATATAAATGCAAATTATATCAAGACTCTTTACTTCAGTGGCTCCCTTAGTGATTTTTTTTGTTTGTTTTAAAAATATTTTTATTGAAGGGCTGCCTGGGTGGCTCTGTGGGTTCAGTGTCCAACTCTTAATTCTGGCTTAGATCAAGATCTCAGGGTCCTCGGATCAAGTCATGCCTTAGGCTCTGTGCTCAGCAGGGAGTCTGCCTGACATTCTCTCTCTCTCCTCCCTCTGCCCCTTCCTCCACCCTGTGCACGCACACTTTCTCTCTAAAATAAGTAAATAAATCTTTAAAAATATACATATCTTTATTGAAACCTAACTCCAGTATCATAAAACCCACCCTTTTAAAGTACAGGCATATCTCAGAGATATTGAGGGTCTGGTTCCAGACCACCATGATAAAGTGAGATAAGTGTGAGTCGAATAAATTTTTTGGTTTCCCAGTACACAGAAAAGTTATGTTTGCACTATGCTGTGGTCTATTAAGTATGCAAGAGCATTATGTCCAAAAAACAATGTATGCACCTTAATTAAAAAATATTTTTTTTACATTTCTTTTCTTTTTTTTTTTTTTAAGATTTTATTTATTTGACAGAGAGAAACACAGCCAGAGAGGGAACACAAGCAGGGGGACTGAGAGAGGGAGAAGCAGGCTTCCCGCCGAGCAGGGAGCCCGATGTGGGACTTGATCCCGGATCTCTGGGATCATGACCTGAGCTGAAGGCAGTTGCTTAACCAACTGAGCCACTCAGGCGCCCCTAAAAACTATTTTATTGCTAAAAAAATGCTAACCATTGTCTGAGCTTTCAGTGAGTCAGTCTTTTTGCTGGTGGAGGCTCTTGCCTTTGTGTTAACGGCTGCTGACTGATCAGAGTGCTGTGGCAATTTCTTATAATACAACAACAATGAAGGAAGTGTACCCCACTGCTTGACTCTTGTTTTCATGAACAATGTCCCTGTAGCATGTAATGTTATTTGGCGGATTTTACCTGCAGTAAAGCTGCTTTCAAAATTGAAGTCAATCCTCGCAAACCCTGCCACTGCTTTATCAACTAAGTTTAGATAATATTCCAAATCCTTTGTTGTCACTTCAATAGTCTTCACAATATCTTCACTGGGAATAGATCCCATTTCAAGAAACAACTTTTTTTGCTCATCTGTAAGAAGCAACTTCTCCTGTTCATGTTTGATCATGAGGTTTAAGCCCTTCAGTCCCATGTTTAGGCTCTGCTGCTAAATCTAGTTTCCTTGCTATTTCCACCACATCTGCAGTGACTTCCCCCACTGAACTTTGAACTTTCAATTTGTTAAAAAAAAAAGCAGCATCTGCAAAGCGCAATAAAATGAGGTATGCCTGTATACAATTCAGTGGTTTTAGCGTATTCACAGAGCTCTGCAACCATATCACCATCTTATTTCAGAACATTTCATCACCTTGAAAAGAAACTCCTATCCATCAGTAGTCACTCCCATCCCTTCCTCTCTCCCACCCCTGGCAACCACTAATCTATTTTCTTTTCTTTTCTTTTTTTTTTTTAAAGAGAGACAGTGAGTAAGAATGAGGTGGGGGAGGACCAGAAGAAGAGGTAGAGAATCTTAAGTAGGCTCCATGCCTAGCACAGAGCCTGAGGCATGACCCTGAGATCATGACCTGAACTGAAATCAAGAGGTGGACACTTAACTGACTGAGCCTCCCAGGTGCTCCACTAATTTTTTCTATTTCTCTGGCTTTGCTTATTCTGGATATTTTCTTATCAATGGAATCATGTCTGGTTTCTTCACTTTTCATAATGTTTTCTCAAGTTTCCTGCACATTATAGCATTAGCACGTATCTCTTTATTTGCCAAATAATATTCTATTGTACAGACACACATTTGTTTGTTTCTGGATAAATTTGTTTATCCATTCCTTTGCTAATGGGAATTTGTTTTTGTTTTTTCCCCAATTATGCTAACTGCTTCATTTATTTGGCTTGCTTGGCAGCTCAGCCTGTTCCCACCACTCCAATACCTACTGAGGATAGCTAAAGCACACTCAGCCACACAATGCTAAACCCTGCTGCTGCTGACTCAACTCTACAGCAAGCTTGCAAACTCCACACATGAGTATGGTCTACACAGCAAGTAAACTCTGGCCAGAGTTCACAGATGACACTGAATTTGGTATGTGGGCTATTATGAATAATGCTGTTATAAACATCTATGTATAAGCTTTTGTGTGGACGTATGTTTTCATTTTTCTTGACTATATACCTAAGAGTAGAACTGCTGGGTCATATGGTAACTATATATATAACATTTTGAGGCACTGCCAAATTCTTCTCCTTTAGGGATTCTTAAGATGTGGCCTCTTAAACACAAATGGAATGATTAGTCTTGGTCTTTTCCTGTTGTTTTTTTTAAAGATTTTATTTATTTATTTGAGAGAGACAAAGTGAGAAAGAGCATGAAAGGGGAGAAGGTCAGAGGGAGAAGCAGACTCCCTGTGGAGCTGGGAGCCCGATGTGGGACTTGATCCCGGGACTCTGGGATTATGACCTGAGCCAAAGGCAGTTGCTTAACCAACTGAGCTACTCAGGCACCCAGAATGGTTAGTTTTGTGAAGGAAAGGAGATAAACCTGCTCTGAGCCTGGAGAAATAAAAGTGGGAGTGGGCAAATGTAGCTATAAATTCATCTGATACAATGCAGCACAAGATTTAACACAGGGGAAAACTTTTACAACAGTGGCTGGAGTAAGGAACTCATCTTACAATTTTTTAATTGTACCTCCAACAGAAAGGAAGATACACAGAATGACATCAAAGAGGTCACACTCACTTGAGTAGACCTTCGAGTCTGCCGAGCTTGTCTGGAGCGTGCTTTCCGTAAGGACTCTGCTTCCTCATCCCGTACAGGAGTCAGATACGATCTGTAGAGAAAAAAAAGTCATACCAGAAGTAAGACAGCTTTGCTGCATGTACTTGGGGAATGACAAGGTACTTCCACATACTGCAGTGATTTCTACACCCTAAGAGTAAACTCAGGCAGAATCAAAATGACAGAAATGCTATCAGTGAAAACTGCATAATCTAAGACATTACTTGTAAATGTATTACTGTTCATGCAGAATCACGTCATCTATAAAATGAGAATTTCATTTCTTCTTTCCACATCCTTACAATTTTTAGTTCTTTCTTTTCTTGCTTTAATGCTCTGGCTAGAACCTCCAGGACATGCTGAAAAGGAGTGATGAGAGCAAGTCTCCATGCTTTATTCCTGCCTTCAGAGACAAAGAATTCAGCATTTTATCACTGTGATGTCCAGTAGGAAGTAGGCTAAGAGGGTTTTGTTGTTATTGGTCCTGTTTCTAAGTCATTAGTGTGTGTCAAACTTATAATGTGCTTTTCTTCCCTATATACTGAGATTATTATCATTTTCCTTCTTTTTCCTGTTAATATGGTGAATTGCATTGAATAATTTTTGAATGATCAAATAACACTGGATTCATAGGATAAGCTCAACTCGGTCATGATGTATCATCTTTTTTTTAAGAAATATTATTTTATTATTTTTTTAAGTAAGCTCTATACACAACATGAGATTTGAACTCACAACCCTAAGATCAAGAGTTGTATGTTCTATTGACTAAGCCAGCCAGGCACCCCTACACAGACTTACTTTTATATAGACTCAGTATTGTTTAGTTTAGGATTTCTCCATCCATGTTTATTAGAGAAATTGGCCTATGATTTTCCCTTCTTATAATAGCCTGGTCAGGTCTAGAATTAAGATCATACAGATTGGGGAGTGTTTTCTCCTTGTCTATTTTCTATAAGAATTTGTGTAAGATTAAGGTTGTTTCTCTCTTAAATAATTAGTAAAGTGCACCAATGAAGCCATCTGGATTTAAAGTGTTCTTTATGGGAGGGTTTTAAATAAGGGGTTCAATTTCTTTAATTGATTTAGACCTAGTCGGATTTTCTGTTTTGGTAATATTTATTTTTCAAAGAACTTAATATTCTTACATTTAGTGGCACAAAATTATTCAAAATATTCATTTATGTTTTATTTATGTATTTATTTATGCATTTATTTTACTCTTGTATATTGTAATTGTCCTTTTAGTATCTGTAGCAATGATTCTTAATTGTTTGGTCTCTGTGCCCTTTTACATTATATCTATTTATCTCTCTCTCTCTCTCTCTATATATATATATATATTTAAAGATTTTATTTATTTATTTGACAGAGAGAGATCACAAGTAGGCAGAGAGGCAGGCAGAGAGTGAGGAGGAAGTAAGCTCCCTGCTGAGCAGAGAGCCCGATGCGGACCTCAATCCCAGGATCCTGAGATCACGGCCTGAGCCGAAGGCAGAGGCTTAACCCACTGAGCCACTCAGGCGCCCTATTTATCTCCATTTTTAAGATTTTATTTATTTATCTGATATATAGAGAGAGCACAAACAGGGGGGAGCAGCAGGCAGAGAGAGCAGGCTTTCCACTCAACAGGCAGCCTGATGTGGGGCTTGATCCCAGGACCCTGAGATCATGATCTGAGCCGAATGCAGATACTTAATCAAGATTTGATTTATTTGTTTGAGAGAAAGAGAGTGAGCAAGAGCAGGGTGAAGGGCCGAGGGCGAACCAGACTCCCCATTGAGCAGGGAGCCTGATGTGGGGCTCGATCCCAGGACCTTGGGATCATGAGCTGAGCTAAAGGAAGATGCTTAACTGACTAAGCCACCCAGGTGCCCCACTTGTACATTTTTTTAAAAAGACTTTATTTATTTATTTGACAGAGAGAGATCAAAACTAGGCAGAGAAGCAGGCAGAGAGAGAGGAGGAAGCAGGCGAGCAGAGAGCCCCATGCGGGCCTCGATCCCAGGACCCTGAGATCATGACCTGAGCCGAAGGCAGAGGCTTTAACCCACTGAGCCACCCAGGCGCCCCCACTTTTACAATTTTAAAAATTGCTGAGAACTCCCAAAGGGCTTTTGTTTATGTATATCTATTAATATTTACCTTAGCAGAAATTAGAACTGAGCAATTCTAAAAGTATGCACTAATGCATTTATTTACTTTTTTAAAAAGATTTTATTTATTTATTTGACAGAGAGAAACACAGCTGGAGAGAGAACACAAGCAGGGGGAGTGAGAGAGGGAGAAGCAGGCTTCCTGCTGAGCAGGGAGACTGATGTGGGGCTCGATCTCGGGTCTCCGGGATCATGACCTGAGCCGAAGGCAGTCGCCCAACCAACTGAGCCACCCAGGTGCCCCACTAATGCATTTAAAAATAACACCCCTATTACAAAAGTTACATCAATAACTTATCTTTTATGAAAAATAACTACTACCTAAAACAAAAGAATTTAGTAAGGATGTTTTATTATGTTTTTATAATTTTTTTTAACACTGGCTTAGTAGAAGATAACCAGATTTTCATACACATTTTATTCAATATGTTCTATAATTGTGCTTCAATTAAAATATATAAAGAATATACAGTCTTTCACAGGTTTGTAGCTGGAAAAGCCAGTAGCATTATAATAGCCTTTTTAGATAATTACAGATATTCTTCTTTAATACTACATACTAAAACACAAATGGTAGTTTCTTAAAGGTGAGTAGCAAAAAAAAGAAAGAAAAAGAGAAGTTTAGTAGCAAATGGAACCTGAAACCATGGTAACAGACTATTCATATTGTTATGTTGAAATCTATTGGTCTATCTTGCACTTTGAATGGACCTTCTTATTGCAAGAATTTGGGTCATCGTACATTGGTCATTTCGAAAACACTGTTGCAGATCTTCCAAATGTTGACACACCGCATTATAAAATAATACTTTTATAAATTACATTGTAATTTAGGGGGTAAGCTCCTTGACATGGCCCTAGTAACGACTTTTTTTGGATTTGACACCAAAAAGCAAAGGAAACAAAAGCAAAAACAAAGAAGTGGGACTATATCAAACTAAAAAGCTTCTGCAAAGCAAACCATCAACACGATGAAAAGGCAACCTATAGATGGAAGAAAATATTGGTGAGTCATACACCTGGTAAGGTTACTATCTAAAACAGATAAAGGACGCATACAAAATAGTACGGAAAAAATCTGATCTCACTTATATGTGAAATCTTAAAAAAACACAAACTTCTTAGTAAGTCCTGGGTATATAATGTATAGTATGGTGACTATAAATAACAATGCTGTATTATATACTTAGAAGTTGCTAAAAGAGTAATTTTTAAAAGTTCTTATCATGAGGGAAAAAATTATAATTATGTGTGATGATGGAAGTTAAGTAAACTTACTGTAGTAATCATTTTGTAATATATTTACTAAATCACTCAGTTGTACGCCTAAACTAATACAATATGTCAATTATATCACAATAAAAAATAACAGAAAAAGAAAACATAAAAAATCATTCTTTAATATCACCTTTGATCTTAGAGCAGTCTTTAAATATTGGGAAGCAGTCAATAATACCACTTATAATGGCAGATGCAAGTTTTCCAAAATTCTAATTTCTCCTTCAAATTTAAAACTTTGTAATTGGCAATAAACACTTTGTGACAAGCTCACTTTGTTCATTTTCAAGAAAATGTCTGCCAAATACCTATGTCTAAAGGACCATATTCTGCCCAGTCATTCTTCCAGGTAAAAATAGCGTCCCAGGAAAAAAAGCAGATAATTCTTCTTTTTTCTTCCTCTACATTTCAATTCTACTTATGTTAGACCTTACTGGCCATGTTTTATTTATTTATTATGCTTTTTCTGTATTTCCCTTCCTAGTCTCTTTCTGGGTTTCATTCTTGATTATTTTCTTTTTCTTTCCTTTTTACATTTTACTTGTTTAAGTAATCTCTACACTCAATGTGGGGCTTGCACTCACAACATCGAGATCAAGAGTTGCACACTCTTCCAATTAAGCCAACTGGGCACCTCATTCTAGATATTTTTTACTATCCATCTAATTAGTTCACTAATCCTCTCTTCAGCTGGTCTACTATAAACTCACCAGTTGAGTTTCTAATTACAGTTATTTAGAGTTTTGGTTCTAGAGCTTCCATTTGATTCTTTTTAAAATAGACTGCAGTTCTCTGTTGAAATTCTCCACCTTCTACTTTCTTGAACATATTAAGCACAATTAGTTTAAAGTCCATGTTTGATAACATCAATATCTGGCTCTATTCGTATTGTTTTATTTTGTTTTGTTTTCTTAGTCTTTTGGTAAATCAGTTTTATTTCTTGGTATGTCTGCTAATTTCTGAAAAAAATCCACTTTTTTCCCCCACATTGAATACATGTCTTTATTAGGAAAACTGTTAAGTGCATATATATCTTTCTTATTGCTATGACTTCAAAGTAGAAATAACTGTTTCTTAAATGGATTACTTGTTTAAAAAAAAAACACAAAACACTGCATACAGGAAGCTGCCTTCTCCTGGACCATTTTCACATTATAGATCCAATTAAAAAATACAAAATACAGTATTTATCACATTTAACATTGAACCCATCACTGCTCAGAGACTGAGCATCCAGCAAGTGTCCAACTGCCAAACATTTTTAATGAGAGGGTATTCTTTTCCTCTGGCAGTTAGGTTATGGAAATGATTCTCAAACTTCCATCTGCATTAGCTGTTTCTTAGGGGGCTTGTGAAATACAAATTGTTAGGCTCTACCCCCAGAAATCCTGATTCATCGGGTCTGGAGTAGGGTCTAAGAATTTGTAACTCTAATCAGGTTTCCATGATGCTTCTGATCTGGAGACCATCCATACTCTGAGAACTACAGGGCAAAGGCAAGTGACCTTCATCTACCTTGAGACTGAGCTGGTGGGAAGGTAGCCTGAAGGTATGTAAGGGCTGGCCTATTTCTGGTAAGCCCTTACTTCTAGAATGTAGCTTTTTTGTGGTCCCAGGTCAATGTATGGGGCCCTACTTCCTTAACTCCAGTTTTTGTCCCCTCAGTTCCATGAAACTATTGAAAATCCTGCCCAGTTTCTTAGACTTGTATCTACGGCTTTATTAATCAGCAAATGCCTCAAGGGGAAAAGCAAAGCCAATTTTGGGGCTCACCTCTTTAAGATTTCCTTCTCTCCAGGATCTTGATCCCTCAAGTCCTTAATTCCATAATAACTCTCCAATATCTTCAAAGACACTTTTTTTTAAAGATTATTTATTTATTTATTTGACAGAGAGAGAGAGAGAGAGAGAGAGAGAGAGAGATAGATCACAAGTAGGCAGAGAGGCAGGCACAGAGAGAGGATGACACAGGCTCCCTGTTGAGCAGAGACCCTGACGCGGGTCTCGATCCCAGGACCCTGAGATCATGACCTGAGCCGAAGGCAGAGGCTTTAACCCACTGAGCCAACCAAGCGCCCAATACTTTTTAATATTTGTCTAGTTTTCCTAGCTATTTTCAGTGGGAGAGTTTATCTAATACAAGATATGCCATAGCCTGAAGCAGAAGTCCCAAGCCAAGCTATTTAAAAGATTTCATTTATTCATTTGACAGAGAGAAAGAGAGAGAGAACACAAGCAGGAGAAGAGGCAGAAGCAGTCTCCCTCTTCAGTGGGGAGCCCGATGTGGGGCTCAATCCCAGGACCCTGGGATCATTACCTGAGCCGAAGGCAGATGCTTAACAGACTGAGCCACCCAGGCGCCCTCAAGCTATATTTTAACAGTCATACTTTCCCCCTCAATATGGATTAGTAGATTTGGAATTCTGATACATGCATCAATCCACTATAAGTTTGGTAGGTTTTGAGTCCTTCCTTGATATGTTCCTCTCCTCTGGGTAAATGGAGAAAAAATTAAGTCTCCAAACACGCAAAGCTCTGGACCAGACCCTGCAATTGATGACCATTGAGGACTAACTCCCTATGAAATTCCATCTGGGTTACCAACCAGCCTACACACATGTCATTTCTACCTGCAAAATATAGACAGCATCACTCTTATACTTAATTCTTTACTGTTAACCTTTCTTTGCATACTGGAAAGGAGCCACAGTGAAAGAAAAGAGCTTCAAATTGGCTTCTCCCACTGCATACTCTAGAGTTTTACTGAATGAGAGACATAGTAAAAATAGGCCTGGTAGGTAAGAAGTCTTAAATATTTGAAGTTATACATGTTTTTCACAGAAAAATCAGAAGACAAAAATGTAAAAACAAAAATAAACTAAAATTCCACCACATGAAAATAACCCATTTTCATTCTACTACATCTATGTCTAGATTATCTATGTACATATCTATGTATTTAGCATTTTTTAGCGAATATCATATATACTATTTTGTTACCTGTGTCAATATATGAGATGTTAATGATTTAAAATGTAAAAAAAAAAATTGAATTTGTAAATATTTTGAGGAAAGAAGCAGCATTTTCCTTCATTTTCCTTTACCTAGATGTGGATACCAAGGTTTACAAAAGTGACCCACCTTATTTGCAGTTGCCTTGAGGACATATTAAGTTTTAATTAGAGCCCAGGTCATTGCACTTTCTAAAATCTAGACCAGGTAGTGAACACACTCTGGTCCTGAGCCAAATCTGGTCTGCCACATTTTTGTAAGTAAAATAAAGTTTTACCTAACTAAAGCAACAGAGTTTAATATTTGCGGTGGAGATAAAAATCTCCTGCAAAGCCTAAAATATTCACTATCTGGCTCTTTACAGAAAAAAATTGGTGACTCCTATACCAAGCCCATGGTCAACATACCTTGCTCTTTCTGAGAAGCATTTGAGCCATCCACGAAATCTGAGTGCTACAAAATTCCTTATCACTATGAAAAGAAGAGGGTCTGTGTTCACAAAGTAGTACAATAGGAAGTATAACAGAAGCCATGGCTCTACATCTATCTCTGGCTTTGTGACATCCAGATAAAACTAGGCTAAAACCCCAATTCAGCTGCACAGAACTCATAGAAAGGAATTCCAATACCAAAGTCCTTTGATTACCATATCTGTCTACTATGTTTCCTAGAGGGCAGGAAGCATTTTTCTTTGTATTTGCTATGACTTTGAGGTTACAGAATCAGTGGATTTCAAATAATTACAGATAATTAGCATGACGTCACAAAAATAATTTGTTCTCTACATCTAGAATTCATAGTGCCCATTTATATATAACAGATGGGCTAATTTTATCTTAAGAAGCTGTGCAAAATGCCTAGCAAATCACTAGTGCACCTGAAGAAAGTTACAATAAATAACAATAGAAGACCTAACATATCTTCTCACAAAGACAGTGTGGTGATAAAGTACGCTGGTGTGGGAATCAAATCACCTGGGTTTGAATCCTGGCTCCTCAACTTCCCTGATAGATGATGATCCTGGGTAAAGTATTTAAGGACTCTAAACCAAAGCTTTTTATATGATGAGGACATTAACAGCTGTGATAGATATTAGCAGGTACAGATAAGGTTCTTATGAAGATTAAATTAAAAAACATACAACGCGCTTAGAGCATGAGCTGGCACGGAGCAAATACTTGGCACAGCGTGGCTGCCGCCGCCACCAGGGCACGGCCACACTGCCGACAACATTATTTTCATTGTCACAGTAAAAGCTCAGCAGTGGCAATCGGAAAATAAAGGCCTCATGTACAGTAAAAGGCAACCCATCTAATCTAAGTGTTCCCCTTAATTATTTTTTACCAGAAATGGATAATTCATTTGGAAGAGGAGTTGATTCCCTTGAAAATATGGCCTAGGAAAGTTCAAAGGGCTATCTAAGTAAAATAAAACTACTCTAAGTAGAAGAATGAAAGAAAGAAATTTCCATGATCTCCAAGGTAAGAACAAAGCTGTTTTCCCTAGAATGATGAGAAAATAAAATTTTTGTCTGGAATTGACCAATAGGAAATTGGTTTTTGAAGTACCTTTAAGGAGTCCTGTATCCAAAATCTATACTAAAGAGAGAGGGTACCTTACATGGTTAGCTTCAAACAGGGAAGGACCACGTTTAGTATGTGTCTTTTATGACACTCATGAGGCCATGGCTGTTAATTACAGAATATCTAATAGTCTTATAAGATGGCTTGTCATTCCTTGGACTATATCTATGTTATAGGGATATGAAGACAAAGGTATTCCAGAAAGGCCAAAAAGAACTGCTTCAATATCAATCTGGAAGCACCCACAGATAGCTATACGGGAGGGGAACAACGTAAGAGGATTAACAGACTCATAAACCCATGGCTAAAGATTTTATGACTTCAAGAAGTCATCTGATCTAATTCCAAGATTTCAGCTAGAGATGATAAATTCCTGTTTTAGAGATGACCTGATATAAGCCTAAGGAAACATTAACCTATTTGCTTAAGCTCATAATGTTATTTAGTCACAGGCCTAAAGAGACTGGCCTAAAGAGACCTAAAGGAGGAGACCTTCAAGTATAGCTTTTCTTAGATTATACCACTGAAATGAAAACTGTTTCTTCCACCCAGGACTGTGAATGGTAGCCTAATTATGTGGATTTATGGAGCAGGACATTTCTTTTTCCAGATCTAGCAATTTCAGGAATTAGTGGATAAAGAAGTCTTGCATTAGACTTTTCCTATCTTCCCTTGATGTTTCCCAAAAGAATGCCAATAATCAACACTCTATCTTGGGAAAGAACGATTTTTACATTTTCAAAGGTTGCCACCAACACGCTATAAAGCTGTCATGAACAAAGTCCAAGTGACGGGGGATATAGGTGAGTCTACAGTTGCCAGGGCCCTAGCAGGCAGACTTGAGTTCTAACTGGGTGTGGGGTGCTAACAATGTGTACGGCAGAAAGAACACACACTTGAGTTCTAGTTTCAGTTTAGCCGTTAACTACATGTTTGACCTTAAGAGAATCATTTAATTTCTTGGTACCTTAGTTTCTTCAATTACAAAATAAAGGGTAAGTCTATAATTTTAAGGTCCCATGTAACTTTAAACCCTAGTGAATCCATATTTTTATGCTGATTCTGGACAAATTGTCTCTAAGTCTTCTCACTAAAATGCCTATTCATTAGTTCTGCTCAAATACTAAATTTCCTATATTCTGTAGGGCACTTGCTTTGGTAGAGTCCAACAGAACTTTGTATGATAATGGAAAAGTTGTGTACCTGCACGGTCCAATACAGTAGTTGCTGGTCATGTGTGACTACTGAGCACCTAAAATGTGCCAGTGTGACATAGTAAATGAATTTTTAATCTTTTTAAATTTTTAGTTAACTTAAATCTAAATAGCCGCTTATGGCCACTGGCTACCATATTGGAAAGCAAAGCTCCAGAAGTCCTGAGAATCCACTTAAGAGACTTTATCATCAAGCTCTCTCCTTAAACCTGAAAACCAGATCCATCTCACATAACACCAGCCTAACAGAAGGCTGTTTGTCAGCCAGCTCAGTTTAAAACCAACTGACTTTATTTTCAAAGATTAAGTTCCCATTTTTTTCCTGTGCCTCTCAGAGGCATTATTACATGAATTTTACATTTTTATATGTGGCGCTTTTAAGTCCTATAATGTAGTGCTGGGGCTCCTCTCTTTAAGATATTTATAGATATGGCAAATAGGAACAAGCTCACAGATACGGCACACCTCAGAGATACTTTTTACCTAATGGCAGCATTTGCTCTCTGCTAACCCCATATGCCTTACCCCGTACCACCGTACTTTCCCTCCCTTTACAAAGAGAGCGCCAAGAAAACAGACTGTTACCTCCTCGCGCAGGCCTGCATAGCAGAATGAAGGTCAAAAGATGTGTGGAGATGAAGAGCAAGAAAGGTAAGTGGCTGCTGGGCAAGACTGCAGTCTCAGCACCCGGTCTCCCTTGGAAACTAGAAAAGGCTCGCACTTCCACTGCTATCCGGCAAGCCAGAGGCAAAGCTTGCAATTTGCTAAGAACCTGCTACTAAGAAGGAGGAGGAGAAGGAAGGGGAGGAGAAAAGGCGAGTAAGGCAGAATCGTGAGGCTCGGCAGAGCCAATGCTGCTAACAGTGCCCAAAATACCATTCCATTAGATGCATATTTTATACACTGTACCAAACCAATCGATACTACTTCTCATTTCATAGAGAAGGGAGAGGGAGGAACTCTCCTTCGTGTGAAAGAAGTCAGAGCAAGAGAGATGCTGTATTCTTATTCTGGATATTATTTCACTTGCCCTTGGGCTATCCTAGTTGCTGCATCTATCCAAGCGAGCTGTAACTACTGCCCCACCACAGGCTCAGGCCCAGCCAACTGGCAAAGGTCAACAGTGGTAAAGAGAGAGACAGAAAAGAACACATGACAGACAAATACAGGGACAAATTTCAGATCTGGCATAAGTGGCTTAAAGCTAACTACAGGGAGACTGTAAGTACTGCTCAATTTGATAAGCTACCTATAGATCAGAAAGACTTCTAGATACGATATGTGTCACATATCAGGATATAATCTGATTTCATAGTTTAGGGACAACTGTATTCAAGTACTCATTTGACATGTACTCCTAATTCAACACTGAGATCAGAGTGAAAGTTTAAGCAAGGAATCAAGGCTACACCTCCACTATGCAAAAAAAAATATTTAAAAAGAAGGGAGGATTTCCCCCAACTAAACAAAGCATTTCCTGAATCCTCTAGACCAGTAGTCCTCAACAGGGAACAATTTTGTCCCCCACCCGGGGGGCAATGACAAAGAATTATCTGGCCCCAAACGTCAATACAGCCAAGTTTGTAAACTTTCTCTGTAAAGGGCCAGACAGCGTATCTTCCAGGCTTTCAAGGCTATGGAACGCCTCACTGTCGTGCCGAAGCAGTCACAGACAACACAGAAATGAGGGCCGAGGCTGGGTGCCTACCGCTGGCTGTGCCTCAGGGGAAGAGCTGAGCAGGTGCAACGGAGACCATGGGTCCCATGAAGCCCAAAGCATTTACTGTCTGTTCCTTTACAGGAAAAGTCTGCTGATTCCTGCTCTAACCTCTTAGGTTATATGGCACCGAACGATAGCTCAGAGAACTCCTTTTGCTTTACAAACAATGTGAGTCTGGTGTTTCTGTGACCTACCTTTGATAAGTATACTATATTGCCTTGAATTCTTGTACCTCTGAACATTTGTTCCATTAAAAACACTCCAGCTTCAAGTGCCAGAGCAACTTTCACACATGACAATGTTTTACTTATTTAGGTCACTCGACAGTTAGTTCATTGGTCAGAACAGGTGTTAGGGATGCCAGGAATGGCAGATTCAGGCGCCAAAAGTGCAAGTGCTGCTTTATTTCATACCCACAGGCTGTACCAACTGGGCTTGGCCAACTGTCTCAAACATTCGTCACTAACTACAAAATAGACCTGGTCACATTTGGCACCACCACTGAATTTTTTTTTTTTAAGAAGAAAATTCAAAAAGTCAACACAAAAAATATTCATGGAAATAATCCAAATATGAAACAACAGGGAAAACAATTGAATAGACTATGGGAGATTCATATGACAGAATCTATACAGACATTAGAAGATAAACCACAAACTACTGCAGATATGTAACTTGCAAAATATTAGTATTTTGAATATGTAAAGAACTTACACCAATTTTAGAAAGGACAAAAATCCAAGAGGAAATAATAACAACGCATATAATCAGGGAATTCACAAAACAGGAAACCCAAAAGGCCTATACACGTAAGAGAAAATGTACAGTTTCACTTAGTGATCATGAAATGCAAAATTAGAACAAGGAGAAACCACTTCATCTTCCTTAGATTCTCAAAAGCAAACCACTGACATTATCAATTATAACATTACTTGTAAAGATGCAGACACCCTCACACCTAGCTGGTGAGACTGTAAACAGGATAGCAATCTGGCATCTGGAGTAAAAAGGTACTCACTGTTTAGATTCAGAATTTCCATTTGAAAATAAATATCCTTGAGAAACTATTACATATTTAGATAAGGAAACATGAACAAGAATGTACATAGCAACACAGAATAACAAGCAGAATAACTAGCATTAGCAAAAGAGAGAGAAAATGACATACATGTACATTAGCAGGAGAAAAAAAAACTAAACCAAAGTGTGCTATATCTACACAAATGACAAAAACAGGCATTCAAAATGAACAAAAGAGAGCTATGTAAAAACAGGAAGGTTTCAGAATGATGTGTGCAGAATGATATAATCCATGGAAAGAACAAAAACGTGAAAATAGTAATATGTGCATATATAAACAGGATAATAACTAATAAAAATTTACAGATGATAAACACAAAATTCAGTATAGTGACTATCTCCAGCTAGGGAGGGGGTCAAGGGGATGTGAATGAGACATATACGGCCCTTCAACTACATTTTTAATATTTTATTTAAAAAATATTGAAGCTAATATAGCCAGGACTTCATTGAGCCAGAAAATTGATATATTGGGTATTTGTAATATTTAATAATAATGTCTTAGTAAGAAAAAAACTACAGTATAATCTCAGAATCAACACAACATAAAAAGACATTAGCAGGGATATTGCCGAATGGTAAGATTACAGATAAATAACTATTTTCTATCTAAAATATGCACATTGTGGAAAGTTTTATAGACTTTAAAACCTTTAAAGATTTTACTTATTTATTTGAGAGAGAGCGAGAGAATGTGCATGTGCGCACAAGTCGGGGCAGGGGCAGAGGGGGAGGGAGGGGGACAAGCAGACTCGGCACTCAGTGCAGAGCCCAACCCCGGGGGCACCATCCCACCACCCTGAGATCTCCACCTGAGCTGAAATCAAGAGTTGGACACTTAACTAACTGAGACATCCAGGTACCCCAAACTTTAAAAATATTCAAAGGACTGTTTCAAAGGGTAAAAAGTAGTTATATCCCATACTTAGAAAAATCCTTTATTATCATAATTGGCAGTGACATAGAAGGGACAGGTATTTTCTAGGATTTATTAAAGTAATACAAATATTTCAGGGAAAAAATGCCCTTTGGTTAGCCTTAGGATAGAGAAGGAGAGCTTAGGTTTAAAAAAGTAGAAAAAGGGCCCATGTAAGTGGGGAACTGGGAACAGACCTGTGTTAGTACCAGGTGGGCTCCAAGTACTAGGGTCAGTGGACTCATGGACTCCTCTCACCCACTCCAGAAACTGGTCTCCATGGCCATGGAGACCATCACTAGCACGGCCTTCCTTAGGAAAAAGGGGGCACCTGGGAAGTAGGAAAGCATCCAAACCTGTGTTTTTTAACCTTTACTGAACAGTAACCTGCTTATGACAACCAGACTTAAGTTATCATCTCTTCCCAGAAAACACACACACACACACACACACACACACACACACACACACACACACAATTATGTCTAACAAAATTTTGCTAACAATTTTAGGGATTTCTGGACTTTCCTGAAGCTTGGGTTAAGAGAAGGATCTAGAACGGACGAACTCTTTCAAGGACTTAAATCAGATTTATCTTCAGAGAAGGCCTGTAAAACAGATTATCTTCCCTATCCAATCACCCCACTTTTCAGATGACAGATTCCTTTAATTAAGCCTCAGTGGCACTTTTTAAAAGTCGGGCTTCCTGAGATATAATTTACATGCAGTAAAGTTTGCCCTAGAAAGTACACAGGCCGATGAGTTGTAGGTTTTGACAAGTGCCTATAATCCCGTAACCATGAGCACAAACAGGACCCAGAACAGATCCATCACCCCCCAAAATTCCCATGCCCCTTTGCTGTCAGTCTCCCCCAAGTCCCAGCCTGAGGGGAATTTTTTGTAATTACACAAAAAGGTTTAAACCTCGATACTGAAGGAACACACTGACTTTTTCATTCACACTAAAAAGTAATAAGCAAACCAATAACTGCCCAAGCCCACTAAATTAGGTGTTAGCTACTACCCTATAGAGTATAACAAAAATGAGCCTAAGATCTCGTGAAATAAAATTCCTTATATTCTTTGTACAACCAGCCACCGATGTCGAAGTTTTAGGAAGGCAGGGCTACTTTTTGTCATTACATCTTAACATTTAGCACTGTGCCCCGCTTATAGTAGGTCCTCCAACATGGTTACTGGACTCAATTAAGGTTATGGAAGAAATTTAGAATCCAAGCTATTACAGTTTTGTCTTAGGGTTGGTCCCAATTACCTGTTCGTTTGTTTATTTACCATTTTAAAAGTTTCATTAACAGTGGGTTCATCCATTCAGTTTCTTCATTCCACTTAACCAACCATTGCCCCAGCCTACACTTTTCCTTTTTTTTTTTTTTTTACCTACTCCAGATACTATATTTCAAAATAAACAAGGCCTGATTTCCAGCAGGATCTCATGAGGAAGTTGTACATATAAAGGAATGATACTTAAAATTTAAGATAAGAAATGCTATGACATAAAGACACCGTGCTCTGGATAGGAAACCCAGTACTATTTGAGGGGTGAGAAATAAAACACAGAGGAGGTGATGTGAACAGAATCTAGAAAGCCTGGGAAGAGGTTTCCTAAACTGAGACTGGAGAC
The DNA here is from genome assembly GCA_004023965.1 of Spilogale gracilis. NCBI lineage: Eukaryota > Metazoa > Chordata > Mammalia > Carnivora > Mephitidae > Spilogale > Spilogale gracilis. The sequence continues at coordinate 66,999 of PITA01001229.1, read as the reverse complement.
AACACTGCTTATGGCATTGGTCTTGGATTTCAAGCAGGAGAGTGAGCCGATCAGATCTGCACTGCAGAAAATGGGAGTGTTGGGATGTGGAAGGGGTAGAAGAAGGCCAAGGGTCCAGCTGGGAGGGCCTGAGTTAACAGAGGGCAGTGCAGATGGAGAGGAGAGAGTGTAACTGAAGGGTTCTTGACAATGAATGACAGGACTTGGTGAGGAGTACATCATCTTTTGGTGGGAAATAGAAGAGAAGGCTTCTAGTTTGATTTCTATGTTTCTCTACTGGGTGACACGCAGGACCATTAACAAAGACTTTTTAAAATATATGAAAACTGGGGCACTTGGGTGGATTGGTTGGTTGAGTGTCTGACTCTTGATTTTGACTCAGGTCATGATCTCACAGTCCTGGGATCCAGCCCTGTGTAGGGCTCCTCGTTCAGCGGAGTGTCTGCTTGGGGACTCTCTCTCTCTCACTCTGCCTCTCCTCCCACTCACGTGCTCTTTCTCTCTCTAAAATAAGTAAATCTTAAAGAAATACATGAAAACTAACAGACTTTTGTCTCTTTCCAGTCTTTTGGGTCAGAGGGAAGGAAATGTTTGGTTTGGTTATACACTCTTTCTTACAGAGGACTAGAGAATCCTTAAAAATGTGCACTGTAATAACACTTAAAATCATGAATCCTGAGGAAAGGAAAACAATAGCCAGAAATGGCTATCATTAGGTGTGGCTACCAGAAGTCAGGCACTGTTCTACGTAAGTCCTTTCCATGCAGTACGGTGAAGCTCAGCAGAGAAGTCTGGGCTACTAGAAATAGAGTTGAGTGATAGCTGAGGCAACTGGAGTGGACAAGATCAACTAGAGAGTCCTGAGAAGAGAAAAGAAGAAAGCCTGAGGGACAATATGGAACGTGTTTGCAGAAGAAAACAAGCTAAAAAGGACACAAAGAAGGAGAAGCAGTCAGAAAGCACAGAAGTGAGCCAAGAAAGAGTGGTATCTCAGCGGTCAGGGTAGAATAAAGATTTCTTAAGAAGACAGCAGTCAACATCATAATGTGCTGCTAAGAGTTCAAGGTAACAGATGAAGGGACTAAGGAATCTGATCATTAGGAATGCCACAGGGCCCTCTCCTAGAGCAATTTCACTGGAAAAGTGTGGGGCAGAATTGCTACTTTAATAGGCTGAGGACAGAATATGAGCTAGGCAATAAATAGAGATAAGGGCTTTTCCAAGAGTAACAGCTAAGACAGAGTGAGTCAGGGTGACCCCAGAGGGCAGTGCAGCACCAAAGGTGTGATTATTAAGACAAGCACCTGCCAAGGACAAACAAAATCTTGGTGCAGGAGTATTTTTGTCATAGATATAGCTAAGCTTACAGCTCCGGTTCCCATTACTTACAAATTTTGTGGGCCAAATGTTCTTTCTTTTAAACACTATAAGCTTCATTATAAAGGGACATAGTTCTTGAAGGATCCTTGAGCTTTTACTATATTTTCTTTACATGGCAATGAGCGGTGAGCCACTTTCAGCACAAATGCACCAGATTTTTGAATCACATTCAATTTCCCCTTTTCAGGTTAGAAGACTAAGACTTATTCAGAGGAAATAATTTTTTAAAGAGCTGGGTCATTATACTATCCAGGATTAGCTAAGGGACTCTGGGGAAGAGGGGAAAAAATGGTTTAAAGACAAACCAGAAACAATGAATCATTCAGGTAATTGCTGTCATCCAATCCAAATTTTTAAATATTTCATAAAATAGAAACAAGCCTGCCCATGGCTCTGGAATTCTCCCAAAAGTAAACTCATATTCAGCATCCTCACAAAATACTGAGGAAGGCAGTGGACCTACAAGATAACTTCTCATTTGTTTCCCCAAAACCCTTATTTTTTATTTTAATTTCAGACAGGATAGAAAGCGTTCGATTTGTTTTATTTTCAGAAGTGGTATCTCCCGAGGCAAATACTCATTTCCTAGAAGTCCTGTCTTCCCTTCAAAAAAATACCAAGAGATTTTAACCACAGTTCTCATTGCTAGCTTATGGTACAGAATGGTGCAACCAAGACTTGTGCCCTGGGACACATCTGCTCAGTGGTGTGCACAGCAAGCATGGACGTTAAAGTCCAAAAGATCTGGTTTTTGAATCCTGGTTTTGCCATTTATTAGCTCTGTCACCATGGGCAGGTTCCATAATCTATCTGAGCCTTAATTTCCTTATATCTTTTAAGAAAACAATTATTACTTCCCTCACAAAGCTATGAGGATTAAATGCATCTAGGAGGGTACCAGTGTATAACATAACAAGCTTCCAAAAATATGAATTCTCTTACCCCATTTAAACCAACTCATGTGTTCAAAAGCCAACTCAAATTCTATCTTCATGGCTTCATGAAGCCATTTCTAACCTCTCCATCCTCCCTCATTCATTCACCTTCTTTAAACTAGTATACCCGAAGACAATTTTGCACTCAAGGATATACAGTTCCTTAGTGTATACTCTTGGTTTACTATGTGTATATGTGGTGTCCCTGATCTTCAAGGCACTACCTAGGACATAACCCCTTTTTATATACTCAGCACAATACTGAGCACAGAAACGGTCAGATGGTCCGTCATTAAAGACTTAGAATTTGGTGATTTTAGAATCCAATACTACCTACAAATCTCCTAACTCCACTGACTAACTAGTTAAGACACTGGGACTGAAGAAGCTAAATGGCTTACGTGAGAGGTCATACATTGTGCGTGCAGCTGAAGAGTAAACTGGGTCTCCTGCCTTGCCACCAGGGAGCCTGCCGTGCTCTTGTGCAGCAGCACCCCAGCAGTGTCCACAAAGGGCCTCCCCATGCCAGAAAACACCTGCATTCCTTATATTAAAACACCTCACACGGAATGGTGTAAATATGCTTATCTGCAAACTGACCCAAACTCAAAATAGGGTCTTTGGGCACATTGGGTGAAGTAGATCAACTGATGTTCTTCTGCTGCCACCTTCTGGACAGAGTGTATTACTACACAGAGGCTCATTTTCACTGAGAATTTTCTCCAGTAGTTATTTACCCAACCCCTACTAGGTATTGGGCTCTGTGGTATGCAGAAAAACTAATAATAAAAAGCACTCTCAAGAAGCTCACAATGTAGTAATGAAGAGAGACAACACCTAATTTAATTAATTAGTTAAACCAGTCCTAAGAAAAGTGCTACCAAAGAACACGGAGGAGATTATTATACTGATTGCAGCCTGCATCTGGGGAAGCAGGGTAGCCTGTGGTGGGTTCTCACCCCATGAACAGAATTTTGTTCAGCAGGGAAGGTGACAGAAGGCAATCCCAGAAAGAAGGTCGAGCGCAGACAAAGAGGGTCATACAAGTAAAGCACGTTCAGGAAACAGCCAGAATTTTCTACCTGAGTAAATAGAGTGATACGATGCCAAAGACACAAAGCACAAGAAGAAGAGTAGAGAGGGACAGATGAGAAGAGCAGAAGTTTAGTTCTGGATAAGGAGCTCAGAGTCTAGTGAGTGACTCTCCATAGGGCTGAAATGGCTACCCATTCACAGAATCCTTTGCACGGCCTGAGGCAGCACGATTTTGAATTTTGCCTAGAAAAATGGGTCCTCTGAACATAAAAGATCACTTAGGAAGCTTTCTCCTATTGTAGGTATGGGAAAACATTTACTTACATGAAGATTCAATGTGATTGTATGGTTAGTAGTATATAAACAGCTCAATAAGCTAGTCTTTGCATTTTATAATTTTCCTATTCAAAGGCCAACTCAAGGAGAAATCTAACCTTTCATTTACCTAAACCAGCTTCTCCCTGAAATTGTCCTATATATCCAATAATTTTTTGTTACATTATATAATATTTAAGACTTAAAAAGATATAAAGAACACAACCACCAGGAGCACCTGGGTGACACAGTCGGTTAAGCGTCCAACTCTTGGTTTCAACTCAGGCTCTGCTGAAGGTCCTGGGATCTAGCCCCATGTCAGGCTCCGTGCTCAGGGAGGAGTCTGCTCAAGACTGACTCTCTCTCTCTACCCCTCCCTCCTCTCTAAAGTAAATAAATAAATCTTAAACAAAAAAAATGCAACCACCATCTATCATCCAACTTAAGAATACATTACTGATACCAGTTTCCTCTTGAAAAGAGAAGCATGTTCCTACTTCTTGAAATTCTTAGTTGTCCTATGCTACTCTAACCTCTTGGGTGGGATCCTTAAGTCAGTGCACATGTTTAGATTCTTTAGGAATATGAAGAAACACCAGAGAAGTTCTAAACCAGTTATTCTGAACACTGTACATCTTAATCTTAAACATCCACCCTCCCCCCTTCTCCCAACCACGCCACTACCAAAACAACATATGCAATCAAGTCAGCTTCCCAAAGGCCCACAGGAAGAGAAGAGGACCGAGAGCGGAAACACACATCTGGGGTATCAAAACCAACAAGCAAAGAAATTTTACCTGCTGCTTCTGCTATGCCGTGCCCATTCCTGATGTCTCAATTCAGCATACCGAGTTAGCTCCCAAACACAGAAGGTGCTAGTAAATTATGACAGGGGCTTGATTCAGTTCCCCAGAACACAAAGGTCAACTTCCTGTGCCTCAGATTTCCATAAAACCAGGAACAGTAAGGACCTCCACTGCCAGAGCAAATCCTGGGTGAGAGCAGATCAAGCTACCTCAGACACACCTTGCCACACACCTGTGCAGCCGCTTCCCAGAAGCCCGGTTTTCAACAAACAGGTGGCCACTCCTCGGACTGTCCTTCCCTAGTAACCTAGTAAACACCAGAGCTCATTTTATGAGGTTGTTACAAGTGACCGTCTTTTTCTGACATGGGAAAAACAACTGGTAGGAGAAAAAGAGGAGGGGGATTTGAGAGAGGGCACAACATTTTGGTCCCTCCCACATGTTGTCAATACTCACAGCTCTGAAAAAAGAATCACTTTATCAGGAGATTAACTGTGAAAACATAGCTGATAAGGGCTTTGAGTAGCAGGTGTTGGGTGAATGCTCACTTTACTCTGAAGTGGTTGGGGAATGGGAGAGAGCCACCAGAGGCTCTGCTGCACTGGGGAATGGATTCTTGTCCTTCCTCTGGAATGCATGTGTCCCCAAGGGCGCGCGCGAGGGGGGGGGTGTTTAAACCTCCACTCCTGAACTGTTAAGTGGTGTACTGAGGACAAATGTCACCGTCTCTGGAAAATGAAGTGAGTTTGTGTCTCAATAGCTGTGGTTAGCAACAAAAATACGGGAAAAAGATAAAAGACTTGTAAATTCAAGTCCCTGAAATCTTATTGTGGCAACTCTTAGCAGGTACCATGCAGGTCTTCCTTCCCAGAACAGTGGACCTAAATGGTCTTAGTGTTATTTTTAAACAGCTTTTTTGAGATACAATTCACATCCCCAGTTAAGTGTACCATTCAGCGGTTTTTAGTACATTCACAGCTACGTAATTATCACCATCATCAATTTTGAAACATTTGCATCACCTCAAAAAGAAACCACATACGCATTATCAGTGACATTCCAGTTCACGTTTTTAAATATAGATCAACAGCATGATTCTCACTGGCTAAAGGGGACCACACTGCACCAGATCTAACCATCATCCATTGCAAGATGCACCGGCACTTTACCACTAAGAAAGAAGCAGCAGTGCCAATCACACATGCTTTTCATCACTTTTTCATCACTTGATGTAACAGTAATTGAAAGGGATCTCTCAGATTTAGACATATTTTGTACCAGCAATGCACATATCTCAGTGGCAGTAACGGAACACCTATGACCAAATTCACGCATGTGCTAGAACAACAATCAGCAGTAAGACATCCTGGCTTTAGAGACACTGAAATGTGAAAAATGTTCACCTTAGAATCAACAGTATCAAATATTGCATGCACGGTATGGAGCGTCCTTGGTTACAAAACAACAGACACTGATCTCACTAACTAGGAAAGGAAACACACAAGCATAACCTATATAGGCTAATACGCCATCATCTAAGCAACCCAGAAACCCCCAGAATGGGGACAAAAAATATTATCTACTGTTATATACGTTTCACTCTTCCTGTTCTACAGTCACAGTTAGGAAGAGAGAGAACTATCTATCTCAGTAGAGGAAAATGTAGTAAGTTCAGCTTTTTTGCAGTCTTTTATATAGGGAAAGAAAATACTTATTTTAGAACCAAAACTGACAGAGAGTGGAGGAGCCGTGGAATCTCCTTTCTAGAGTGCCTTTTCCAACTGAACCGCCTGTCTTTAGCTTGGAGACAGTGAGATGAGTCAACCGACTTTAAAAAACCATGACTCAGAGTTTAATTACTTGGTTTAAATTTCTAACATTCCAAAGATGATGCCAAATTAATATGCTGACAGCCTCACATTAGCAGGAATAACTACCTAGCTTATAAGGACTCCAAGGGATTCAAGAAGGTCAATAAGTATGGTACGTATGACTCAGCCGATACTGACCATATCTTAACCAAGCACAGCGGTCGCATGTGGGCTATCTTGGAAAGAGAAACAATTTTAGGGTTTTTTTTTCCTTTTCTTTTTTTAAAATATTTTATTTATTTATTTGACACACAGAGAGAAAGAGAGTGCACAAGTGGGGAGCAGAAGCAGAGGGAGAAGCACACTCCCAGTTGAGCAGGGGGCCTGATGCGGGCTGGAGCCCAGGACCCTGGTATCATGACCTGAGCTGAAGACAGACGCTTAACCGACTGAACCACCCAGGTGCCCCCAGTTTTAGCTTCTTGTGGAGAAAAACTATTCTGCCCATTACTATAAAGAAAGGAAAGGGCTCCAATAAAAAAAGATGTAAAGTTCAGAATTAAGTGGTAGTATTTTGTAATCTAGATTTCATTTCTTTTTGAAGTTGCATACATTAAAAAAAGATGTAAAAATCCAGGTTGGGTTGAGAAGCAAAAGGCTAGAGGAGAAACAGAGCAAGGGGATCAAAGGCAGACACTATCAGACTCTAATATTAGCCAAGGGAACTGTTTACATTTTGTTGCTAAGGAAAACTTGGCGCTTTGGAAAATGAACCCAACCACTACACTATTGTGACAGCTGCCACTTGGCTCTGATACCCCTCCAGAGTTTTCTGCCAACTGCTTGCCACTTGCCCCTTCTGTCCTGCTGTCTGCCAGTCAATCAGATGACCCTGTTGGTTTCTGTAATCCTCAGGGGCACTCCAAAGACTGCATGGCCGTGATTACGGTGCCACGAAGGTAGACTGCTGCATGCTGGGCTACCGACTACGATGGATGGGATCCTGAATCAAAACCTTTATTCTTAAATTCAAAAGAAGAAATGGTTAGTGAGTACAATGACAAGGGGAAAAGAGGCCCAAGTGGTATCTCCACCATGCCTCTGACTCAGGGCATGCTATTAGGCAAATCACTCCATGCTCTTATGGCCTCAGCAGTAGCATTTGTAATAGATGGAGTTTAACTCCTATTCTTTCCATCACATAAAGAGAATAAATTTGAGCACATTTGAGCTTTTCAGGAAAGAAAACCAAAGGAATTTTGTAAATCCAAGATCATGCCCTTCTTAAAGGTAATTAACTTTTTCAGAAGTCCTTCCCTGAGCTTATGTGGCAAAATCATAAATTATCTAAAATTCTGTAAACCTTGAATCTCTTGTGTCTACTCTTCAGTGACTATGGCCATCTTTCCAGACTTACATCGTAAGAAAGACTGTTGTTCCTAAAGTTAAATTTTTTTTCAAGCTCTCCTTCCTCTGCCCTGCTTATAATGTTAATACTTTATCACTCCGGAACTATGGAAAATACAGGAAAAAAAAAACAACCTAAAGAAAATTTAAAAATTACCCATGATCCACCCCCCTCTGAAAAATCTAGTATTGAATTCCATGTTTATTATTGTTTGCTATCATCACCAATTTTTTGTATCTGGCTCCGTCCACGCACTAAAGCATCTGTAGTTAACGAACTGACAAAGCATGCTGGCTGTACAGGACCCATCAGTCAGTGCGCACATACACGTCCATCCCTTCTAGGACCAAACATTCTCAGAAAAGAAGAGCCAGCTGTGCAGGTTTAAAGGCAAGACCTACTCCTCGGTCCACGTGCTCTAATTACACTGCAAAGGGAGATTCTTTCTGAAACATGGCTTTTCCACTGGGTAGGTCTCCCCATGGCCAGTTTTAAAGCCCCATTTATCCTCGTGCTCACTAATTGTTTCAAATTGGACCTGTGAATGTGAGCTCCAGGCCTCCATCACAGTTCCCAGCAGGAGTCCAAATGCTTCCACAATGAGCTGATTACAGAGAAAGCAGCAGCTTCAAGAGAAGAATTAGCACCCAGCATGCTCTTTCAGAAGGAAAATTTAGCTGTTTTCAAAACATGTGATATATTTTTTCTTTCAGCTTATGTTTGTCTAGAGGGAGAAATTCTAAATGGCTTTAATTCTGTAAGGCTTAAATGATGTGTTTTATTTGATCAAGTCATTCCCCAGCTGAAAATACTTCAGTGGTATTCCTTCCATAGCTTTGAAAACAGAAGTTAAGTTTCTTAGCATTGCACAATAAAAATCTACATGATGTGGTTCCTGCCTACCTCTCTAGCTCCACAATTTCCAAAGTATACCCAGTGGAATACCAGTCTTGGGTTTCTGTGAAAAAAAACAAAACAAAACTATTCGATGGACACAGAAACTTGGAAAATGCTGCAAATTCTAACCACCCCCACACTCCCCTCTCCTCACCCAACTCTCCCTGCCCAGCCCCACCCCCTGAGAGGAATGATCCTGAGAAGGCTTTGGGGGTAATCCTGTTTAACTTTGTTTAACCCATTCTTTCACAAACTCATTTGTTCACAGACTGTTTTTGTTTTTGTTTTTTAAATTCATCTAAATCTATTTCAGAAAGACACTTTGAGAAATACCACACTGGCCTTGCCTTCTCCCAGCTTCAGGCATATTAAACTTGTTTCTTAAATTTCTTGTGTGCCCTCTAAATACCAGCCTCCTATTCCTGCTTATAGTTCATTTCCAGTTGCCTTCAAAATTCAGCTTCAGTCACCTCCTCTGGCACACCTTCTCTGTCACCCTACTCAGTCTAATTTAGACTCCCCTCCTCTATGCCCCCATAGCAATCTATACATATCTTTATCAGAGCACTTAACAACTGACTATATTATTTGATTTGCTTGTTTGCCTTCCCACAATAGATAAATTTAAGCTCTCAAGGGCAGCAAAGACTTTTTTTTTTAACTTGTATATCTAATAACTACCTGGCACATGGCACTCTCTCAATAAACGGTTGTTAGATGTTTATATATGTGGGTTCCCATTTAAATAGGACTCTATTATAATGGTAATACTTTATCACTCTGGAACTATGGAAAATACAGAAAAATATAGAAAGAACACATTTCCAAAATATTTTATTCTAAGCACCACTTCTGATTAATATGCCATTTTTATAGATGTGTCTATCCTCAGTACAACTGGTCACATCTAATTATGGTTACCAAATTAAATAGTTTTGAGGTTTCTGTTTTGCATCCAAAAATTCTACTACATAGTGATCTGCATGTACCTACTTCTAAAAAGTATCTAAGCATCTAAGATGCTGCATTTGTTAACTTTTTCTCAGAGTGGTTCATTTCCTAATTAAGTCTGTCTTTGGTAGGCAACTGTTTCATAGAAATCCTTTGTACCCTGGGTTCTCGATGTGTTTCTTCAGGGTGGTTTTAACTTGCTTGTGCCAACGGCCCCAGAGTTTCAAGAGTACAGACCTAGTTTCTGTGTTAAGTTCTTGGCTTGGGTATGGGAGCCCCTGGGTGGTGCAGGGGGTTAAGCATCTGACCCTTGGTCTCAGCTCAGGTCATGAACTCAGGGTCCTGAGATGGAGTCCCACACTGGGCTCTACACTCAGCATGGAGTCGGCCTAAGAGTCTCTCTCCCTCCTTCTGTCCCTCCTCACTGTGCTCTCTTTCTCTCTCTCTCTCTCAAATCAATCAATCAATCAATCAATCAATCAATCTTGGGGGAAAAAATCTTCATGCGGGATTTCCACACATGTATACAGGTAGTAAAAAATTTCCCACAAAAGATTTTCCTGTCCCTGCTCAGACCCTTGAATAGGCGCCATCCTTGACACTTCTTTAGGTCACCGAGTATCCTTTTCATGAACTGGGCAGCCTTTTGAGAACTCCAGCTTTATACAGGCTCTTACATTTCCTAGCTTAGTCAGGTCCAAAGCCTGTAGCTTCCTATAGCATGGGCATTAAAATCTGAGCCTCCAGACACTAACGCCTATTCTAGAGGTCTTATACCAACCCTGGGCCACTCAAACCATTCTGGCTTTTGGATTCCCTTCATTTTTGTCACTTAGCAGTTCCCTTACACCCTTCTAAACTCAACTATATTTTCCTATGTTTATAACGGGAAAGGGGTCTTTATAAATTTATCTACCATGTTGTTAGAACGTTTCTTAAATAAATTTTGAGTCCATTCACTTTTCTCCATCTCTTTTACTAGAGTGCAAGCCACTGTTCTCTCTCATGCACCTTTGTGCAAGCCACTGTTCTCTCTCATGCACCTTTCTTCTGCAATGGTGTCCTCATCTCACATCTATTCCTGTCCATCCTTCCCATGTCCAATTCATATGGACTACAGTAACCAGAGTTTAAAAGCCAGAATTTTAAAAAAATGTAAGTCAGATCATGTTATCTTTTTGCACATTTTCTATATAGATGACTCAGCAATTCTACTCCTACATACATATCCAAGAGAAATAAAAACATATGTCCACACAAAAACTCATACACGAATGTTTATAGTAACATTATTCAAAATAGCCAGAAGGTGGAAAGAACCCAAATGTCCACCAACATATGAATGGCAAAGAAAATGCAGTATATCCACACAATGGACTAGTGTTTGGCCATAAAAAAGAATAAAGCGCCAATATATGCTACAACATGGATGAACCTTGAAAACATTATTCTAAGTGAAAGAAGTCAGTAACAAAAGACCACATATTGATTCCATTGATAAGAAATGTTCAGAAGAGGCAACTATAGAAATAGAAAGTAGATCAGTGGTTGCTGAAGTCTAGGGAATGGGGAGATGGGGTGGGAGTAGGGGGGACAATAACTAAAGGTATGGGATTTCTTTTTAAGATGATGACAATATTCTAAAATTGACTGGTAATCATTGCACATATCTGTGAATATACCAAAAATGACTGAACTGTACACCTTAAATTATATGGTATATAAATTATATCATTATAAAGGTGTTTAAAAAATGCTTCCAGTAGCTCATCATGGTTCTTAACATTTATATCCAAAATTTTTGTCCTTGGCTATAAGACTCTGCATTATATAGCTCCTATTTATTCCTCAAGCCTCACCTTAGACTACTCTTTCCCGAACTCTTTACCCCAAAGGCACAACATCTTCAATCAAATCCTCCAAAGGATTAAGCACCTTCCCACCTTAGTGGCGTTTCAACAGCCATATTTTCTGCCAGGAATGTTTATGCCCTTCTCCTAAGTTATTACTTTGAGCATCATACTCTTAAGATAACCTTCTCTGATCCTACAGGAGAAAGGAAGTCTTCTGTAGGCAAATCTTTTGTCATAACAACTCATATTATTTCTTCATAATATATATCACAATTAGTGTTTGTCTTCGCTACCATATATGTTTCCCAAAGGCTGAGATTGTTTTTCTTGTTTACTGCTGTATTGTCTGGGTTCATCATAGTACTTTGGAATGGCAAATGCTCAATAAATATTTTGAACAGAATGAATGCTAGCGACTGAGTCTCACAGCTCTTTATGTAATATCTTCCTATTTATCTTGTGCCATTACCTTATTTAATTTGTCTAATAAAGATTATTTATTATCTAATCAATATCTAATATCTTCCTGTTTATTATCTTGTGCCATCCTAAAAATGCACTTATCTTGATACACCACATTCACATAATTCAGTGATATTTTGATTTAATTCTTCTATTCTTATATTTGCTGCTTCTTGAGGAATTATGTCCTAGTGACAATATATGGTACATAGTATGTAACCAATAAATATTTGTGGCTTAAGTAAAACTTCTAAAACAAAATTAAAATCTGTAGCAGGCGCTATATTTTGTTCATAGGTTATAAAAATCCCCAAAGACAGTAACTGTCCCTCTACATTTCTCTAAATAATGGTGCATGCAATAAGTATTTAATAATGCAGTTCGATAAAAAGCCTGATTTACCCATCTTTTCAGGGATCATGATCTTAATGATGAATTTAACTCATTTTACTTGTCTCAGCCCAGAAGGATTTTTTAAAGGGAGTTTTTTTTCACCTAATATTCAGAAAATATTACTTTTGCATTTACTTCCTAGATGAAACTATTAATACCTCAATTCCATCTGAGCTATTAAATATATAAACATTAAATATTCAAGATTGATTTATTAAAATTTCCTTGGCTGGAAACCAATGAAAAGATGATGCTATGTAACGAGTTAGCCCAGAAAACCGATTTTCTTCTATTTTTATATAAAGAAATGAAAAAAGAAAGGAAGGAGTAAAGGAAGGAAAAGAATAGAAGAAGAAAAACACTATTCTTCAACTCACTTAACATCTCTCTTCCACGTCTCAAGATTTTAGTTTTAGAACTGTCTTTATAATAAACACCTAAAAAGTTTAACTCATTATATCTTGTAGATGATAAGATTTCTTGATTTATTACACATATAACCACACTCACAAATATAACATCTTCTTCTTCCTTTGGATATTCAAAAGAAAATGAAGCCAGACTGAAATCTAAATTTTGACAAGATTTCACTTCTTTTTCTAGTCTTAAAAAAGGGGTAAGTATGGCTTCAGTTTTTAAGTAGATCTGAAACAGCCAAATGGAGTGCATTCTATTTTTTATACTTTTTGAAGTGGGTGAAAATGTCCCATTCTTCTTGGTCACATCTTCTAACACCTCCTAATATTATCAAAAAAATTCTTTTTGGCTACTACCTTAAATCTCTCCTGTGCCAATTCATGACTGCTCCCTCTTAATTGTTCTTTAAAGAAACTGTACAGTAACCAGTCCCTATCCTTCCACCATATCATCATATACTATTCAGTTCTTTTTCTGGTATTCTTTAATTAAAATGATATCCTAGCTTTATTTCTCTGAGTCTTTTTCACAATACTGCTTTTCTTCGCTGCCAGAGAAGTCTTCACAGATTCCTCAGAACAAAAGAAAAGATCCTTTTCTGTGCTTCAGGTTCTCCATCACAAAATGGGAAAATATGCCTGACCCTGATTTCTTTTATAAGACAAAAAGAAAAGAGATATGCTTATATTCATAACAGAGTAAGTATCCATGTTTAATAATCAGAAATAATTAAGATCTCTATCAAAAATCTCCCAGAGGCAAAATAGAAAACCCAAACTGTAATATAAAGATCTCCTTTCACAAATGTATTTGGAATTGGGGGAAAGACTTCACACCCACTCCTTTATCTCCTACCTCAAAGCACAACCCCACAAATGCAGTCAGTACAAAACATACCTCCTCCTGTCCCTGGTTTCCACAGAGGAGTCCGTTCCAGGTGTAGAGAGCAGAGTGGCCGTTGTAACCCCATTGGCAGTGTTAGGTGGAGGGCGATTAGTGATCACACAGAGCGGGGTGCTAGAAGAGACATTGTCTACTGTTTTCTCTGCTGTTGAGTCGGCCTGGGATTTGTAAGGAGTCCTGAAATCAAAAACACAAAAACACAAGCAGAAAGAGAATGGTTAGGCATGCTACATCACAAAGCACCAGCACATAGACAGAGGGTTTGAGATTAAGTTTAACTAGAGAATCTTCTGGCTCAAATTTTATTTGCTGGTTGACTGTTTTTTTTTTTTTTAATTCTGATCTCTTAAATCTTAGAACAGTATGATTACACATTTAATTTGATATCCTCTGCCCAAAGAGTTATATTTCATGAATTTGTTTTTTGTTTTTTTGCTTGCAATTAAAATTTTTAAAAAAATTAGCTATGGCACAAGAAAGAGAGTAACATATGCAAGAGTGCTTTAAATGATCCTGAGTACCATCTGGTCTCCACACACGACACAGAGGCAGGGCCTCTCCACACACATGAAAACAACACTAAAGTCACTTACGATATTAACTTTCACCTGCCCCTTAATTCTTGGTAGTAAGAGTCTGTGGTAGTCCTCAGCCTAGATTAGATTAGATGGCCATCTTCTTGGATTCCAGAGATATTTGATAAATACAATCTCAGTATGTTTAGTTCTTTCTCACCTACCTCAGCAACTGCTCTCTTTCTATTTAACCAAATGCCTGATTGCCTTAAGGGCATACATGAGCAACAGAAACAAAAACTATTAAGATTCTATATGTAACCTTAACTGCAGACTTTCCAACAGCAAGCTGTATAATTAAACTCATTTACATGAAAACAAGATCTTTGTTTCTTAACAAAGAGTTGAGAGCAACCATTGGCTCTCCACCCAAAAAGCTATCATTTGTGATGTCACAGCTTGTTGCTGGGGTAACAGAGATCCAAAATTGATATTCACAGAGATGGGAAAAGCAATGAAAATAAGAAACGCTAAAAATCTGGGTTTGGTTTTTTTTTCACCTACTCACAATTACTAGGAATGCTTATAAGTAGCTATAAGATCATTTTCAATTAATCACATCATAAGAATAAGTTTGAAAGCAATAATCAGGTTGTAAAAATCTATATAGGGTACCTAGATGCAAATATAAAAATAGAATGGTTTTAAAGTGGTATCTAAAAAATGCAAGCCACTTCTCCAGAAGCAATCAATGACTCAGAAAAAAAGTGAAATTAAATTCCTCAGTTACAAGATGTATGTCCATAGGATATACCAATACAATTAGCCAGAAACAAAGCTATAAAAAATTACACTTATCAAAACCTTACCTGACATTCTTTATAGGTTAATAATATGCTTTGTTCCCTCTGCAAATAAATAAGATCTCTGACATGAACAAATCTAGGTTCAAACCCTGCTTCAATTCCTTATTAGATATGTGACCTTGGGCAGATGATTAAGTTTCACGTCTCAGTTTCCACATCTATAAAATAAAAATGGTATTTCATATACTGGAGGCCTCTTCATAAACAGTATATGTGTGCCTGAGGTAGTGAGTTGCCTAACCCATATTCATTTTCCTTTTCTTCCTAACAGAACCCATAAATTATTGAAGGCAGCATTATACCTAGTTAAAAATTCATTTTCCAAAGTCTCCCTGGCTGTTAGAGGTAGCCAGTGAGTTAAGTAGGAATCGTGCTTTGGGGGAAAACCTCCCTTCAGAGGCCTTCCCTCTTTGTGTATTTCTCCCTTTCTTCCTTTTTCTTGCCTAGAATGCAATCATGACAGCTGGAGCTTCAACAGCTATTTTGTGCCATGAGGCAACCCGTGGAAATGAAAGCATGATTTAAGGATTGTGAAGCAAAAAGACAGAAGGATCCAGGATTCTTTAGTGACTTTGAAGCCCTGTCTATCTCTAGACTTTCTTAAGTGAGAGAAAAAAAAAAAAAAAAAAAAACCTTTATCATATTTTAGTCTCAATTATTTAGATTTACTACTACATGTGAGTAAACCAGTTGCTCATGTAATTTTTGCAAGTACCTAAGCCAATGCTTGGCACATGCTAGGGTTCAACAAATGGCAGCCATGACTATTTTTCCCTACTCTCAGCTCTTAATACTTAAGCAAGTAACCTTTCTGTGTTTCAGTTTATCTATGGTAATATTTACTAGGACTATGCAGATGAATTATTGTAAGGACCTAATACATTTCTACATAATTATATAGTATTATTATTAATAATCCAACCTGAGGCTATCCCTCGTAGCCAAACAAATGATCACCACTTTTATTTTAAGAAATCTAACAAACGGACAAAAATCAATCAAACACTACCATCAGCAAGTGTTCCTGCAGCAACAAACAACACTACCACCATTATTTTTCATTTTCTTTGTGTCAGTTCTAGAAAAAAGCCCTCAAAACAAGCCCTTTGCCATACCCCGAGTAAAAAGGTCTCTGACCATACAGACAGGGTTGAAAGCCATAATCAAAAGCACAGCTGAAGTCCTGTTGCACTTTCACGATAAAACCCTGCCCATGCTACCCTGTAGACGGACTAGACACCATTGCCCCAGGAACACCACAAATCTAGACAAATTTAGACAAACACAGGTCTCTTCCCTCTAGCAAAATGCTCTCATTGACTGGGAATTTTCAGAAAGCTATAGGAAGCTTTTGGAACAAGAGTTAGCTTTCTTCTGATTTGAGTTTGTATGCCATCCTCTGAAAAAAGAGTAAGTAGAAAAGATTCCTACTCACAATTACTGGAACATTAATGTAAGTAAAGTATGGGAATATTTTTAATATGTGCTTTCCCATAAAAGGATGACCCTTACATAGTAATCACACAAAAGCAGTCATTTTAAGTTGATGCCTAAACACTAAGTACCAAGATATATGCTTTATGATTAGTCAATGAGCAACTGCCGAGCGGCTAATAAAGTCCAAACAAAACATCCTTGCTAAATCACGGACATTTTCACAAGAATTCAAACTTACTTCTCCAGTGCCAAAGTCTCTCTGGTTTGAATCTCATATGTGCATCTAGAGGCATGAGTTTCGATGACTGTAACTCAAATGGCCCCAAGAAGCCTTACCTGCCGTGGTGTACAGACGCAGTAGTGTTTGCACTGACTGGTGCAGGGCAAGAAGAGGCAGGTTGCCACCTGCTGCCCCGAGAGGTAGATGAACCAATGGTAATGGGTGAGGTAGCAGATGAATTGCGATTGGCTGAAATGTAGGGACTTGTGGGGTCACTACTTCTACCAAATGAAGCACTGCAAAACAGCACACAGTCACTTTCTTCAGGGCATGCTGCTCACCCACCATTTCCCAGCACCACCTTCCCCCCCAAGATTGTGCATTTAAAAGGACTGTAGACCAAAGAGAGGATATGGCAACTGGGAAGTGGAGTGAGTGATCAACTCCAGCTGAGCTGGGTCACTGGCAGCAAGCAGGCATCTGTCAATCATCCAAAAGAGTGAAGGAACATGGAGGAGAGATGATATGCAATAAGAGAAAGCAGAAGAGTAGTATACAGGAACAGAATAGGAGCTAAGAAATATTAATAAATAGAATAATTTTATTAGAAAAAGTAATCCCCAACAAACCCCAAGGCAAAAAAATCATGCAACCCGAAATGTATACCTGATACAGAAGTAGCACTGCAGAAGCTAAAGTAAGACCAAGAATTTAGAGAGGTTTTGGAGTAGCAATTTAAAATTAAAGAGTGGACAAGAATAAAAAAGCTCTGTGGGGGAAAACAAAAACAAAACAAAAAAACCCCTGTCTCTGAGAACTAGGGTTATTTAGCCTAAAATATTGTCTTGGGAGGACTCAAGGTTTTAAGTCTAGAAAATAATACTGCATGGGCAACAGAAGGCAACTTTCCTTCGTTTCAAATGAAGAGAAGTAAAAACCATCTCAGTCGAAGCAAAAAATTATTTGGATTAGAATTTTTTTAAAAAATGTCTTGACTATTATAGTAATAATACACAGGCGGGAATGACCAAAACAAGCTACGAAGCCTTCTTTGGTAAAGATGCATCTTACTGGGACACAGGAAAGGAATTTCTGCCTAAGGACGAGAGATGAACTATAAAATGGAAAGTATGCTGAGGCCTGGTGGATCCCAAGACGGCCAAAATGTTTTCTCACACTTTTTTTTTTTTTTTTAATAGTGATAGCATGCAATTCTTCCCTTTTGAAAAGATCATAAAATGAGATTTTGGATAATCAAAAATGCTTTAAGGGTGACAGAGGTTTGGAAATCCAAAGCATGAAGCAAGTTGTGGATCTTCTTTCAGAAAGCACTCACAATTAAGCATGCTTTCCATCCTAAACAAAAGCAGTCCCCTTCTCTGTTTACTGTAATTATGCCAACTATATCTATTCATTCAGATGCTATTCACTCAACCCATTTGTTAATGATTTGGATCATGAAAAAGAACAACCCACCACAATGTAACAACATGCTTGGAAATTAAATGCAGCTTTCTCTCTTTCTAGATCTAGAACATTATTTTCTTAGACAAGTTTTCTTTCTTTCTTTCTTTCATTTTTTTTTTTTTTAGAAGTTTTCTTGGTCGTAGATGCAACCATAAAGCGTGATGATGTATCTAGACAAAGACCTTAGCCCTGAAGACAAATAAGTGATAGCTTCACTGAGCCAAAAACACTGAGTTTGTATATATATATGAAGCTTCAGTGAGACTGCTAAACTATTTCTGCAGAACTGAAGACCATCAAGAGGCTATGGTGGCTGTTTGTTTTCTAGCTTGCTAGTTCCCACATTCTGATATTAACTAGTTGGCAGGATTTCTCCAAGTGGAAATAAGTTTTGAACCCAAACACATACTTTATGGCAAAAGGCTGTTTCTCGGGCAGCCAACCAATCATCTATAAAACCTAATGTTGAAGCCCATGGCATGAAGAGGCAGTTGGAGGGGTTGAGTAAATGAAAGTGAAGAAAGAATTCAAAGTAGGCAATGAGAATCAGACTCTTCCACATCAGCAGCAAAGTTTAAATTAAAATACTAATTAAGTATATCTTATAGTTTAATGGCTCTGGCAAAGGTGCTTTGCTTGCTGGCTGGTACATGGCAAAGAAAATAATGGCAGAAAAGAGAATATAAATGAGAAAAGGGGAAGGAAACCCATGTACCTTCTCTGCACCAAACTTGCGAGTTTCACATCTTGATGGATCTGAGGGCCATTAAAGTCATAAAAAAAAAAAACTCAAGTCCCTAAATTAACAGGTCTCAATATGAAATGTCTTTAATGCAATTCAAAACTGTCCCCATTACCCACCCCCTCACCACCCTATAGGGTCCCTCCCTTCCTCCCCATAAAAATGTTAACTTGAGAACTACTCTAGTTTTAGAAAAATGAAAACTGGCTACTGGACAAAGGTGACTTAAATTCAGTCCTGCTCAGGGATTACTAGAAGTCACTTCCAGTTTAAGACTTTAATAGGACTGAGAAGAGAGAGTACAAATTTGGATCTGTCTGTGGTGAGAATTTGGAATTAGCTTCCTTTAATTTAGTTAGAAATATAAATGTTAATTTAAAATTAGTCAAGATGTTACTCCCAAGAAATCTAAAAGTAATTCATTTTTGATTCATTTTTGTGGTGCTAATTGGATATAAAATGGCATGCAATTATTACCCATACACCCATGACCAGAGTGAAGAAAAATCATCTCCCACCCCATGAAACCTGGTACCTTTTCAAGTAGGTTGATACATAGGTAGAAGGAGCAACTGTCTGTGGAGTTTCACTTCCCTTTGCTTCATCCCTCCACAGCTGCCGTGTATATGAACCACTCCTCACTAGATTAACAGCCGATTCTCTGTAGAGGCATGAAAGAAAAATAAAACAAAGCATGGATTCCTACCATCAGTTTTGTCCATGATACAGTGCAAACTGGGAGGGGTGCCTGGAAGGCTCAGTTGGTTAAGTGTCTGCCTGTGGCTCAGGTCATGATTTCAGGGTCCTGGAATTGAGCCCCATATCAGGCTCCCTGCTCATCGGGGAGTCTGCTTCTCCCTCCCTCTGCTCCCCAATCCCCCTGCTCATGTTCTCTCTCTTGCAAATAAATAAACAAGATCTTTAAAAACAAAACAAAACAAACAAACAAAAACACCCCTAACTGGGAGAGAAGAGCCAGGGATGGAAACTGTAATATGCCTAAAGAAACGAAAACACTTTTCAAGTGATACTTGGTTTTATATAAACCTGTTTTCTGTATACATAGAGGATGTGTCAAGTATTACTACTGTCTGCTTTCTTTTATCAACTTCAAAGCCAACTACCTTCAATAGGTACCAAATCCTTGTGTCAACGGTCTCCAATTCTTTGGTAATGAGAGCTCACTTTTGTTTC
Source organism: Spilogale gracilis (assembly GCA_004023965.1). Lineage (NCBI taxonomy): Eukaryota > Metazoa > Chordata > Mammalia > Carnivora > Mephitidae > Spilogale > Spilogale gracilis. The sequence continues at coordinate 46,992 of PITA01001229.1, read as the reverse complement.
TCCTTTAAAGGGCTTTACAAAGCCAATATGTTGTTCATAAGTAAGCAGAGAAGAGGATGATGGGGAAGATGAGGAAGTCTGTCACAAAGGAAAGAGGTAACTGCCACAGAAGAAGAAAAGAGAAGAACCTGCTGGAAGTCTACTTAGTTTTATAAATGAAGCCATCCAGGAAAGGGCTGTAGTAGGATTTTTAATGACAATTGTTCACTCAGGGACTTTGCGACCAAAGCGGTGGCTCTCCAGAGCAGTCCTTCTCAAACTTCAATGTGTATTTGAACGACCTAGAGAATTTTGTTAAAATGCAAGTTCTAATTCAGCAGGTCCGAGGGGGGGCCTGAGATGCTGCATTTCTTCCTTCCTTCCTCCCTTCCTTCCTTCCTTCCTTCCTTCCTTTCTTTCTTCTTAAAGATTTTATTTATTTCCTTGACAGAGAGAAACACAGGTAGAGAGGGAACCCAAGCGGGGGAGGGGGGGGGTGTGAGAAAGGAAGAAGCAGGCCTCCTGCCGAGCAGGGAACCTGATGCGGGGCTTGATCCCAGTACTCCAGGATCATGGCCTGAGCTGAAGGCAGACGCCTAACGACTGAGCCACTCAGGCGCCCCGAGATGCTTGCATTTCCATGCTTCCAGGTGATACCAGTGCTGCTGATTGGGAAGACCACACCCTGAAATGCAAGGTTCTCAATCAGGCTCTGCTCTAAGATCAGCAATACCTCAAAATCCTCACATTAATTTTAACTGATGAGGAAGACTTGAAATTTTATGTACATACAAATTAGAAGTTGATCACTAATTAAACAACAAAATCTTTAGTATTCACCAGTTCACCAGGGAGTAGGCCGTGTGTTAGGCACTAGGGGTCCCTGAGAAAGCAGACAGACATAGACCCTACCTTTACAGAGCCTGTTGGTGTACTAAAACAAATTCACCTTCAGAAGGGTCAGGAAAGACCTCTTGAAGACAGTAATACCCAAGCTGAAGGGACAGCCTGAAGGGAGAAGGATTGGCAAAGAAAGAGAGCAAGGACTGGGAGGAGCTCTAAGCAGAAGGAATAAACAATTCATAACGGGCTAAGGGCACCTGTGGAGAGATGGCCGCAGAGTGACGGCCAAAGCATCATTATGCCTAGGGAAGTTACAGAGGACCATCTTTTGGCCTGTATTAGGATTACCTGTTCTCCTTTTCTTCAATGTCACTTGTGCTGCTGAGCCTCCGGGGTGCTAGTGAACTCAAATAGCTTTTGTTTTCTCTCTCCTGTAAAATCAAAACAAGGAAAGCACAGAGAAGGTACAAGACTGACACGGTGTAACATTCTGGGTAAAAAAGCAGAGATCGACACACCTATACCATCTTATTTCTAGATCCAACATCAATTCTGGTTTGAGTGGTATTACAAATGTTTACTTTTCAAAGGCTGATTCCTACATTTCCTCCATTAAAAAACCAACATGTAGGAAAATAATTCTCACGGGAAAAGTCAAGATGATCAAAAAAGGAAAACAAGAGCACAAATTACACGCAGCAGCAGCTCTGCCAAGAGAGATGGAGCCTTTGAAAAGCCACACACAGAAAGCTCTACTCTAAAGTTTTTAATGAAATAAGCCTTATTTCTCTCCCAGCCTGTCTTCTCTTTGAAATGCAGCTTCATGTACAACAAATATGCTGCAGAGTTCATCCAACCAATATGCTTCGCCTCCTTAAGGAGTCTCCAGAAGCATAATATTGAGTAGGAGAATTATGGTTACAGGGCAGACCTGACCCCTGAGAAGAAGAGCGTCAGGTGAGCCCTAGAAAATTTAGAACCAAAAGTTAAGAAATAAAAATGCACTGATCTTGGATGATTACGTGGACGAGCTGTTTATGAAGTTGGCCTGATCACATACCTAGTAATGAAAAAAATATAGCATTTAAACATTTCTTTCTAAGTGCTAATTTGCCTGAGCTTCATTAGGATCAAAAGTCCAGCTAAGGAACTTTGCTTCCAAACACTGAAAGAATAAATTACTGGTACTGATTCAAGGGAACCTTAGGCCACATCCAAATTTTCTGTTTCTGATTAATTATCTATCTATCTATCTATCTATCTATCTATCTATCCTAGGTAAGGAGGGTAAGGAATAATGAACATAAGTTATGCCAAAAGGTAAAGGATTTTTCTTTTTTGGCTGAGTAATAAGAGCATGCAAATAGCTAACTGATTAAGCTATTGATATGCCATCTCCCTTTAAAGACTTTGGACTTCCAGAATCAAATCGGGGACTAGAACATACTTTCCTTTGCTCCTGAGATTGAATTTTCATAGAAGGGAACTGCTTAGGAATTCCCCCACACCCTGCCTAAACTGTACCTTATCTTTGTTGTCCAGCAGGGCTGAAATCCGAGGGCTTGATGATGACCGGTAGATGGAGGAGCCTCGGTCTCTTAGAGCTTCCCTAGAATTGGCCACCTCACTCAGCATGTTGTGGCTGCCAGTTTTTCTGAGTCCCAGTCTCCACGAAGAAGGTGATTCATCTTTGGGCTCTTCTGGCTTGTTAAAAAGGCTGGAGGAGAACTGAGGGAAGAAACAAAGAAAAGAAAAGGAAGGCAAAAAAAAAAGGTCCTGATGATTGTTTTCAGCCTATTTGCCTTTTCCCACACTTAACTAAGTTCAGTGAGGCAACATAAGGCAGTAGAAGGAGAACAAACACATGGCAGGCTTTCTGCCAATGTTCCCTTCCTCACCTGGCAGACGCTAATAACTGCTCAAGGCTCCCCTTCTCCCTGAGCCAGAAATAGCCTCAGATTCTTAACACAGTGCTCCTACTGACAGAATTGCTCTCTGAGAAATTAAACACTATTTGCTCTCTTAACAGTGAGTACTGACCTAGAACATCAAGAGATCCACGTTCTAGTAAAAACATCTCTTCCTCGACTGTGTAACTGAAAATGGGACATTTTACTTCTCTAGGTCTCAACATGCTCACCTGTAAATGGTGATAATGGGTTTAATTCCTCTTTATAATATGTGAAGACTAGAAAAAACAGATTAGCCAATGTATAAATATGTTTTAAAGTACTGTGATAAGACTGTGGTAAGCTGATTTAAGTTAATACTAATAAAAATGCTGAAATTCACTCCACTCAAATTCTAATTGCTTATTTCAAGAAAACAGTTTATTTGATCTTGGGTATCAGTTCCAAGTGTTTCAGATTTCATCAAGGAGCAAAATTAAAAAAGAAGGAAGTGTGGAAGTCATAGAGTTGTCTGTCACCTTTTTAGATTTTGCCAGGAGAACATCTTTCAAAAACCTGCTTATAGCAATGGCCATAATCGCCAAACTGTGGAAAGAGCCAAGGTGCCCTTCAACAGATGAATGGATAAAGATGTGGTACATATATACAATGGAATACTACACTTCCATCAGAAAGGATGAATATCCAACTTCAGTAGCAACATGGACCGGATTGGAAGAGATTATGCTGAGTGAAATAAGCCAAGTAGAGAAAGTCAAGTATCACAGGGTTTCACTTACTTGCAGTACATAAGGGGTAATATAGAGACAGTAGGTGAAGGAAAGGAAATGGGAAGAGGGTAATTCAGGGAGAGAAACAAAACGTGAGAGACTTTGGACTCAGAAACAAACTAAGGATCTTGGAGGGAAGGGGGTGGGGGGATGGGAGAGCCTGGTGGTGGGTACTGAGGGCACGTATTGCATGGAGCACTGGGTGTGGGACATAAACAATGAATCTTGGAACACTGAAAAAATAAAATAAAATAAATTTTAAAAAACCTGCTTACCATTTACATCGCTATCATTTCATTAAAAAAAGAAAAACATTTTAACTTCAGAAAAGAAAGCTTTCTGGAAAGCTTACATTGTCTTTAACTCATTTGCCATAAACCACAGAAAACATCATAGACTAGTGTTAGGCCCAAACACCTGTCTGAAGTAACTGTTCTTTAGAACAGCAGTCAATAATCCATTCCTGGGATCTGGGGGACCTCTGCAAGATGGTTTTGGTCCTTCTCCAGGCATCAGGGCACCTTTACTGTCTGGTATAGTGAAAATGCAATGGAAACACTAAACCACTCGTCTCACCTCACACTTAGACTTTCTCTTTTAATTAGTCATCTGAATGTATATATTTATATACTCCTTCCAGCTTTAGAGGCTCAATCATGTCAGCTCTTTATCAGCCACCCTGACTCTGAGAGTCATGTACACACTCTCTCTCTTTCAAAAATAAAACAACAAAAAAAGAAAAGAAAAAAAAGTAAAAGAAAGCAAGAAATCTAGTCACACCTAGAAGCAGTAGGAGCATGTGCGGTCTAGCTAAATGCCTGGGTAAGGAGGGAGGTCCGTGTTCTATCTGAGACATCTCTACAGATTCAAAGTGATGCTCACAGGAATACATAAGCAGCCAGGCCTTTGTTTCCTCATCTCCACAATGACACCATAATCCTGTCTTTTCAGTTCACGAGGCACTAAGAAGATCAGTATAAGTTAGTATCTATATTTTTTTCAACAGCTTTCTTCCTAAGAACTCAGAACAATTCTTAAACTCAAAACTAACTGTAGGGGCGCCTGGGTGGCTCAGTTGGTTAAGCGACTGCCTTCGGCTCAGGTCATGATCCCGGAGACCTAGGATCGAGTCCTACATCGGGTTCTCTGCTCAGCAGGAAGCCTGTTTCTCCTTCTCTCACTCCCCCTGCTTGTGTTCCCTCTCTAGCTGTGTTTCTGTCAAATAAATGAAATCTTTAATAAAAAAAAGAACCAAAAAAAAAAAAAACAAAAAAAAAAACTAACTGTAACCTTTGTAGAACAAGGTCATTCCTCAACTTTCTGTCTCACTGCCTAGAAACCTATAGCTTCTCAGAGGCCTGGGCTGAATTGCAAGAAGTGGTGTCTCTGGTATTTCGACAAGTTCTTTCTACATCTGTTCTCTACTCATTATGATGAGTATTACTACCAAGACTTTAGTTATGAAAGTAAAATTTTAAACAAGAAGTAAAAAAAGGACATAAGTTATCAAATCAATTAATACTGAATGCTAGCTATCTTCCTCACCTAGTCTGAATTCATTACATATACTTACCTTACTTAGCCTTAGATATGAAGAAAATAAGCAGTGGACAAAATTCTTTGGTCCCAGATAACTATATCCTATGTTATCTAAACATGTTGTAGCCAAATTTGTTTAGTGATGGATTTGTAGCTTTTGGGGCAATGTTATAAGCACAATGTTTGTGCATCCTGCCCCCCCTCACCCCACATCCATACCTTGAAGCTCTAATCCTCAATGTGACTATAATATTTGGAGATAAGGTAGCTGTGTGCAGACTAGGAAGAGAGTCCTCACTAGGAACTGCCTCAGCTAGCTCTGTGATCTTGGATAACCCAGCCTTTGGGGTTGTGAGAATTGTGAGAATATAAATTCCTATTGTTTAAAGCTGCCTGGTTGGTGGTACTTTGTTATGGCAGCCTAAGAGGACTAGGACAGGCAACATGTATCTATATTATATTACAAGAGTGTATCTTTAAGGCCTTTCAAACTGTATGTAACCATAGTAGGAGAAATACAATATTCAAGTAAGTTTCAAAATACTCACTCTCCTAGCTGAAGAGGCAGAGAAGGTGTTCTGAGCTGGTGGTGGTATCTGTTCCGTGATAATACTCTTGCTTTCAGAGTTGGAATGGTTGACATTGGCTTCTGGCTTTTTATCTATTATTTAAGACAAGAGAAGCAACAAGTGCAAATGTGAAAACCTTATCTGCGTGTATGCATGTACTTTTCTGCTAACAGAAAAGGTTTACCCACTATCAAAACAGATTATTAGGGCCATGTAATGCTTGGACTTAAATGAAATCTCTAGCAATTGTTGCCAAAAAGAAATAAACTCCATGGTAAAATTCCTTTCGTCATAGGTTCTAATTCCCAGATATATAACTGAGAACTTTCTCTACATTATGTACCATACCAAAAATTCAACAGTAAGTACATCATAAGAATCTACTCTGTTTTGGGAGGTTGGGTAAGAAAAACCAGATAGATCTTGCTTTCTAGGTAATTATAATCAAGACATGAGATAAGATGCATAATGAAACCTGATATGGAGTAAAAAAAAAAAAAAAAAAGAAGAAGATGCATAATGATAGGGGCGCTGGGTGGCTCAGTTATTAACTATCTGCCTTCGGCTCAGGTCATGATCCCAGGGTCCTGGGATTGAGCAGCACATTGGGCTCCCTGCTTGGTGGGGAGCCTGCCTCTCCCTCTTCCATTCCCCCTGTTTGTGGTTCCCTTTCTCGCTATGTCTCTCTCTGTCAAATAAATAAATAGAATATTTTTTTAAAAGATGCATAATAATAATAGTAACAACAGAAGATCATATATAAGAAGTCAGGTGCTAAATTGGTTGAGTTGGATCGACAAGGCTTTGTGGGTCTAGAGTAAATCCTCTGAGGGAGGAAACAACAAGGAAAGATGCCGTAGAGAAAACTGGAAGACAAATACCAACTGGCAGAAGAAAGAAAGGTATGAGTAAGGACTCAGATCAAAATACACACATCTGTTGGTCAGTAAATTTAAGTCTAAGTAGGCCTAAGTTGAGCAGGCCTAATTAAAGTAATGAATATTCTTGGGACTACAATAGGAAATAAAAGTAGAAAGCATTACAGAGGATATCGCAAGTTAAGCTACAGAACTGTAGCTGGTGAACCCTTTAATAAATACTGGTAGTCCATCTTATGAGGCCATCAAGAGGAAACCCCATGTCTCATTAACTGCTACATCAGTGCCTGTGCCTAATAGGTATTGGTGGGGCCTTCTTGATCTATGTACTCTGGAAACAGGGCCCCAGAGTAACCCACCTATGAATTAAGTGACAATTTTAAGTCACATTCTAGCTATGTGACGTTGGGCAAATTACTTAACATATATGAGTCTCTCTTTTCTCACTGATTAATCAGGATTTTAATTCTTGCCTATGAGTTGCTATAAAGTCTAGAGATAATAGTTTTAAATTGCATCATTCAATGTCTGGCCATAAGAAGTCCCTAGTAAACATTTATTTATTATTAATGTTATCATTTCTTGTGATTATAAATATTCAAGGAATTCTTTAAATATTATCTGAATATCTTTATCCCCAAAAAGTATACCTTACTACCCAAATGTAACAGATCATTACACTAAGAACTCCCAACAAATCTATACCTTCGTGTAGTGGCTTCTCAGATTGACTCTGGGCTTGGCAATATGACTTGCTATGGCCACTGGGACATTAGCAAATGTGGCACAAGCAGAGGCTTGGAAAGTGCTTGTGCACTGAACCTTGCCCCTTTCTTCTTGTGGAATCCAACTGCCATGTGAAGCACGGGTTAGTCTGCTTAATGAACATGGCCCACTTGCCTCAAACATCCTAACCAACCACCAGAAAGGTGAGTAAGGCCATCCAGGACCAGCCAGCTCCCAGCTGACTTACCAACTGACCACCAACACAGGTGTAAGCCCAGTATTACCACAGGGAAAGGAAAGCCATCCCAGTGGAGCCCTTCCCAAATTGCCAACCCATAGAATTGGGTATATATAAAGCACCAATAAATTTGGGAATGGCTTGTTATTTAGCAAGAGATAAGTAATATACCAAATATTTAAGTCGAATAAATAAAAGAAAGGGGAAAACAGAAATCTAAATCAAACTGCTTACATTAATCTCAAAAGAGAATTAATATTCTTTAAAACTACATTTATATGTAAGACATATGAAAACTGTCATTTTGAGATTGTATCTGTAGATCTTTAAAAACACAATAAATGCATTCAACAAACACTTGTTCAGTACATACATAATGTTGGGCATCATTTGGAAAGGTTTAGATATAATCCAGTTCCCCACATTCTTCTCATATACACTTGTATAAAATCTATATTTATTGTACACCTATCACATAGAAGGCCAGCGCTAGGCATTATGGAAGAAAGAAAGATAAATAAGACACACAATACATTTCAGTGCTTCTGAAACTTACTGGTAGGGGAAAAAGGGAGGAGATGAGAAACAAACAAATAGCACTACTACTAGGTAGTGTAAGTAATATAAAAGAGGGTCGAACAAATAGCTACCAGTCAGAGGAGGAGAGAAAAACTTGTACCTGTAATGATAAGGCTTCATAAAGAAAGTTGATTTGAGCTGGGCTTTTTAAACTGAGTAAAACTTCAACAGGCTGGAACCATCTGGCTTCTGCCTACATCAGGCTATGGAAACTGCTGAGATTACCAGACTCCCTAAATACTGTCTCTTTCTTGACCTCTCCCTTCCCACTCCTACCCTGGCTTGCCCTTTCTTTCTTTCCCTTTCCTTTTTTTCCCCTTTCTTCCTTCCCTCCCTCCCTCTCTCTCTTTCTTTCAGATTTTATTTATTTGACAGAGGGGGGGGGAGAATGCACAAGCAGGCGGAGTGGAAGGCAGAGGGAGGCAGAGGCAGAGGGAGAGGGAGAAGAAGGCTCCCTGCTGAGCAAGGAGCCTGACATGGGGCTCGATCCCAGACCTGGATCATGACCTGAAATGAAGGCAGCCACTTAACGGACTGAGCCACATGGGCAACCCCTACCCTGGTTTTTTTTGATGCAGAAACACATAACTTGGTTTTCCTCAACCTCTCTGACCATACTTTCTTTGCCTCCTTCACTTCTTAAACACAGCATGCCCCATGATTCTTTTTTGTACATCTTTTCTCTATAATCTCTGCCTTGAGAAATTCTGTCCTTTTCCAGAACTTTAGCTTCCATCTTTTAGGCAGATCATTTCCACATTTCATTCTGTCCTTGATACTCTGAGGAGTCCTAGATCAAAGTCAGGATCTCAGGCACACCACTTGCCAGCTATCAGACCCAATCTTCCTCACCTCTTACAGGGTCAATTTCCCACTCTAAAATGTGATAATACATCCCTCAGGGTGTGGTTGTAAGTATACTGCATAGTAAAAAGCACTACCCAAACATAAAGTGTTGTTATAATCCCCCAAACTAAATATAATCTCTCTTACTAGTGAATACCATTGACAACATTTGTATCTCTCATGTGGCATGTATTTTAGTCATGTATATGCCTTCCTATTCCTTTGTATCTCCTAGATGCATCCAACAAAAAGCTTTTAATGATGTGAATGCTTGTCCTGTTTCGGGCATCATGTAGAGACCCAAGAGTAAATGATAAACTTAGAGTTCTCAGCTGAAATGATGAGTGCTATAAACAAAGGTAAGTATGAAGTGCTAGAGGGATACAAACAGGGGAGCAATTATCAAGGGTTGGGAGAACAGTGATACAATCCACTCTTTTTCAGTTTTTTATATAGGAAAACCTAAAGAAAGGCCTCTTCATCTTGGTAAATCCTATAGCTTGTAATAGAAATCAGTCCATAAGCATCTGATGATCAGAAATGAATTCTAAGGTGCAAATAAATGTTGAGGGGTAGGAAAACTCAGGGTACGTTTGGGGAAACCAAGTAATCTAGCTTGGCTAGTAGATGACACTATCTATGGGTAACACTGGAAAGGTCAGCTGGAGATAGATTATGAAAGATCTTGAAGGTCAGGCTACAGAACTTGGAATTTAATGTACGGGCAAAGATGGGAATAGAGAAGGTGGTCGTAGATGGTTTCTGGACAGGGAGGTAGTATAGTTAAAGAGAGCTGTGGGTGTTTTATTCCATCAGCAATGTAGAGATGGGCTGCAGGGACCAGAGACCTGAAACATGGGTATATATCACAAAGCAATTACTGTAGTTCAGGTAGCTCCCTCCCATTCTTCTAATACCTTGGTACCTAACAAAGTGATCTAGCATGGTGCAAGACCAGATAATAATTTTATACTTGAAGCTTAAGACATTAATATATCAATAAATAATAAAAACATACAAAATTTATAAATTTTGATAAGTACTACATGAGCATTTTCAGAGCAAGCTGTGCCTACTTAATGACAGAAATTCAAGGCTCCATGAGTAAAAGGTTATCTCCTATGCTACAAACTTAGTTGGTGTCTATCTTCTCTACACGATCAATGGTCTTTAATTTCCTTGGTGACATTCAGTGAGTGCAGGACACATGTACTGTAAAACCTTAGTTATCATTAACTTCTAGTTATCCATGAAAGCTATTCTGTTGCAGTTGAACCTCTATTCAGTATATCTTTTCTCAATGTTTGCCTAACTATATATCAAAACCAATGGGTATTTCTACAACTTGTGGATCTGACCATGTTCAGCACCTCACTCTCACTTGCCATATAATAAACTTAAGAAATGCCATATAAGGCATATATAATATCAATGAGTCATAAAGGTAAATATGATTTTGTTCCTTCTTCGATCCCCAACTCAGGAACTAAAGAAGCTTCATATAACTAGAAGGAAAATGAAAAGATCTTGGGATTCTGTTTAGGGAATCAGATGAACCTGAGAATTAAATGCAAATTTTTACCAGCTGGTTAAAAACACTGACCAAATATGACTCTGCAAAATCACTGCCTCAGCCTCTTAGCCTACTGAATTTTGGAATCTGGTCTGTATACCCTACCAACCTGAGGTCAGACAGCTGGCTCCTTTACACAAGAATTTGGGGGGCAAGGTGGGCACCTAGGTGGCTTTGATATATTTCTGTTACTGCTTCTACACTACAGTTTATAGATTTGTTTTCCTTATGCTTGATTGTCAATGAACTTAAATAGTTTGCCATTTCTGAGTTACACTCAAATCCTCATCTTTAATTTAGCAATTGGTTGAGCGTCTGATTCTTTCTTGATTTCCACTCAGGTCATAATTTCAGGATTGTGGGATTAAGCCCCCTGTCAGGCTCCACGTTCAGTGTGGAGTTGGCTTGAGATCCTCTCCCTCTCCCCCTCCCTGCCTGCTTGCAGGCACACGCATGGGCACTCTTTCTCTCTCTCTCTCAAATAAATAAATAATTATTTTCTAAAAAAAGGAATTTTTGTGTGTGTCTTATCACATGGCTATATAGAAATGAATACACATATTCTAACCTAGCTCACAATTTTCACAATCAAATTTTCACTCAAAATTTGGTATCTTATCTTTGAAAACAAAAGTTAAAGAACTTAAAGTCCTGTGAGGCCTCCTAGCACTGACAAGCAGTAATCTTCTTGCATTATGGAAACCGAGGGTCTTTGCTATTAACATCTTTACATTACCTGCTTCCTTCTCTGTTTCTGACTCAGAAGCTTCATCTTCACCTTCCTCCTCCTCTGAGCTGGAGCTGCTAGACTCCTTGCTTTCCTCCTCCATTTCTTGGGACTTGGGTGCCTCTTCTTCATAAAGCATCTTCTCTTTGCTAAATTAAAGATGAGGATTTGAGTGTAACTCAGAAATGGCAAACTATTTAAGTTCATTGACAATCAAGCAGAAGGAAAACAAATCTATAAACTGTAGTGTAGAAGCAGTAACAGAAATATATCAGATCCTTCTTTATATTCTTCTAAATCCTTGGGTTTTTGCAGACTAGGTTTGGTATTTGACTTTAAATATGACTTAAGTAGATCTAGCCTGTTCAACACATAGGAAAAAGGAGGGCTCTGAATCTCGACGGTGATGAATTTTTAATATTTAAATTTTTAACAGTTAAAAATTTAAATACTTTAAAAAAGTCACTTAAATGTTTACTGAGTGCTCATTACCTGCCAGGAATTATACTGGTACAGTGATAAACAAAACACACACGGTCTCTGAGTTCACAGAACTTAGAGTTAGATATGCAACTAGGACTAGGAACCTCTAAGCCGGGGGCAAAATATTGTACACTGTTTCAATTAATTTCTAAATTTAAAACATTCACCCAGGGCACCTGGGTGGTTCAGTCAGTTGAGCATCTGCCTTCGGCTCAGGTTGTGATCTTAGGGTCCAAGGATCAAACCCCATGTACCCTTCATCAGGCTCCATGCTCATCAGGAAGTCTGCTTCTCCCTTCCTTTCTGCCCCTGCTCATGCTCACACACTCTCTCTCAAATAAATAAATAAAATCTTAAAAAAATATATAAATTAAAAAAAAAACTAAAAACCATCCTAAGTGTCTCTCCCATATATCAATGCCACCTCTTTGCCCCTCAAACATCCCAAATGTTTAAAGATCATTTGGCTTAAATCAAACACAGTTTCTTTCCTGTATAAATTCTTAAGCTAGGTATGTCACACACATATGCACCCAAACACAGCAGAACTCATCACATTTCCCAAGCCCTAAATGTCTTACTTCTTAAAGAGTCCACTCTGTAATCTGCTGTTCAGGTCTGACTCAATGAGCTTATTCCGTGTCTCTTTTTCACTTCGAAGCTGGAAATTGAGAAAACAGAGAGGAAAGGAAGAAGTTGATTACTGGCAAAAATCAGTAACAATGAGAAGAACTCAAAATAGTACTGTCATTCTGAAGAAGACAGGACCAACACCAAAAGGGAAGAAAGAACTGAGAAAAAGAAACCCATCAGTTGGGTCTCCTTAGAAGATAATGACAGAGAAAAATCCTCATCCAAGGTACGAGAAAAACCATGGTGTTAGAGCTTCAATAAAACCGTTTATTATCAAATATCCAAACCCAATCTTCAAAAAAATCCTAGTTTCTAGGGGAGGCTAGGTGGCTTAGTCGGAAGACTATATTAATCTTGATCTGGGGGTTGTGACTTCAAGCCCCACATTGGGTGTAGAGAGATTACTAAAAAAATCAAATAAACTTAAAAAAGAAAAAAAAAAAAAGCCTGGTTTCTGAGGGATTAAAAAAAAGGTGGGAGGAGGAACTTCAAAAGAATTCTTTATGACCATATACTGAATTAGGTTGGCAATAGTTCTCAAAAAAAAAACAAGTACAAAAGGGGAATAAGTCCTTAGAATAAACTGTCTGGTATTAAGATACATGCTCTAGACAAAATGAGTTTATATCCCTGGACCCCAAAGTTATGCAGGGAGCAAAGATAAGCACCATTTCCAGTGCAGAAATGTTATTTAGTGAAACTATTATTTATGTTCAAAAACCAAACCATGCTGGGTAAAGCATACGTAGAAACTCTCTATTATTTTTGCAATTTCTATGTGGGTCTAAAAATTACTTCAGAATAAAAAGTTAAAAAAAAAACCAACAAAACCTAACTAAATAAAGCACACATCTTAAGAAGGCTGATCTTGCTACTTAATAGCCCCGATACTGTGTGTGGTGAGTCCCAAGTTTTACCTAGATTCCACAGCTCACCAAAGAAAACAAAATGAATTATAAGTTGTGTTTGTCTGAGCTTTATATATGCAATTGTCTCATGAAGCCTTGAAGTAACAAGGATCTTCCCTCTACCAGTCCAGACATGGTGCTGAACAGTGTGAAGTGAGATACAGTTGATCTGTGCCACCAGTGAACTCCACAGTTGTGGGGGTTTTTTGTTTTTTGTTTTTTTCCCCAGAACTGCTCTGAGTGCTCTCCTTTGTCCTAAACTTGAATTCACAAGCCCTGAGTCACAACTCAGGCAAAGGAAAACACAAAGGAAAGCTAGTGAATTTTTTCTGTCCCACTTTGTTCGAACATCAGCCCTGATCACCAATAGCTGATCTTTATTCTCTTTGCCCAAATTACTCATCCCACTTATAGGTAGAAAATGTGAATTATTCACTGTTTATCTGGATATTGGGTGGGTTTTTCCTTCCGCAGTCTGTACATGGATACCATACTTAGATAGCTCTCCTATATAGCACTAAGCAACAGAATGGTATGTGCAAACAAACAATAAACGACTGAGAATGAGAAGGGAGAGGAAGATTGAATTCTGGGTATCTGATGAATCCTGAAAAAGTCTGAATCACTGACAAGTACTGTCTAATACCAAAAGATAGGTTCAGTTTTGTGGCCTTGTTTGTTTTTTAGGAAAGAAATATATTCCTCTCTGTATTGAATTTACTTGAAATAAACACATCCTTTCAGTCAGTAAGGAGAGAAAAAAAGCTATAAGATGTCCTCTACCCTGGTACTCCTTATTTGGAAAAAACGTTGATTTGAATATACCATAATCCACTTCCTAGAACCCAAGAGTGATTGTCATTTTTGACTTTCAGCTGCTTGAAGGCTATCTTATAATGCATAAACTCTAACACCAATGGTTTCTGGGATATTTTCTACGAGACTATTGCTAGTCCCTGAAGGGAACAATTATCATCTCTGAAGTGTAGATATGTCCATTTCAGCTCTCAGTAGACATAACTAAAACAAGTATGAGATACCTGCACTGTTTGAAAAGCTTTAAAAGCATTAACCAAAGACTTACCACATTCTGCTTCTTCTGGAGCATCTCCAAGTGCTCCACAAGACCCTCATCAGCGACATCAAATGGTGTCTGGCCCTGGCAGAGAGAAGGGAGTAAAAGAAAAACAGAAGTAGTGATTTTGTGACTTTATCAGAGAACTATTAATATGCACTTTATGCCTTTGTTCCAGTGACAGTTACTTCCTTAACTTTTCTACTCTACATTATAATAATGCCTTCATCTATCATAGAGGAAATGTAACAAGAAACAGCAAGTTTGTTGGGGAAACTGGGTAGCTTGGCTAGTTGTCTGACTTTTGATTTTGGCTCAGGTCATGATCTCAGGATTTCAGGTTTGTGATATTGAACCCTCATCAGGCTCTGTGCGTGGAACCTACTTAGAATTCTGTACTGACCACTCCCCAACACACACACCCCCACCCATGCACACTCTGTTCCTCTAAAACAAAACAAAACATCAAATCCTTTAAATACATGGTTTTATAAAATATAAAAAAGTACTAAGGAAATCACCACATATCTCGAATGCTTATTGCCTCGGCATATAATCAATTGAAATCTCTACTTGTACCTGTTCTAAAATGGTCTTATTTGCTATGACAAATTCAATAAGGGGCTTTTAAAAGCCTCAGAAGGGGGTCCAGGGCACATGTGCACTAAAGATTAAGTCATAGCAGTCATGTCCCTTTAAGTGAGAGAAGGGTTTTCTCTTTTAGGAAACATCAGCACACTTCAAAACCCTAACCCATAATCTGGGGATGAAAGCTGGATTCAGGAGAGATGTGAAGCAGGTTGCAACTTCTACTAAGTAAAAAGCCATGTCTCTGGATTCCTAGAAAATCACTAGATGCAGGGATAGGAGTTCTAAGGCCTCTAAAGTTGCTCAAAGTGAGGCTGAATAATTATTTCCAGCCAGACTCAAGGATCTTTGTCATTATAATTTTTTTTTAATGACTAGATGAGACTAGAGCTCAGCTATCAAAGTCTTTGAACTAAAAATAAGATAAAATCTTTCATACTTCACCACAGAGAGCAACCTGAGGATTTTCCAGTGCTCATTTTTGCCAAGGGTAAATACGTTTTTTTCCTATTTATTTTAGAGGATTCAACATAAATAGAATCAGAATGCTGATCAATAGTTTTATTTTACATAGCAAACATTTCTATGTTGATAATGGGGCATGGGGTAGAGAGAAGGGTGCAAAGAACAGAGTCATAGCCACCTGTGATGTGTATTTCCCTAGACAGTAAGCCTGACCATTTAACTGAGACTTTAAGCCTTTTTGTTCTAGAGATCCAGCCACCAGTTTCAGTGCCCCTTTAGAGGGTCAGGCATACTAACCAGTTTGTTCCTGATATCCATGTCACAGAGCGCTTCCGCCAGGATGGAGCAAGCCTCCTTCACTCCCCAGTGTGCGGCAGCATGGAGGGGAGTCCAGCCATCATAATCCTGAACATTGAGTTCATAGCCAGCCTGGATTAAAAGTCTAAGAAGAAAACCCCAAACAAGACACTTACACCCTCTATATCACAGTTTTCTCCCAACTATCATCTAACTGATACTCAGACTTTGGCCCTCAACCATTAGTAAACTGTGATTACTTCTGCCCTCTAAGGCACAGTTCAGGCTTTACGGTTCCTACACTGAGAACTAACCACAGAGAGCAGTTATCAACCTACTCTGAAAGGTCATAGGGTATTTCCTACGCACAACCATGTTATACCACAGAAGAGGAGTGTTTAGAAAGGTATATCCCTTGAGATTCACCAAAGCCTGATTAAACTTGCCAAACCACACAACTCTGTGATGAGGTGCTTTCCATTTCCCAGTGGAGGGAGGAAAGAACATCTAAAATGAGAACTCGATTCTCTTTAGGGCACTTTACTTACTAACCTTCTAGTTGATCTTTGCAGGACTCATATATTTACTGTAGACTCTCAAACTTCCAACTCTACAAAGTATTTGCAAGGATTTCTTGCTAGCTACAAAGCTATAATCTGTGTGCATGGAGAAAGAAAGGTATGATTCCTGAGGCGCCAAACTGCACTGGCCTGATTGAGGTTACCTATATCATGGGCCTCCAGACACCGTCTAAGAAGTGAGCAGAATATGAATGTCATTCTCAGGCAGAAACAGTATACCAACATACTGCCACATCTATTAGAGGTTAACCCCATATTTGTTGGAAAATGAAGCACTGGAAGAGTCTGGCAACAACTACACACACAATGCCATTAGCTACCCATGTGTTTGGGAAAGCCTGTCAACAGTAAGCACCAAAAGCTATATAAAGCATGTACAATGTAAAGAAAAATGGAATAGGTAGAGTAGTAGAATCCAAATCCCCCATATCAGTTTAACCATTCCACTCTAATTGGATACCATACACTCAAGATCTGTACCCTTAATCTAAAGACCCCAAAGAAATTATCTGGGTCCAAAAAGGACCAAAAGGATCACAGGTCTGTCCTGTATTACGTGTCACCAGGGGAGGAGATTACTGGGATAGTAATGATAAATCAGAGCACTGGAAGATACATGTAAGGTCATCTTTAAGGCCAGTGTACCTCATCTTGTCCTATCACACATGTCAGTGAGAAGCTAGAGTGACAGTAGGAGGTGGGAGACCATCTATGGATTAATACAGCCAAATGTAAGACTGCATGATTAGAGAGGGAAACAATAAAGAAACACATCGTAGCTGAAAATCGAATTCATCCCTGCTTCCAAAACCCAGCTTATATTCCAGTCTGCCCAACTCCTGACTGATGTAAATGGACAATACCTGAGGACCTCAGAGTAGCCCTTGGCAGCAGCCACATGGAGGGCTGTGGCCCCTGAGCGAGGCTGCCTTGCATCTTCTATTTTCCCACTGTTGAGCCACTGGCGGGCATCCTGTAACATCTGTTGTTCCTCTTCTTTTCTTGATTGCTCTAGATCAACTCCTGCAGAAACCAGATCATAGGCATTACTCAAGGTCCATTTAAATCTCATGGGATATTTTCCTTAGATTCTAAACACATCATAAATAAAACCACAAGTAACAGTTTACTCATCAAGTTGGGTATTCATCAAATTTACTCTTTATTTGAAAGAGCAATGACATTTATACATATATTAGTAGTTTTACCAAGGTTAAAACATCATTTTAAATACTGTGTGATGGCAGATCCATTAAAGGAACATGCTTAAAATTATTTCCAATTTTAAGAACATAAAGACCCAAGTGGACATTTATTTTGTATTACAGTATTTGCACAATGCTATATACTTCAAAAATCTTTTACATGTCACAACGTTTTAGTTTCCCAACAATCCTTTGAGGTAAATATAACAGATATCCCTATCACCATTTAACAGTTGAGGAAATAACATAGAAAGGTTAGGTGCTTCGCTCAAGGCCACAAAACACATTAGAGCTGTTATTAGAACTCTGACATCCTAGTTAGTCCATGTCATTCTGTTCCACTTACTAGTCCATTTGACTGATATCAAAAAATCTGGTTTCAGGTATGATATACTTTTAAAAATAATCTACCTCTAATGTTTATTTCCACATGTAGGGGAATATACTGACATGAAGCTATATAATCTAGAGTATCTGAGTAGGTCATGTGCAGTTAAAACTTCCAAGGGAATGTAGCTTTTGTTTCTCTTTAAAACATTATAGAGAACTCCAAAAAGTTCCTCCCTTTGGCCAACAACTCTTCATCATCTGTGTGCCACTGGAAAGGCCTGGGGGGGGGCATTCCCCCTTATATAAAATAATGACATGATCATTGCACAGAAATTAGTTGCACTGCTATACACCAACAATGAGACAGAAGAAAGAGAAATTAAGCTGTCAATCCCATTTACAATTGCACTCAAAAACATCAGATACCTAGAAATAAACCTAACCAAAGAAGCAAAGGATCTACACTTACAAAACTATAGAATACACATGAAAGAAATAGAGGAAGACACAAAGAAATGGAAAAACGTTCCATGCTCATGAACTGGAAGAAAAATATTGTTAAAATGTCTATGTTACCTAGAGTAAACTACATATTCAACATAATCCCTATCAAAACACCACCAGCTTTTTTCACAGAACTGGAACAAATAATCCTAAAACTTGTATGGAACCAGAAAAGACCCTGAATAACCAAAAGGATGCTGAAAAAGGTGGCATCACAATTCTGGACTTTAAGCTCTATTACAAAGCTGTAATCATCAAGATAGTATGGTACAGGCACAAAAACAAACACATAGATCAATGGAACAGAACAGAGAGCCTAGAAATGGGCCTTCAACTCTGTGGTCAACCAATCTTCAACAAAACAGGAAAGAATATACAATAGAAAAAAGGCAGTCTCTTCAACAAATGGTGTTCAGAAAATTGGACAGCCAAATGCAGAAGAATGAAAATGGACCATTTCCTTATATCATACACAAAAACAGACTCAAAATGGATGCTAGACCTAAATGTGAGGCAGGAATCCATCAAAATCCTTGAGAACACAGGAAGCAACCTCTTTGACCTTGGCTGTAGCAACTTCTTGCTAAACACATCTCCAAAGGCAAGGAAAACAAAGGCAAAAATGAACTATTGGGACTTCATCAAGGTAAAAAGCTTTTGCACGGGAGAGGAAACAGTCAACAAAACCAAAAGACAACCGACACAATGGGAGAAGTTACTTGCAAATGACATACATAAGATAAAGGGCTAGTATCCAAAATCTATACAGAACTTACCAAACTCAACACCCAAAGAATACATATGCCAATCAAGAAATGGGCAGAAGACATGAAGAGACATTTCTGCAAAGAAAACATCCAAATAGCCAACAGACACATGAAAAAGTGCTCAACATCACTTGGCATTAGGGAAATACAAATCAGAACCACAATGAGATACTACCTCACACCAGTTAGAGTGGCTAAAATTAACCAGTCAGGAAATGACAGGTGTTGGTGAGGATGCAGAGAAAGGGGAACCTCCTACACTGGGAATGCAAGCTGGTGTAGCCACTCTGGAAAATAGTATGGAGGTTCCTCAAAAAGTTGAAAATAGAGCTACCCTATGACCCAGCAGGTGCACTACTGGGTATTTACCCCAAAGGTACAAATGTAATGATCTGAATGGGCACCTGCACCCCAATGTTCATAGCAGCCATGTCCACAACTATGGAAAGAGCCCAGATGTCCATCAACGGATGAAGGGATAAAGAAGATGTGGTATCTGTATACAATAGAAAATTATGCAGCTATCAAAAATGAAATCTTGCCATTTGCAATGACATGGATGGAACTAGAGGGTATTATGCTAAGTGAAATAAGTCAATCATAGAAAGACAATTATCATATGATCTCATTAATATGTACAATTTAAGAAACAAGGCAGAGGATCATAGGGGAAGAGAGGAAAAAAATGAAACAAGATGAAACCAGAGAGGGAGACAAACTATGAGACTCTTAATCTTTTTTTTTTTTTAAAGATTTTATTTATTTGACAGAGAGAAACACAGCCAGAGAGGGAACACAAGCAGGGGGAGTGAGAGAGGGAGAAGCAGGGAGCCCGATGCGGGACTCGATCCCAGGTCTCCGGGATCATGACCTGAGCCGAAGGCAGTTGCTCAACCAACTGAGCCACCCAGGCGCCCCTAAGAGACTCTTAATCTTAGGAAACAAACGGGTTTGCTGGAGGGGAGGGGGGTGGGGGGATGGCATAACTGAGTGATGGACATTGGGGAGCGTATGTGTTGTAATGAGCACTGGGTATTATATAAGACTGATGAATCACAGACCTGTATTCCTGAAACAAAAAATACATTATATGTTAATTAAAAAATTTCAAAAAAATTATGAAAAAAACCATGCCCCAAATATAAACATACCCATCCAAAGAGTTCTATACTCATGAGCAGGCTTTACCTGTGCTTGGTCTACTCCCTTCCAACTCCCTAAATGAAAATCTGTGGATAATCCTAAGGATTATCTGTCTGATTTGGGGAGACAGATGGGGTGAAAGGGTAAGCAATTTATTTCTTTCTTCCCCCAGCATCACAGAGATATAATAGACATATAACACTGTGTAAGTTAAATTTGTTCATGTTGGGCGCCTGGGTGGCTCAGTGGGCTAAAGCCTCTGCCTTCAGCTCAGGTCATGATCTCAGGGTCCTGGGATCGAGGCCTGCATTGGGCTTTCTGCTCAGCAGGGAGCCTGTTTCCTCTGCTCTCTCTGCCTGCCTCTCTGCCTACTTGTGATCTCTCTCTCTGTCAAATAAATAAATAAATAAAATCTTTAAAAAAAATTTGTTCATGTTGATTTGATACTTATATATTGCAAAATGATCAGTACAATAAAGTTAGCTAATGATAATATCACCTCATATAATTATTTTTCTTTGTGCTGGGAACATTTAAAATCACTTAGCAACTTTCAAGTTCATAATACAATATTATTGATTACAGTTACCATTCTGTACATTAGATCCACAGAACTTATTTTATAACCAGAAGTCTGTACCCTTTGACCAATATCTCCCCATTCATCCCCACCACTAGCCCTGGAAACCATCATTCTACCCTCTGATCATATAATATTTGTTTCTTCCTATGTCTGCTTATTTCACTTAGCATAATGCCCTCAAGGCCCACCCATGTTGTTGTACATAGCAATATTTCCTTCTTTCTCATGGCTGAATAATACTCCATCATATATACCATTATATGTATTACATACACACACACACACACACACACACACACACACACACACAAACAAATAAAACATCTTTATCCATTCATCCACAGACTGACACTTAGGTTGCTTCCATATCTTGGCTACTGTGAATAATAATGCATTGAAAAGAGGAGTACAGATAGCTCTTTAAGATCTTTTTAAAAATATTTATTTATTTTAGGGAGGAGGGGAAGAGGGAGAGGGAATCATCAAGCAGACTCCCTGCTGAGCAAAGAATCTAACAATGGGCTCAATCCCATAACCCTGAGATCATGACCTGAGCTGAAATCAAGAGTTGGCCGCGTAAGCGACTGAACCACTCAGATACCCCTCTCTTTGAGATTTTAGTTTCATTCCCTTTGGATATATACCTTGAAGTGGGATTGCTGGTTCAGATGGTAGTACTATTTTTAATTTTTTGAGGAAATTCCATGCAGTTTTCCATAGTTGCTATACCAATTTACATTCACACCAGCTGTGTACAAGAGTTCCCTTTTCTCCACAGCCTTGCCAACACTTACTATTTCTTGTTCTTTTGATGATAGCCATTTGAACAGGTATGAGGTGATATCTCACAGTGATTTTGATTTCCATTTCCCTGATGATTAGTGATGCTGAACATCTTTCCATGAACCTGTGGCTATTTGTACATCTTCTTTGAAAAAATGTCCATCTAGTTCCTCCACCCATTTTTTGTTTTTGTTTTTGCTATTGAGTTGTATGAGTTCCTTATGTATTTATCAAATATATGATTTGCAGATATTTTTTCCCATTCTGTGGGATGCCTTCATTTTGTTGATTGTTTCTTTTGCAGTGCAGAAACTTCTTAGTTTGATGTGGTCCTGCTTATTTATTTTTGCTTTTGTTGATTGTGCTTTTGGTGTTCTATCCCAAAAATTATTGTCAAGATGAATGTAGGGGCGCCTGGGTGGCTCAGTTGGTTAAGCAACTGCCTTTGGCTCAGGTCATGATCCTAGGGACCCAGGATCGAGCCCTGCATCAGGCTCCCTGCTTGGCGGGAAGCCTGCTTCTCCCTCTCTAACTCCCCTTGCTTGTGTTCCCTCTCTAGCTGTGTTTCTCTCTGTCAAATAAATAAATAAAATCTTAAAAAAAAAAAAAAAGACGAATGTAAAGGAGGTTTTTCCCCATGTTTTCTTCTGGGAGTTTTATAACTTCAGATTATATGCATTAGTCTTAACTCCATTTTGAGTTAATTTCCATGTTTTAAGACAGGGGTCTCATTTCATTTTTCTGCATGTGATTATCTAGTTTTCCCAACACCATTTATTGAAGAGACTATCCCTTCCCTGTTGAGTCCTCTTGGCTCTCTTGTTCAAATATTAGTTAACCATGTATGTGAAAGTATAATTTTGGGCTCTCCATTCTGTTCCACTGGTCTATACATCTACTTTTATGCCAGCACCACACTGTTTTGATTACTATAGTCTTAGTATAGTTTTGGAATCAGGAAGTATGATGCCTCCAACTTTGTTCTTTTTTAGGATTGCTCTGGCAATTTGGAGTGTCTTGTGGTTCCATACAAATTTTAGGATTGTTTTTTCTACTTCTGTGAAAAATGCCTCTGAAATTTTGATAGGGATTGCACTGAACCTATAGATGGCTTTGAACATTTTAACAATATTAATTCTTTCAATCCATGAACATGGGTGGATTTCCATTTATATGCGTCTTCTTCAATTTCCTTTTCAGATCTTTTCCCTCCTTGGTTAAATTTACTCCCAACCAATTTATTGCTTTTGATGCTAACAGTTTTTTGGTACTCTTCAGAATTTTCTGTACATGCGATCATAATCATCATCAGACAAAGAAAAATTTTAGTTCGTTCTTTCTGATTTACATGCCTTTTATCTCTTCTTCTTGCTTGACTACTCTGGCTAGGACTTCTAGTAATATGTTGAATAGAAGTGGTGAGAGTGGGCACCCTTGTTTTATTCCTGATCAACAACCTTTCACCACTGAGTATGATGTTAACTGTGGACTTGTCATATAGGGTCTTTATTATGTTGAGATAATTTTTTCGGTATCCAATTTGTTCAGAATCTTTACCATGAAACGTTGTATTTTGTCAAATGCTTTTTCTGCATCTGTTGAGATGATGATTTTTACCTTTTGTTCTATTAATGTTGTGTATCATATTTATTGATATATGTATGTTGAACCACTGTTGCATCTCAGAGATAAATCCCATTTGATCATAGCATATGATCTTTCCATTGTGCTGCTGAATTAGTTTGCTAATATTTTGTTGAGAATTTTTGCATCTATATTCAGCAGGGATGTTGGCATATAGTTTCCTTTCCTTATACTGTCCTTATCTGGCTTTGGTATTGGAGCAATGCTGGGCCTCATAAAATGAGTTTAAGAGTGTTAGCTCCTCTTCACTTTTTTGGAAAGAATTTGAGAAGGACTGATATTAATTTTTCTTTAAATGTTTGGTAGAATTCACCAAAGAAACTATCTGGTCCTGGGTTTTTCTTATTGTTTGATTACCGACTTGATCTCCTTATTTGTTATCAGTCTGTTTAAATTTTCTATTTCTTCCTGATTCAGGAAGAAATCACCTGGTAGATGGTAAATTTCTAGGTATTTGTCTATTTCATCTAGGTTATCCAATTTGTGGGCATATACTAGTTCATAGTTATCTCTTATCATGCTTTGTATTTCTGTGGTATCAGTTGTAATGCCTCTCCTTTCATTTGGTTTTATTTATTCCAGTCTTCTCTTTTCTTCTTAGTCTAGCTGAAGGTTTGTCAATTTTATTTATCTTTTCAAAAAACAGCTCTTAGTTTCATTGATCTTTTCTATTTTTTTTCTTCTGGTTTCCATTTATTTATTTCTGTTCTGATCTTTGTTATTTCCTTTCTTCCGCTAACTCTGGGCTCAGTTTGTTCCTTTTTCTAGTTCTCTGAAATTTCAAGGTGAATTGTTTATTTAAGATATTTCTCTTTTCCTAACATAAGCATGTCACTATAAACTTTCCTCTAAGAACTGCCTTTGCTGCATTCTGTAAGTTTTAGCATGCTGTGTTTCCATTTTTGTGTTTCAAGATATTTTTAAATTCTTCTTTTGATTTCTTCTTTGACCCACTGGGTGTTTAGCGGCATGTTGTTTAATCTCCACATATTTGTCAATTTTCCAGTTCTCCTCCTTTTATTGATGGAATATTCTGTATATGTCTATTAGGTCCATATGATCTAAGTATAGTTCAAGTCCACTGTTTTCTTGTTGGTTTTCTGTTCAGATGATCAATCTATTGTCAAAGGTGGGGTACTTAAGTCCCCTTCTATTATTGTATTACCATATATTTTTCCCTTCAGATCTGTACTTGTTTAATATATTTAGGTGTTCACAAGTTGGGTGCATATGTATTTATGACTTATATCTTCTTGATGAATTGAAAGACATATCTGATTTAGAACACACCAGAATTCCACACAAAGAGCAAACAGTGCTACAAAGTTAAGCATACATCTGAACACCTCTTCCAATGGAGCATATTCCTTAACTGAAGAGTCAGTAATCAAAATAGAAAAGTTGGTTTCCTGGGGCTCCTGAGTGGCTCAGTCAATTGAGTGTCTGCCTCGTGATTTAGGCTCAGGTCATGATCTCATGGGTTGTGAGATCAAGTCCCACAAGGGGCTCTGTATACTTGAGATTCTCTCCCTCTGCCCTCCCCCTTTTCTCTTTCAAATAAATAAATCTCTTTTTTTTTTTTTTTTTTTTTTTTAGAAAAGTTGTTTTCTTAAATCAAAGCTATTTTAAAAACCTATTTAAAAAAAGTTTTTGTAAATTGTGGTGCCAATCTTAGCATAAGGCTGACTGGACTAAATGGTAAACTACATATAAAGTTCTTTAATTCAAAGGGCACAAAAATTATACACAGGAAGACAGTAAAAACAAGTATGTACTGCCCTACATTGTCATTATTTGAAGGCATTGGTATACTTTCCATTAAAAGCCAGATATCGGACACCTGGGTAGCTCAGTGGGTTAAGCCTCTGCCTTTGGCTCAGGTCATGATCCCAGGGTGCTGGGATCGAGGCCCGCATTGGGCTCTCTGCTCAGCAGGGAGCCTGTGTCCTCCTTTCTCTGTGCCTGCCTCTCTGCCTACTTGTGATCTCTGTGTCTGTCAAATAAATAAATAAAATCTTTAAAAAATAAAAGGCAGATATTAAATATTTTCTGCTTTGTGGCCATTCAGTCTGTTCAACTCTGCTGTGGTGGTGCAAACTCAGCTTTCAGTAATATGTGAACAAATGGCTGTGGCCAGGACTGGCCTGCCTATTCTGAAGGATCATATCAGGAAGGGCCACTGGAGCTTAATCTTCTAGAATGAAGTGCAGATTGTGGGTAAGCTACTTTAATAGAAAGACTAAACATCACTAGAAATCATGTCCAGAAAGTTTTTTGATGGTTCTAGCAAACTTCCTAAAATCTGTCCTCCTTGTCATCTGACTATTCGCAATATTTGTTTTATTAAAAGAACCCAGAGACTTCAGGAAAATCCTGACTTATTCTCTGATATGGATTCTTCTGAAAATTAAAATAAGTATTTGTGGAGTTTCTTCTTCTAAATAACAACCTATCAAATAATTTTCATGGTCAGTATGATTAAGGATCATTTCAGAGATTATAATAAATACTTTTACCAGCACCAGTTTTAGCTCTCATCAAGAGAAAAGATAAAAAGTCATCAAAAGAATTGGACCAATACACAAATTTACACCATATATCATCCTTTCTTTAGAGTTTATAATGTAGAGCAAAATCTAGTACCATGTACACACAGTGAAACTTCCTGCTCACCAGTCTAAATTGTATTATCAAAGAATACTCAGGTCACTCCCAACTATACAATGGGTATACATCCTTGGATATGGCAAAAGCAAGGAATGACCGCTCATCCTTTTGACATTTGGCCTATTCTTGTGTGAGTTATTAAGAGGATACATGATGTTGGTGATTGATGACTAATGCTGTGGAGACATATCTAATCCTCTCGTATCATATGATAATGAAAACCTCTGTAAAGCAAATGGATTATTTTCTAAGTAGCAACGTTTGAGAGTCTCTCCTGGCCCCCTGGAATTGCTTACGTTACCTTGCTTCTTTACTTGCTCCAGAAGAAGATCCTTCATGGCAGGCTCTTCTGCCAGGTCAGAGGGGACTTCACCTTCACTATTCACAATACCCACACTGGCTCCATGGTTAATGAAATACCTGTGTAGACAAGATCCAGGATCTATATTATCTCTGTCAGTGTAATATTAATTTATTAATTTATACTTGTGCATATACGGTCTTCTGTGGAGAGCAAAGCCACTGTTTTGTGGTTTTAAATATGGTCCCAGATAACATGTTCCATTATTAATTTCTAACTCCATTAGCCTTCAATAATTAGGACTGGAAGCTTCTCTATTTTGTGGCAAGCGATACCAATAAACAGGATTTCTTTCACACTCATATTCTTAACTTCCACCCTCTCACTCCCATTGGATAGCAAGAGATTTTCTAAATACCATAAGGAGGATATGCAGCCATAAGAACTCACCTACCACCTCTGAGGGCCAAACACAGATTCTCAAAAGGATTTATACACTTGTAATATTGGCAGTAAGAGCCCTCAGAAGATATGTAAGGCAGAAATTCTCACAAAAACTTTCTCAATGCCGCTTTAGAGTTTATTAAGTAGTACTGGGTATGAAAACAGAAAAATAATGAAATAAAATGTGCATGAATTTGCCTTAAATTATGCTCTCACAAAACTCTCCCTTCAACCAGCCATCTACATGAAACCTTCTACACTGTAGGAGGAAACTAAATTACTTAGGAAGTAAATAATTAAATTCTAAACAGTTAGATTCTATATTGAAATACAATAGTCAATCCTGAAGAAGAAAGGTCAGATCATTTTAATACCCTAAATGGATCCTTTTTGATTTTCAAAGTGCTTTCACATAATATTACATAATGTGTCAGGCAATTTTAAGAAGTAGACAATATGGTCAGTACCATCTCCACAAGAAATTGAAGCTCATACATGTTATTTTTCTAAAATCATAGACATGGCAAATGACGGAGGTGGTGGCCCCAACCTCCCATCTTCAAATCCAGTTCATCTGTTCAATAGATCAAGTTGCTTTTGGGCCAGTGAGAATCTCTGTAATGCTGGGAACTCTAACAAATACTCCGAGTATTTAAACAGAGAAAGAAATACTATTTAAATCACTTTTAACAAGTCGGTGAGCATTTACCACATTTAGCATTACTATGTTTAAGGTACAACATTTTAGATATCGTAGATTTTCAAAAGATAATCAAGATACTGTCACTATATTCAAAGATCTGGCAAAAGAAAATCAACAAAGACTATATCAAAATCATGTTTTCACTTTCTCAGTGCCTAGTACAACAGAGCCTCAATAAATGTGAACTTCTGGATCAACTGCATATATATAAAGTGCAAAAGTATTTATAATTCATCTAATTTTCAGCTGTCCCTGTCCTTCCCTCACAGTCTCAGAGGAAGAGACTTTTTCATTCAAAGGTTAATTCCCTGTATCTGCTTTCTTAATTCTATCATGTACCGGTCCTCTGTTCATCAATTACTCCTTCATTTCCACATATTCAACAGCTTCTCTCTTCTGGTTCCTCAATCTCAGGCCAAAGAAACATTCAATTTTACCTCCCCCACCCTAAAAAATCAAAATGGAAATAATCTACATAGTTAACACTCAATAAATGCTTTTGGATTAGGTCATTAAGCGTCTGCCTTCCACTCAGGTCATGGTCCTGGAGTCCCAGGATTGAGCCCAGTATCGGGCTCCCTGCTCAGCGGGAAGCCTGCTATGCCCTCTCTCACTCCCTCAGCTTGTGTTCCCTCTCTCGCTGTCTCTTTCTTTCAAATAAATAAATAAATAAAGTCTTTTTTTAAATAAAGCTTTTTGGATTGAACCATACCTGATGCTCTAATCAAACTGAACTACTCAGTGTTCCTCAAAACATCCCATTCTCACTCAGCTCTCTTCCACAGCTCAAGTAGTTTCCTCCAACTGGATGAAACACCCTCCCCTTATCCTTTCCCTTCTAGAAATTCCATATTTCAATGCCCATTTAAAATGTTTTTGCTTTCACGCAGACTTTGCTTGTTCTCACCAATTGAATTTTCTGTCTCCTTCCTTTAATTCTACCCTCCTCCACAGCCCTCCCAAGCACTAATTCTGGACCTTTGCCAAGACACTATTGATGCAGCCATCCAATTAGGCTGAAAGCTAGTTGAGGGCAAAAGCTGTGTCTTTCTCACTGTTACCATTGCTATGACATTCTTACAGCATCTCTTTTATCTCAACACTATATAAATATTACCTGAAATAAATGAAACATCTTAACCACTCTGCTCTGACATCTATTCCATCCCTTACTGGATCAGGCACAATGTCTCTTCATACAGGCCCTGTATAAAGTGACATTAGGCACTGTATACAGGCCCGTTTTTCCTTTTCTGACATGTTCTTATGCTAATGATCAAGAACACTAATTTCTAGAAAGCAATCTGGCCCACCATGAATCAGAGATTACTATTAAGCAAGGCTACCTTTCTAGACCATTTTTAGAAAAAAAGAATTAAAAATCTGTGTTAAGTTTCCCACTTTTACTTGAGCAAGAATAAATATCGATCTCTAAAGTAGTATTTACTTTACTCCTGAGAATCTTTATATTTACCCAGAGGCTCAGAAATAACCCATTAGCTCAATAAACACGCCCTCCAGAAAATAAAGCCTTTCCAGTCTTCTTAACTCATGACTGATATAAGATATTTTTATTACTATCTAAAGGAGGAAGAAAGAAGATTTAATGTGTTTAAAAACTCAGAATAAATTAGCATCCCAATAAACGATAAAGTCAGACTAAATGCTATACCCTTGGGTCAATCTGTTGCTTCTAAGCTAAACACTTATTGGTAATAAAAATATAAAACATCCAGCTAACTAATAATAAGCCTGAACTCAAATTAAAATGAGAAAAATAATAGCCTCTAAATTTCTTTTTAAAAATACATCATACTGAGTTCAAATATGAAACAAAAAGGTAATGGAACAGGAAATAGAATGCATTTCGATTCTTTCTTTTAAAAGATTTTATTTATTTGAGAGACAGTGAGAGAGACGGTGAGAGAGAGATAGAGAGAGAACATGAGCGGGGGCAGGGGAGCCTGAGGAAGAGGGATAAGCAAACTCCCTGCTGAGCAGTGAACCTGACATGGGACTTGATCCCAGGACCCTGGGATCATGGCCTGAGCCAAAGGCGGATACTTAAGCAACTGAGCCACCCAGGCACCCCTTAGATTTTTCCTAGAAAGCTAGTTTGCCTTTTGTTTGTTTCAATCCCTTGCAATTTAGAATTTCTATGATTTGAAACATAAGAATATAAAATTTAAGATCTTTAAGATCAAAAAAACAAAAACTAAAACAAAAACAAAATGATCAAGGGCTAATCTTATCTAAACATTGTTCATAGGACCTAAGGTAAAACAACCAAAATGAATAACAACAGTGGAGGTCTTTTCCATTATATACAAAATATCACAAATAAGTAAATAATGACAAGGTTAAAACCTGTCTAATAATGATATGCGTAATGAGTATGCAAGTAGTAAATAATGACAAAGTCAAAACCTGTCTAACAACGATATGCATAATGAAAGATAAATTAAAGATGGCCATCCCTACCACCACCCCACGTATGCAATATATTTTACTCTAGATCATCACTCTCCTGGTCAGACTTTCACATGTAATAATTCATATGAGGAAATAGTAACTCTTACCAATTCCTTTTACTCAAGTTTATATTTATTTGGGCAGGAGATTGTTAAATTTTGAACCTATTTCCAAAGGAACTGTGTTCATCCAGGGAGATGAATTAAAGAAATCACTGTAAAAAGGCATTTACAATCATTCTCTGTACTCAGCTTCACAAAAAGAAGGAAAAAAAGAGACTCCATGGACAATGCCAACACAGTGATCCTAATTCCAAGCATGAGCTCTGCTTGTTACCTTCCAATGGAAAAAAAATGAAATTCTTGAATGTAATGAGATTTGGAAACTCAAAAATCACAAACAAGCTACCTGAACAAATAATGAAATATAAAAAACGAGGTGCTAGCATGTTCTATAACTGTTTCTTAAATACATTTTTAAAGTAAAAAGCAAAATCTATGAGGAAGCCACTGTAATTCTTAGACATCAGAATGTTGGCATTAGTGGTAAGGCTGAGTGAGAATCAGAGCCTTTCCTATGAGACTCTGAAAAGAGGACATCTTAAGGGATGAAGAGATGACTGATTTTTACTAAATTAGAACAGGGAGAAGAACTGAGACTAAAGAAAACTGCATTGTTCGTTTCTGCTGGCTTTGGGGCCAATCCCGTTGTCCACTTCTTAGAACAAGCAGCCCAAACACCAGCACTGCTGCCTAGTGTTTCTCTGGCTCTGACTTTCCCTTTGTTTAACTTCTCCCACTGAGCATCCCTGGCTCAAAAGCAAAACAGAGACACAGGCTCTCCCCCAGGAAACCTGGGCAAATCAGATTGTGTGGGAAGCCATTCCCAGGCCTCCACACAGCTGCCAACATAATCCTCCTTGCTCTGTTTTCTGGATAAAAGAAATATAATAGAGCTCTAATTACATGGAAAAGTGCCTTAAAACAAGCACCTGACTTTCAAAGAATCACAGAATATCATGATTTTATTTAGTGAATTTACTTTATCAACCTAAATCTACTCTCATCCAGAATACACTCAATTGTCTCATTTTAAAGATGTTTCAACTGCTAAGTCTCTTTCCTTTAAAAACAAAACAAAACAAAACAAAACCTTCAGAGGTGCCTGGGTAGCTCAGTTGGCTAAGTGTCTGACTTTTGATTTCTGCTCAGGGCACAATCTCAGGGTCATGAGATCAAGTCTCCCCCCTACCCCAATAGGGTCTGCAACTCAGCAGGGAGTCGGCTTGAGATTCTCTCCCTCTGTCCCTCCCCCAACTCACATGCCCACTTGCTCTCTTTCTCTATCCCCCCCCTCTCTAAAATAAATAAATAAATCTTAAAACAAAATAAAACAAAACCTTCAAGGGTGGCCAGTTAGCTCAGTTTGTGGAGCATGTGACTCTTGATCTCTGGGTTGTGAGTTTAAACCCCACACTGGATGTAGAGATTGTTTAAAAACAAATAAATAGAGGTGCCTGGGTGGTTCAGTTGGTTAAGCAGCTAGTGCCTGATTTCAGCTCAGGTCATGATTTCAGCACTGTGAGAATGAGCCTCGCATTGGGCTCCATACTCAGTATGGAGTCTGCTTGAGATTCTCTTTCTCTCTCCCTCTGCCTCTGTGTCTGTCCCTCCTCCTACTTGCATGTGCACTCTCTATCTCAAAATAAGTGAAGTCTTTAAAAAATAAATAAGTAATAATAAAAATAACCTTCATTCCTTCATTCAACATTTATTTAGTACCTCTTATATACCAGACACGATGTGGCCAGGATTTTTCTGCCCAAGGCAGGGACAACTAGTTGTCATGGAGGTCAGGAGCTATTTATGTGTCTAAATAAATAGATCCATTCAACTAATGTGGAGAATACATGCCAATCCTTACCCTTCCTTTGTTCCATGTTTAGGCTCATTCTTCTGATATTAACTATATGGGTATTGTGATCAGTATGCTAGGCATTCTCCACCTTCATTTTTACTAAGCACTGATTTTTTTTTCTTAAACAATAAAACAAGTTTACAAAGAAGTCCAGAAAAAAAATCTCTAGGTCTGCCCACATATTGTTATAGCTGCTCAAACAGTGACCCAGAAAGTGCAACAGAAGTCACCTCTAAATATCCCAACAAATATGAATGACCTGAGAATAGAAACAAATGAAAATTTTCAACTAAAAAACTGTGGTTTGGGGGTACCTGGTGGCTCAGTTGGTTAAGCAGCTGACTCTTGGTTTTGGCTCTGGTCATGATCTCATGGGTCATGAGATGGAGCCCCATGTCAGGCTTTGCACTCAGTGAGGAGTCTGCCTGAAGATTCTCTCCCTCTGTCCCTCCCCTGATTCATACTGTCTTTCTCTCTAAAATGAATTAATAAATCTTTTTTTTTAAAGATTTTATTTATTTGACAGAGAGAAACACAGCCAGAGAGGGAATACAAGCAGGGGGAGTGAGAGAGGGAGAAGCAGGTTTCCCGCCGAGCAAGGAGCCTGATGTGGGACTCGATCCCGGGTCTCTGGGATCATGACCTGAGCCGAAGGCAGTCGCTTAACCAACTGAGCCACCCAGGCACCCCAAATTAATAAATCTTAAAAAAAAAACCCAAATTTTGAATTTAACAGGTATATAAAAACATAGTATCAATTATTCTTTAAAAATTAGTCACCCCCAGCTTTTATAATTTATAATAGAAATTATAACTATTTATGAATTCAAATTTTTAAGAGCAGAAGAGAAATGAATGCTATTCCTATGAATAATCCAAACCCATACAGAGACTCACTCTGCTATGTTGAGATAGCCACAGGAAGCTGCTGCATGAAGGGGTGTCCAGCCCTCATTGTCCTGCTGGTTTACATTGGCTCTGTTCTCCACCAGAAACTTCACCATGTCCAAATTTTCATCAATACAGGCCTGAAAAGAAAAGTCCATTCATTGACTCGACAAGTATGTACCGAGTTCTACTATGTGCCAGACACTGCTCTGGGCATTGACAATACAGTAGTTGTAATGGTATATTAATTTCCATTTCTTGCACACTGATAAAAGTGTCTAGAGGATGATTTCTAAGCTTTGTGATTTTATGCAAACCCCTGAATTGTCTGCATGCCTCAGTATCTCAGCTGTAGGGATGCCTGGGTGGCTCATTTGGGTGAGTGTTCAACTCTTGGTTTTGACTCAGGTCATAGTCTCGGGGTCATGGAATAGAACCTTGCATCAGGCTCCATGCTCAGTGGGGAGTCTGCTGGAGAGTCTCTCTCTCCCTCTCCCCTTACTCATGGGTGCACACACATGCACTCTCTAATAAATAAATAAGTCTTTAAAACAAATCTCAGTGGTGAAATAGGTAGAATGATAATTTTATTTATAGTACTGTTAGGATTAATTGTGAAAGTGATTTCTAAAGTACCATAAATGGGAGAACTGTTTCATCATCATAATATAAAAGAGGACATGCTAGAAACTACTCATTTGCTTATGAATTTCAAAAGAAAACAGTC
Source organism: Spilogale gracilis (assembly GCA_004023965.1). Lineage (NCBI taxonomy): Eukaryota > Metazoa > Chordata > Mammalia > Carnivora > Mephitidae > Spilogale > Spilogale gracilis. The sequence continues at coordinate 13,707 of PITA01001229.1, read as the reverse complement.
ACACAGAATCAAATGCAATTTTCTCAGAAGAAAGCTATAGTTTAAGATTTTGGGTTGCCACACAATCCCTGCTTTGGTGAGAAAGGATGAGGTGATCACTTCAAACTTAAGAAATGTATTTTCCTTTCATGTATTTTTTGAATAGCCCCAAACAATATGGCAATGTACGTTTGTAGTTATGGATGGTTAAGGATCCTTAGCTGCCCATCTCACAGCAACAATTAAGAAAAAGCAGAGGAGCTCTTTGAATAGAAACGTTAGGCCTACCATATGCCTAAAAGAACCAACAACAAATAGCAATGAGATCTGCAGACCAAAAGACTATCTCTACTTACCTACAGAATAAAGAAGAGGTAAAATGCCCACATTGATAAAGGCAGTCATTATCAAGGCTTTGATGGATCTAAAACAGTTGGAATAAAGGACCTAGAAACAAATGGGACTCCTTTTTAAAAAATTTGTCTTTAAATCCCCTCCTTGGAAGTTGGGGTGTGCGTGTAGTGGGAGTTAAAATAGCCAAGAAGCTATTATCAGATCAAAATGATTTTCTATAACAATATTAAGAAATTATTTGTCTTTTTCACTGTGTTGACATTTACATTAAGGATACAAAAGGTGTTATGGGTAAAACTACTGGTGCCTTAATATGAATCAACGCAGTAGCATCAAAGGATACTAGTACTCACTGAACTCTTCCCTACCACGCAATCACAGTTTAAAACAAAACAATTTCATTTGCACTCACAGTTTCAAACAAGGCAGTTTCATTTAAGAATGACCTTGATGGGGGCACCTGGGTTGCTTAGTTGGCGAAGGCATTTAGTTTGCCTTCGGCTCCAGTCATAATCTTAGGATCCTGGGATTGAGCCTCCCATCAAGCTCCCTGCTCATTGGGGAGTCTGCTTCTCCTTCTCCCTCTGTCCAACCCCCACCCCTACTCATGTTCTCTCTCACACTTACTCTCTCTCTCTCCCTCAAATACATAAAATGTTTTTTTTTTTTAAAGATTTTATTTTTTTGACAGTGAGAAACACAGCCAGAGAGGGAACACAAGCAGGGGGAGTGAGAAAGGGAGAAACAGGCTTCCTGCCGAGCAGGAAGCCCAATGTGGGGCTCAATCCCGGGTCTCCGGGATCATGACCGGAGCCAAAGGCAGTCGCTTAACCAACTGAGCCACCCAGGCGCCCCATAAAATCTTTTTTTTAAAAAAAGAATAACCTGATGAAGTAATAAAATATTATTAATTTTATTAACTCTCAATCTTTGGTTATAAATCTTTTAAATATTTGTGTGACATTGGAGGTATACATAAAGCACTTCTGCTTCATCCCAAAGCATGACGGTTGTCTCCAAGAAAAAAGCACTTGTGGGACACCTGGGTGGCTCAGTGGGTTAAAGCCTCTGCCTTCAGCTCAGGACATGATCTCAGGGTCCTGGGATCAAGGCCCGCGTCAGGCTCTCTGCTCAGCGGGGAGCCTGCTTCCTTCTCTCTCTCTGCCTGCCTCTCTGCCTACTTGTGAGCTCTCTCTGTCAAATAAATAAATAAAATTTAAAAAAATAAAAAAATAAAATCTTAAGAAAAAAAGAAAAGAGCACTTGTGCATCTTTTGTGAGATGTACAAACCACTTTTTCATGGAATGCTATTTTTGCTCAAAAGAACTGATGTGCAAATTATGGTTTAAGACTTGAAAATGAACAAGGTGAGCCTGTCACTTCAAAGAAAATAACTGGTATTTGTGGCCAGTGATAAAATTTGACCACCCAAAAGAACGTGGAATTTTGGGAAACATACCACTATCATGAGCTTGAGAGCTTCTAAATACTTTTATTTTAAATTTATTTGACAGACAGAAACACAGCTAGACACAAGCAGGGGGAGTGAGAGAAAGAGAAGCAGGCCTCTCGCCAAGCAGGGAGCCCGATGCGCGGCTCAGTCTGGGAACTCCGGGATCATGACCTGAGCCACCACACACCTCACTTCTTAATACTTTTCTGATGAGATCAGTGGGATTATCCACAATGTATAAGTAAATGCATTAACATTTGGAAAATGTACATAACTCAATGAGCCCTTATTTTCCTAGTACTAATGAAATACATGGTATTAGATAATCATGCATGGAAAAAGAATTCAAAGTATAAGTTACACCACTCAATTTTGATGTCACAAAGTAAGAAAAATCCACTGACACGGTTTCAGATTCTGCACAACTAATATTTAAGAAACTTCTTGGGGGCGTTTGGGTGGCTCAGTCATTAAATGTCTGCCTTTGGCTCAAGTCATGATCCCAGAGACCTGCTTTTGTACCCTCTCTAACTGTGTTTCTCTCTGTCACATAAATAAATAAAATCTTAAAAAAAAAAAAAAGAAACTCCTACTTGCTGGACTTTTACTATAATATTCAAGGAGCGTATCTACAATTGTCTGTACAGGCTAGTAAAATACACCTCCTTTTTCCAAAAAAAAAAATATATATATATGGGGCTTAAGTAGTACATACCTTACTCAAAGAACTTACAGGAACTTCCTACAGAGATAAATCTCACATCAATCCTGCCTAGAAGCAGGGGCATGCATGAACAAAGACTGATTCAATGTGGATGAAAATTTAATTAGGTAACGCTGGTTACAAAAAGCACCTTTGTTCATTTTTCCCAAACCATTTGATACTCTTTTTACAACTACTGGGATTAGCTAACATATCAGCTGAGATTTGATTTGATGCAATATAACATATTTCTCTAACCTGACCTTTGGAAGCTAGATGATTCTTACAGCCAAAATTCATAATGGTATCTTTCTCAACAAGCAGCTCCAAAAATTACATTTCTTCTACAATATTCTCTTAGGTTTAACAATTTCTACAAGGACGCCTCACTTACTCTTTACTTCTTTACCATGTAAACTATTTCATAACTAATATTCTCACAAAATTTGAGATACAGTGCATGTCTACCAGTCTATAATCCCTATAAGGTAAGATTTGGCCAACTCATTGCAGAGTATCTTGCTAAAAACTGTTAATAAAGACTTTTAAGTGAAAGAATGGAAGGCCATACTTTTCAAAAAGGCACTAAAGTCTAAGGAGAAGAAAGTGCTTTGCTCATATAATAAACTCCCATATCATGAAGATCAAATGTGCCATCTTAACCTGCATTACACAGCTAGGTCAACTGCTTCCTGCTCGGTTGCAAAATTTCTTTGGCTCATAGTCTAAAAACTTAACTCCAATGGCCATGCCAACACCAGGCAGACTTTTGGAAGCCAAGGTTTTCAAGATCATTCTTTGTCCCTTGAAGATGACAGAAGCCAAATCCCAGAAGGCTTAAAATAAGCCCAGTGAGTCCAGGTATCAAACAGGAGAAAACTTCTCTTTCCATCCATCTCACTTCCCTCTCTTCCTTTTTTTAATCTCCTTCATCCTATCACCACTTCAATTCTCTTCCTTTTCAGTTTTGTGATATTTTTGTCTATGAATCTCAAATTCTTGATTCTGTATTTTTAGTATTTTTAGACACTGTGAGGATGTTTGAGAAGACAATAACAAAAAGCTGGCCTAATCTGCAATGTACTTTGGCAGATCATCAGTCTCCAAAGAATCATCTCTGAGAAAATAAAGTAGGTCAACAGTCAAATTAGTTCCCATACCCTCCACAAAGTGAAGGACACTATATTGTTAAAAACATCAGCTTTGAAGTCAGACAGATATGGGGTTCCATACCAGCTCTGCCAATAAGTATAACCTGGAGTGAAGTATGTAACCTGAGGATCAGGGTACTCATCTTTTTTTCTCTTTTTTTCTGATTTTATTTATTTGAGAGAGAGAGAGTATAAGTCAGGGGGAGAGGCACTGGCCACAGAGCAGAGAGCCCAATACAGAGCTCAATTCCAGGACCCTGAGATCATGAGTTGAGCTGAAGGCAGACATTTCACTGACTGAGCCACCAGGCGTCCCTCACTGTACTCATCTATAGCATGAGAAGACCACCTACCTCACAGGATTCTGTGAGGATTAAAGGAGCTAAACCTTGATATCATTCTTGTTTTTAAGCTATTCGTTTAACAAATAGCAAGCAAATTCCCCAGGAAAAAGCACAAAATGTACTAAGTCTTCACCCACCACTGCCCTCCCCCCACCTCCAGGGTCTTATAGGAGGAAGGCAATCTGGTTAAAAAATGTCTTTGAACTATCAAGATTTTAGACCTTGTTTATTAAGTCTGACTTCAAAAAATTCCTTCTCTAGTGTTCAGGATTCTGCAGGTTCCTAAATTCAGGAGCTCTGTGAATAAATAGTATGTACCATGGTTAAACTGAAAGAGAATCATCCTCGGATACATCAACAGAGCTGTGCTCATGAAATATCTTGGAGTGACCATTATCCATTCTTTTTGTTTCTGTCTCCAGAAGAAGTAATATGATTAAAGCCATGAAGGAGAGACAAATAGTCACTGAAAACCTTCTCAAGTGAATAATGACTAAATTTAGATGCCCTTCTGCCCACTCCATCAGCAGCTGGTGCTGCTGACTCATTCACGAATGAAGCACGGTGGATAAGCACATTTGTCCATCTATAAAACCTTGTCCAGGGGAATGGACTCCAACATGATGTCTCTACGTAGAGCCATAACAAACCCTGCAGATAGATGAGTCTTTCCTTTCCTTGAATAAGCAAAGGATGCTAAAGAAGTTTCTGATGCTACTTATGACATCAGTGGGAATACTCTTTGTCATTTAACCCTATTCCTTCTGCTTTGGCTTATGTCATTTCCTTCTATTTTTCATTCATGAGGATACACAGAACATTACTAAAATAACAAGTTCTCCTAAGCTCATTAACAAAAGGAGGTATTATTTAATTACTGGTCCAGAGAGATATTAGAAAAATTGCCAGATAATAACTAAAAGCTTCCTAAATCAGCATGTCACATTTCCTTGGCAATGATAAGCTATCTCCAAGGAAAAAGACTTGATTTTACCAATAAAATGATAAAAGAGCACAATGATCTCTCTACTGTACCTAATACTGCTCTCTCTATATCAAAGACAAAAGTGGCTGATGGTTGATCAGTGCCAGAGTTAAATCTGGGAGTGCAGAGAAAGCCTTACAAAACAAAGCCTCCTCCATTCCCAAAATAGCCTGCAACTGTCACCACCACCAAGTGCTGCTGGTTCCAAGAGCTGACCTTGCTCTCATGTCTCAGAATACTGCTAAAACTACCTGCCTTTGCCCCAGAACAACTCTCTTCCCCACAAAACCCAGCTCCAGATGCAAGAGCAGATGACACCTAGACATTGGGCTTTATGCAGCATACCAGCTGTGTGTTTGGACTTTTCAGTTCACATGTGTCTTGATTTCAACAAATCAGGCCGATAAACATGTTGGGAGATGATGACGTTTATAATATTTCCCCATTTCATCCATTTCACTATTTTGTCCTTTAGCCTCCCAAAATTTACATGATTCAACAATAGTAATAATTTACATATAAGGTATATAATTCAAAATTTATATAATCCCCCAAATTATATAATTTCAACTTTTTGCTGGAAATCTTAAATGCTTAGAGATAAGACAAAGAGCATAACTCTTCACTCACACAATCAGCCAAACATCGCATTCCTGAATCACCTATATGAACATCTCCAGTCATTCTTAGAAAAGCTAGAATATAAATTCCACAAAGTCTACTTGTCCACTGATGTATCCCAAACACCCAGAGCAGCACCTAGCACATTAGGTATTTGTTAAGTGGAAGAATAAATGCCCAAATGCATAGAAAGTCACATTTTCTGTACATCAGCTGATTCTCAGACATCTAGAATCACCCAAAGACTTTTCCCTAGGCTGCCCAAGGTGATGCCATCAAAATCATACAGCACATCCATGTATGGACTGTGGTCAAGGGCCAGGTCAAGGCTGTTGTATATTGCTGCCTCCCACCCATTTTGTATTGTCCATGTGTCTCCTTTTCAATGGTGCAGTGTGTTGAATAGTGGTCCCCCAAAAGACATGTCCATGTTCTAGTTCCAGAAACCTGTGAATGTACCTTACCTGGAAGACAGGTCTATGTACATATAAGTAAGGATGTTGAGATGTCAAGATCATCTTGAATTATCAAAGTGGGCCCTTTTTTTTTTTTTCAAAGTGGGCCCTGACTCCAACAACAAGTGCCCTTATAAGAGACAGACAGGGGGTGCCTGGGTAGTATTGTGGGTTAAGTGTCTGACTCTTGGTTTTGGCTCAGGTCATGATCTCAGGGTTATGGGATCAAGCTCCACGTGGAGTGTGCTTAAGGATTCTCTTCCTTTCCCTCTCCCCTTCCCCTGCTCACACACTCCCTCCCTCTCTCTCAAAACAAATACATCTTAAAAAAGAGAGAAAGAGAGAGGGGCATAGGGAGATTTAAAACAGACTGAAGAGAAGGAGGCAATCTGACCACAGAGACAGAGACTAAGGTGATACAGTCACAAGGTAAGGAATGTTGACAGTGACCAGACAGTGAAACAGGCAAAGAACAAATACTCCCCTACAGCCTACAGAAGAATGTGGCCTTATCAACACCTTGGTTTCAGGATTCTAGCCTCCAGATAATACAATCTAGCTTGTGCGATAATAAATTTCTGTTGTTTTAAGCCACCACGTTTGTGGTAATTTGTTACTGAAGCCATAGAAAACACAACTGGGAGAAAACAGAAAACCAGAACTTGAAGAGTTTGCCACATCCTTATCCCTTGGTATTAATGAAAATCACAGCAGTGAGTCATCCTTTGTTTGCCAGATGAAAAATGGTCAAAACATTAATTATACCACTTTTTAAAAAGACAACTATATTTAACAGAAAGTTTTCAAAGGTTGTTTTTTTTTTTTTTTCTAGTCATTAGCCCAAATAGCAAATGCCTTGAAAGACCTGCCCAAAAAAACCACTACGTATTTTGCCGGCAGTACTCTGGCTGAAGACTGAAACTGAAACTAGGGTGGCAGGACTGATTCAGGAATTTGCTGTGAAACCCAACATTTAAAAGCTCGAAGTCCCCCTGCTCCAACAAGGTAACCTCAGCACAGAACAAGGATTTTGCCAGCAAATTAAAGGTGATAAAGGAGTCAGTAAATTTGGCAATCTCAACCATCAGCAGATCATCACTACAAGTAGGCTTTAGCATATTAGTAGTTAAGATTGACTAATCCAATGCTTGAGTCACTCCTTCCAAGTACCTGTCTCTCTATTCTAGTCATGATATAGTGTAACTATTACTCATGTGAAAATCATAATAGCATTCTGCTCCAACATGACAGGTGACTCCAACAACTGTTAGCCCTGTGTCAAAGACTCACAACCACAATGGCACAGACAGTTTGGCTCCCAGATGGTGAGAACTATATCTGATTATGTACTCAGTGGTCAGACAGGTTCTGAACACTGATTTGTTGTAGCCTTTCGGGAGAGATAGCCAAGAGAAACAGCAGAAGTAAAGAATTTTCCATGGAGTGTCACACTGGCTAAGATTTTGTTCTCAGTAAACTGGCATATTACCCACAAGACTGTAAACATTTGCAACTTGGGACCAGAAAACTCCTTCCTTCAGTTAAGAGCAAGTATCATACTAAGGGTTAACCATATTTAGATATCAAAAATATGTTCACTCTGGATTCTACTAAGGCATCTTCTAAATGCCCCAAGGCCTTACCCTTTAAATAATGTTTCCTTCAAACTCCTCCATTCCCCATCATTTATCCACTTAAATGAAGAAAAGCCCATTAAGTTGTCTTACAGGTATTACTTTAGCAACTTTTGTACCATACAAGGCTAGACACATTTTGTAAGATCAAGGCAGGTTTTTAGAAAGTTGAGAAGAAGAAAGAATAAAGGGCCCATCTTTTCAAAGTCCATGGTTATTTTTCAAACAGAACTTTTAGAGTTCCAGTGTCCAAATCTGTTTCATGATTCATTGATAATCCTGACTTTGAGGAACAATAAATGAGGCCTAGTAATAATGGTAAAAATCCCAAGCATGAGTTTCTCAAACAGTGTACATAGCTGAGTCACTCAGACACTTGTATAGCAATAAGAAAGCCCTTCTTGAAGTTATTTTCTTATAAACTCTGCACATAAGAGCTAAAGCACACTAATGGGATGATTCATCTTTACAGATTTGATCAAAAGAGATCCCTGGAAAAAGCGTGTTACAACAAAGATGTAAAAGAAGGAAAGAACATGGTATCTAGCACAATAAACATTAGGATTTTTCATGTTACAAATGGAGAAAGTAATCCCAAGAAAGTTAAATTACTTATTTAAGGTCACATATTTAGTTGCAGAAGCACCTAAATATTTCTACCTACCAATTTAGAGGTATCCAAAATAGAGTTCATGGGCCAGTCTCCAGATACCACTTGGCTCATGGAACATTTTTAATACCTGATTCTATCTTCCTAAAAATAACTTTGCTTTAGCATATATAGGGTAAACTGATGACAGTAGTCTAAATCTCCAATAATTTCATATGAGGAATGTGGCCAATTGGTTCATTTGAGCTGGTCACTCCTGGCTAGACTACATGAAAACACAAAGATCCCATTAAAGTGCTTTGGTTACCACTCTGTTTATTAGCATGAGTCTGGATTAGAAACCTCCCTCATATCTTGGCTACCTGTCTTAACCACAGCCCCCCAAAGGTCTACTCTGCTGCCAACTTGGCATGTAGAGTAAATTGCTGTCCCAGGGAGAGGGATTTTTCTATTTAACTCCAGATCACTCCGTGCCCATAAACAAGTGTTTCATAAGCCGCAAGAGTACGGACTGAAAGCTATGGCATGGGCAATGATCCATGGCTGTCAAGTAAGACTTGTGAAAAGAAGGAAGGTAATTCTGGGATCTGAGTTGGGTAAGGAATAAAAGCCACAGAAAAATTACAGGAAGACTGAATTCTCAGAAAGTATAAATCAGTACAGCAAATTTTATCCCTAAAAGGAGATATTAAAACAAGATTAAAACAAAAATGCTCTTTTCCCAGCATATTTTCATCAAGAGTTTTACAAGGGCAAAGCTAGTCATATGTTGGTCCATATCACTTACTGGCATGTCTCCCCAAATGCAGGGTCCTCTGTGGTAGAGAATACTAAAGAAAGCACCCCTACCCAGAACAGTGTACTGGTTCAGAGTCTAGACTGTGGAATAAGACTTCCTGGGTTCAAGTTCCAGATCTACTAAATTTTGTGCTCTTAAAACAAGTTATCTCTGCATGTTCTAGTTTCCTCATCTATAAAATTATCACACCAATTATGGTACCTACTCATGGGGTTACAAATGAGCTAATGTACATAAAAATAGTTAATGTCTAACATATAGTTAAATGCCACATGTCGGCTGCTGCTATTATTATTATTACTCCTACTGCTTCCCCCTCCCTCATCTATAAGAGTTAAGCAAGAACACTCCTTTTCATACTACAAAGGGCAAAAATATATACTTAAACATAAATATAGCATAAACTCTCTGTAAGTTCTAGTAGATGCCAATAGACCACAGTCAGGTTCTAGTACAAGAAAAGGAAGTAAATTAGAAGGATCCGAGAAAAGGGAAGACAATAAGCCAGGAGTTGAAGAATGACTCTCCTTCAACTGGCAAAGGAAGTTCAGGGGCTGCATGCTGGGTTTTGCCACAACAGAGTCCCTGGCTACAGAGGGGTCCATCAAGTCTATTGTTAGAACAGGCAAAAAATCTGAGAACACAGACTTAGGTTCCAGATCTGACACTGACTCACATTACCAAAGAACAGGTTAAGAATTTATCTTAGTAATACATTCCTCGAATGTAAAGTACCTTTCCATTTATTCATGTAACAAGCATTCACTGAGGCCTATACTCTGCCAGACATAATCCTAAAGGGGAAATGCAGGAAGCAAAATGAGTAAGACTTTACTGTTTAGTGGTAGAGAGAGATATGTAAATGATACACACAACAGAAATCATACTCTAATATAAAATGGGTGATATGTACAAAGTGTTATAATACAGAGTAAGAAGTCATTAACTTTGTCTGAGGGTAACAGGGAACACTTTGCAGAATAGATATTATTCACCTGAGTTATAAAGGAGGAGTTAGTCTGTTTAAAATGCAGGGATGAAAATAACGTAACATAACAACATAAAAAGCGGGGATGAAGAACATCAGAAAGCAAAGAGAACAATAACACAAAGATCTGGAGAAAAGGGGGGGAAAAGTCTTGGAATGGTGAGAAGTCTGTCATGTTTGTACTCAGATGGTGGCAGGAGCACACATGAAAATCTGAACAGGGCTTCATAACAGGGCTTCTGAACAGGGCTTCTGCCATACTGAAAAATCTGAATTTTACCCTATAAGTTAATGGGAAAAGGAAGGAAGCAAGCCCGGTAGGATAAGTTGGCAGCAATGAAGGTTCCTATATCTCATGATAAAGAGTTTAACCTTTATCCTGAAGGCTACAGGGAGGTACTGAGTCTTTTAAACCAGGAGTGATATTACCAGAATTGTATCTCAAGAATGGTAACTGTAGTGGGAATATGAAGACTGAAATGCTGGCAGGAAAAACTTATAACAGAGACAACCACTGAAAAATTATAACCAAGGCTAGAGAGGATAAGGTCTTAAGGTAAGGTACTGGCAGTGAAGACATGGAGGAGGGATGGATTTAAGAAGCATCCCTCAGGTAGAAAGGACAGCATAGCTGAAGAGAATGCCCAGAGTGAAAAAGGATAACACACACTGTTAAGAGCTTAGGATGCTAGGTAGACTGTAACACCACGTAGCCAGAACAGGGAATACAAGAAAGTCTTAGAAGTCTTTTCTGTCGCTGAGTCCCACCTAGTGCTAACTTCTGTTAAAGCCCAAGTGATTTATATCCAGGAACTACAACTGAGCAGCAAACTAGCATGTACTACTCGCTGCCCTTTCCCTATTAAATAATCCTGAAGTGAGCCAGGGAAATTGATGCCAACCAGCCCAATCTCACACCTGTTCCCAGCCCCACAGCAAAGCCCTGGTTGGGTCAGTGTCATGAATACGGCAGCACGGCTCTGGCAAAGCATTATTGTACAGCAGCCCACAGAACAGGGGAACTGAGGTTATGACAGAAAGTCTCTGCTACTCCTGAGATCTCTTCAAAGTCACATGTTAAGTGGTAACAATGGTGACTTTACAACTCAACTGGACATCTCCAATTTTTCCTCTAAAATTAAAATCTTGGGGACAGAAAAACATTGATAAATTAAACGCATTTTGTTTGGCCCATGTGGCATTTTAAATATTTTTCACATTAAAAAATTCCACATTTGAGATTTTTAAAAATTAGAATATCTGGCAATGCAAAGTAACAACTAGCCAGAGTTGAGTGGCAGTTGCCTTCTCTAGGCAGAGCCCCATGCCCCACCATCCTCTACTGTTTTATACTTAGCCTGCCTTATTAAGTTATATTACCTGACTATCCTTTTTAGGCATTTCCACCAAATATTTTATTATGAAAATATTCAAACACAGAAAAGCTGAAAGAATTTCAAGTGAATATCCATCTACCTTCACATGACCTGTAGTCCACCATTAACATGGTGCTACACTTCCTTTATCACACGTCCATGCCTTCACTCATTCATCTCATTTCAGACATTCATGATAATTTCTCCAAACATGTCACATGCATATTATTAGCAAGAGTTCGATACTTGTTTAGAGTATTATTTTTCATTTGAAGTAAGATTTACATATAGTGAAAAGCACAGATCTCCAGTACGCATTTACTGAGTTTTGATAAATGTATACACTTGTGTTATCCATCACTTCGGGCATTTCAGCATCCCTGAGGCATCTGATCCCTGGGACAGAGAAATGTTTTTCTACATTGCTCAGCACTGTCAGTGGCTAAGAAAATGCTGACTATCAGTGGAATGTAATCGACCTCTCTTAAGGTACCATCTTGTTTCTGATGGGCCTTACTAGAGCAAATCTGGGCATAATCCATTTTGCTAATAATATGAATTCACTACTTGGGCTGAAAGAGAAGACCCTAGTGGTTAAGACTTTGGAAATCTGAATGACTTGTTTCTTCCTAAAGCATCAAGCTCAATAATATAAGAAACATGGCTTAGAGTTCAATCCTCAGACTGCTAGGAGAGTGCAATGAATAATAAAAAGCAATAGGTAACACAAACATCCCTTGAGGTCACACATAAGAGTTAGACTTCACTCTCCCTGACTAGCTTGGTGGTAATGCCGAGATAACCAGGGAAGTTCCTTTACTTACTAAGAGGCAGCACTCTTAAGCTCAGAAAAGATCAGAGATAGCAAAAAAGTAGAAACCTCACACTCCAAAGGCAGAATAATGGACAAGTGAAAAACCTAAAAAACAGATTCAAAATTTACTGTTAAGTCAAAGACTTTCCACATAGCCCACCAATGCAATGGCATCCTTTATGAAAATAAAAATGAGAAATGCCCTGTCTCCTTTGATGGTTAAGTGCTTACGTATCTGAAATCGGATACAAGTCTCCTGGAGCACTTCACTGGTAGTGTGCTCAGAATAAGTTGAACCTTGCCAAGACAGAGAATCTCAGACACTGTGGCAGAGCTGCTGAAGGTTAAGGAAAGAGTGTTGTTACCTTGCTCTTTCAATCTATCTCAACTGTCTCATTTATGGAGTGGCCCTGAGCCCAAGCTCTGAGCAACTGTGTATCTAGGACAGAGGTAGAGGGCAAATTTTAGAACAGAGTGCAGGACATTACAAGAGACTGTATAGGCAAAAGAGTCCAACTTCAATGTCACAACCCCTCCCACAATTAGGTTTCCTAGCTGTAAGACAGAAAGCACCAAACTTAACAACCTTCCTTTTTTTTCAGGGCTGATGTGAGGACACATGAGATAACAAATATGAAAATAGATTTTTAAAAAGGTAAGTAGTACATAAATTCAACTATAGCTATTAACACACACTCTTTGTGTTATTTTAGCAGATAGAATATAGTATGAAGCAACCTAGTGAATTGTTTTAGAGCAAGGGTCGGCAAACTTTCTCTGTAAAGAGTCACACAATAAGTATTTTAGGCTTTGCAAGTCATACAGTATCTTGCAAATACTCAACTCTGCCAACCATCATGTGAAAGCAGTTATCACAATTCTAAACCAATGAGTGTAGCTGTGTTTCAAGAAAATTTTATAGATGCTGAAATTTGAATTGCATGTAAGTCTCACATGTCACAAAATATTATTCTTCTTTTGCTTCTTGCAACTAATTAAAAATGCAAAACCCATTTTTAGCTTGTAGGCTGTACAAAAGCAGGCAGTATGCTGGATCTGGCCTGTGGGCTATAGTTTGCTGACACCCAACTTAGAACACTGGCCAAAAAATTTGAGTTCAAATGCTAGCTGTGAAATTGAATGGCTATAAGACCATAGGTAAATTCCTTAACTCCTCTCTGCCTTGGTTAACCTCATCTTTATTTTTTTTTTTTTTTTTTTTTTTTTTTTTTTTTTTTTTTTTTTTTTTTTTTTTTTTTTTTTTTTTAAAGATTTTATTTATTTGACAGAGAGAAACACAGCTAGAGAAGGAACACAAGCAGGGAGGGTGAGAGAGGGAGAAGCAGGCTTCCCGCCGAGCAGGAAGCCCGATGTGGGGCTCGATCCCGGGTCTCCAGGATCATGACCTGAGCCGAAGGCAGTGGCTTAACCAACTGAGCC
>PITA01001228.1:0-205644 GCA_004023965.1 Spilogale gracilis | reverse complement strand
GTGTGTGTGTGTGTGTGTGTGTGTGTGTGTGTGTGTACCACATCATCTTTATCCATTCTATTCATCAGTCAATGGGCGTTTGGACTATTTCCATAATTTGTTGAAAATACTGCTTTAGGGCACCTGGGTGTCTCAGTGGGATAAAGCCTCTGCCTTTGGCTCAGGTCTTGATCTCAGGGTCCTGGGATTGAGGCCCATGTCAGGCTCTGTGCTCAGCGGGGGCCTGTTTCCTCCGCTCTCTCTGTCTGCCTCTCTGCCTACTTGTGATTTCTTTCTCTCTGTCAAATAAATAAATAAACTCTTAAAAAATGTTACTTCAAACATTGGGGTACATGTATCCCTCTGAATCAATGCTTTGTATTCTTTGGGTTAATACCCAGTACTGTGATTGTTGGATTATAGGGTAGTTCTATTTTTAACTTTTTGAGGAGCCTCCATACTGTTTTCCAGAGTGGCTGCTTTCATCCATGTAAACTTTAAAGCATTATCTCACTGTGGGATCTTGGCAGTATTATCACTGTAAAAAGGCATAAACAATCTTTATGGGATAAGATGAATGAGGATTGAATGAGGTAATGTGGAACAATACTTGTACAGTATTATGTACTCTGCAAATGTGTATGTGTGTGTGCTTTCTACTCACAGAGTCTGAATAATTGAGACTTGAAGCACTTAAGAGGATCTCCAATTGGAGGGCCTAAAGAAATACCGTGAACTCTAAAATAAAAATTGGCTTATTCTGAATAGCCAAATATAGAAATAAAAACATCTCTCGAAAGTTAGCCAAGTAAACTCCTGAACCCAAAGTGTGTGTGTGTGTGTGTGTGTGTGTGTGTGTGTGTGTGTGTGTGTGTAGTGGGTGTAGTGTAGTGTACTCCTTAGAACTTAAAACAAACAAACAAACACAAATATGCTCTGGGGTTAGAACATTGTGCCAAGTCTCAGCCCCAAGTGGCTGTTTACAGCAGCCATAAATCCTCCTATATAGAAGTTGGTAATGGGAAATGTGACCAATCCCTTTAACAGCAGAGAGTAGTGAGGAGGACTACCAGGCACTGCTATAATAATTGGAGACAATTCAAATGAATAAATAATGAGTTAAATAAATATTTAAATGTACTCCAAGATAAAAACGTGAAAAGTGATTTTCTAATTTGTTGAAGTAATGTGAAACACAAAGTAAGAGTTGCGTAGAATTCTTGGCTTTGCTTATATCCGCTTGCTTTCTTCTCAGTATAGGGTACTGTGCTTTCGGATGATTTGAGAACACTCTGTGTCTATGACACCAGTTGGCACTGGGGACGTGATGTGACCAGTAAAGGCTGACTTTCAGTTCTTCTGAGGAAAAACCTTTATCAGCTGCTGAACTTGCTGTCCCCCGGATCCCTTTCATCAGTCAGAAAGTCTTGGGAGATGATGGTCACTTTTCTAGTGGACCAGCTCCCTGAAGCACATTCGGCTCTCTACTCTGTGGTGATATCTCTGTAAATAATTAAGAGGCAGAGAGATGGTGTCTGGCCTGATGGCTAAGTGCTTGGGTGTTGTGGGCCTGAGAGTGGTTCCTAGCAGTCATTGACTTGGGGCTCGGGCTGGTGCTGCTGAGATGCTTACAACAACCCAGAGTGTCATATTCTCTGAGAAGGACAGATTTTGTGCAGAGGTTTCTCCTGGGAAAGTCAGCCCCACTGGGGGTCTGGACATTAGCATGGCACCTGTCAGAAATTGATGCCAGCCCAGAAATATCTTTAAAAGTTATAATGCCACTGAACCCTCCCAGGAAGGTAGGAGTTATACAGGAAAAGATTGGTTAATGCCTGGATTATATTCATGCCTTGGCTTTTGGAGAGTAGCAGACAGACCAGTTTTAAGTGGCAATGAGTCAGAACTGAGAGAACTTCTGGAGCTTAAGTCAAACAGATAAAAAATTAGAATAGGTTTATCTTTCTAAATCATCTTTGGTACAAAATATTTTTTTTTTTGCACCAAAATATTTTTGGCAAGACATGAAACTTTTGTGGTGATAAGGAGTTATCATTTTGTTCTTTTAAGCATGTGGAACACACATTAACAGTTTGAAAACTGACAAACTTCCTATGCATGAGGGCTGTGTAAGCCAAACATGAAGAATAGAATGGAGGAAAACTTACAATGTATTTCTTTTCGATTGGTATGATTTCTCTAGGATGGCATTAAGCATCAGAGAGGGAGAAAAACCATGAGAGACTTAACTCTAGGAAACAAAGTGAGGTTTGCTCAAAGGGAGGTGGGTGGGGAGCTGGGGTAAGTGGGTGATGGGCATTAAGGAGGACTTATGAAGTGATGAGCTCTTGGTGTTACATGTAACTGCTGAATTATTGAACACTGTATCTGAAACTAATGATGTGCTAGACGTTGGCTAATTTAATTTAAATTTAAAAAAGGCTTTGGTATGTGAAAGAAAATTGTGAAAAGTGACGTGAAATTTTAGCAGCTGCATATCCTAGATTTTATTACCTACACATTGTAAATTGAGTGGTTTTTAATTACAGCCTTGAAATTCATGTTAATATCTGTAGTAATATTTTTATGAAATGAAAAAGCAAAAGGAGATGGTCTTAGGAAGGCTAGCAATGATATTTAGTGTATCTAAGGAGAGATGTGTAGAAATAGATGAGAAAATTCAACATTGGAGTGTAGGAAAAAGAAATCATGTTGGTGTGAGAAATTAGGCAGATCACTTATAGTCTGCACACATCTTAGACTTTCTTCACTGAAATTTAGTAAAGGTTTAGCCTTAATTTTTATACAGTTGATTTCTAATGTTTTTAGTTACTGCTAAAATAATGTGGTTACATTTAGACCCTTTGTTCATGGGTAAAATAAAACCTGTTTTCATTTGGGTAGATCCAGGTGAGCAGGAACTTTGGTTTTTTCCTTTGGGGATGCTCAGTTCTGACTTCTCCCTTGTCTTTCCAGGTCAATGGTGTGCAGTTGTACGGGAAATCTCGCCGAGAAGCAGTGTCTTTTCTCAAAGAGGTGCCTCCTCCCTTTACCTTGGTTTGCTGTCGACGATTATTTGATGACGAAGCTTCTGTGGATGAACCAAGGACCACTGAAGCCCCTCTTCCAAAGATGGAGGTACTGACTGAATATTCTGTGGCTCCCATAGGAATCAGCATTCATCAAGAATGCCCTGAGAGTGTGTTTGTATGAAAGGAGGGGAGAATTTTCCATCTTTTGACTACAGTAGTGCTCAAAGGCAGTAATGCATAACTTTACCAGCCATTACTCTTCATTTCACATCATAAAACTTTCCTCCTTCTTCTTCTCCTTCTCCTTCTCTTCCTCCTCCTCCTCCTCCCCCCCCTCCTTCTTCTTCTTTTTCTTCACTTGGAATGTTGGTGACATTAATGTGCATGCACTTTGATTTTAGAGAATCTTTTTTTAGTAATTTTCCTGGGCTCATTACCTTTGGCTCCCAGTTCAACTCAGTTCACCTTAAATTTAAGATGTTGGTGAGTGTTGAATATCTAATGGACTTCCCTTTTTCAGAGCCTTAGAAATATGAAGATCTATGACCAATTTCGAAGTGAGTAAAAATTGCTGTAAAAGCCTTCAGAAGGTCAGAGAATAAAATAACATTTTCTGTGCTCTTGGTACACTTTTTTTTTCTTAAAGAATATTGTGGTTATGAACAGTTTTAAGCACGCACTTTGCCATCTTATGCTAATTGTAACCTCATCTTTTATGCCACTTCCCCTACCCTACCCCACCCCACCCCCACTTTCCAGACCCTTATAGATTATAATTCCTTAACACTAGTTTATTTATATATTTTTAAAGATGTTATTTATTTAAAAGAGTACAGGCAGGAGAAGCATCAGAGAGAGAGGGAGAAGCAGATTCTCTGCTGAACAAGGATAACAATGCCAGGTTTGATCCCAAGACCCTGGGATCATGACCTGAGCTGAAGGCAGACCCTTGACCAACTAGGTGCCCCATTAATACCAGTTTAGACACACAGAGCCTTCCCTTTGCCTGTGGTCTGAGTTTCAAGATAATCGTGCCTCTACCACTTAATGATTGTGAGTCTTTGAGCAAATAACGACTTTATGTTCACATTCTTTCTTTGAAATTTGGGGATACTTACAGTCCTTACTGCCCTCATCAGTTGTATGAGAAGGAAATGAAATAACATGTGTCCAGCTCTTAGTGCAATGCCTTGCACATGAGAAGTGCTCAGGAAAAGTTAACTATAGCTCTCGAGTCCTCCAGTCCAGCCATCTTTTTTTCCTGATTTCCTGAAGTATGTAAGAGGCTAGCCCTGTCTTAGGGTCCCAGATACTTTCATGTGTATTAAGCTTGCTTTTGCAAGAAAACTCAGCTCCTGTGAGCAGAGTTATTTCTTAAAATTATTTTGTCTCTCAGTGTTTTATTCTGTACTGGGTGTGTAAGAATTGCTTAGGCCATTATTGACTGAGAATCTTTTTTTTTTCTTAATGTTTATCTTCAGTAAAACATATTTCAAAGAGGGAACTTGAATATCACTTTTGTGATTCTTAGTATCTTTACTAAAATTCAATGTGGATGAGGGCTTACCTCTAAAGATTGATAAAAATGCCTTTAATCTAATCTTACAGGGTGTGTAAATCACCCAGCTTGCTGACTCAGTGCTCCCATCTGTCATCCTTTACCACAATGGGTAAACAACAGCTTTGAATTATTCTAAATGTCAACCTTGCTGCCCATTAGTTGATTGCTTTCCATTCTGTAAATACAGGAGTTATGCAGAATTGATTGTATCAAAGTGATATATCCCATGTCAGAGTATAATATCTTATATATCTTGGATCCCTTGAAATTTCTATAAACTTGGGTTTTAAAAGTGTGTGCAGTTTCTTAAAATCCTGGCTTTCTATTCCGTCTTTTTTTTTTCCTCCCATTTATCCCCATATCATCTTAGGTTTTTAAACCTTATCTGGTTAGGCAGCTCAGCCAGAATTCTAATGCTCATTAATCAGTAAGGGTATTAAATGCCCCAGTAAACCATCAATCATATTGTATTAGCTATTGGAACTTTAGTTTTTATTGGAAGGTATAATGTTTTCTTTTTAAATAACATTTCCTCACATCAGGCTGATATATACAAAGGTTATTGATCCAGAACATCCCACTAATTTCGAGTTTTGCAATTCAAGAACCTAGAAATTGTTACCATCTTTAGACTCAATGGATTGAGTATTGACTTTCCATGTCCTGCAGGGACAGTTTGAGATCTGGACCAACCCTAATTTAAAAAATGTTTTTGTATTTGCTATAGTGACTTACTCCTCCCTATTAGAAGGATCCCTTCCCTTTGATTTCATTAAATGCATTTTCTTATGCAGTTCACTCAAAATTATGTTCTAGGAATGATGCACTTTGATTTTATTTACTAAGAGCCCCCAAAGTCTTAAGAAGTCTACTTTTAAATACTATTTAGTCTGTAACTTTATTTAAAAAGTTCCAAGGGCGGGGGGGTGCCTGCATGGCTCAGTCAGTTAAGTGTCTGCCTTTGGCTCAGGTCATGATCTCAGGGTCCTAACCTGTCTGGCTCCCTGCTCAGTGGGGGTCTGCTTCTCCCTCTGCCCCTCCCACTACTCATGTTCTCTCTCTCTTGCTCCTGCTCTCTCTCAAATAAATAATATCTTTAAAGAAAAAAAAGTCCCAAGGGGTATGCAGTCAAAGATGGATAGTTAATGTATTAGACAAATATTTACCAAGCACCTACTCTGAGCCAGGGTCTATTGTGGGCTGAGGGGATAGCTATTGCTAAACCCCTTGGTAGCCCACAGAGTTTCCATTCTAGCTTGTCATTTTGTTAGTTGCTAGGGCTACAAAGAAAAAGAAGATAATCCTTGCGCTTCAGATAGAAGTTCACAGTATTCTGAGAATTTATTTCACAATAAATCATGTGAAAACACGATGCAGTGCTATAAATAGTATTAAAAACTGAAGGTTGAAGCGGCTCTTCTTCTTTGTAGTCGACTCATTGACCCACTGTCATTTAGCTTTCTAGAATTCCCCATAGCAGTGACTCTCCCTGAAAGGATGGTGGAGCCTAGAATGGGGGGGAGGGGAGGTTGGAGTATGAAGTCAAGGAAAGTAACCAAGGATTATGTGTTGGATAGTTTTGCTGACGTATGTACTCCAAGATGAGATTTTCATTATTTCAACTCAGTGATTTTTTTTTTTAAACCAGTTTTTAGACTTACACAATTCCCAAGGACTTGGCTTTTTTTCTGCTTTTTCTAGTGAAGTTTTTCTTGAAAACTTCCAGGAGCCAACAGAAGTGGTTTCTCTTGTGTCCTATACTATTCTCTGTTGGCATCTTTTTCTCTCTCATTGTAATTATGAATTCAGGTATTACTACATAAATATCTTATAAGCTTTGACTTCGTATGATTTTTTCATTTTTTCTTAAATTGCGTATTTTTCCTTTTATGCTTCTAATGGGATGACAGAACTCATTGAAGTATAAGAGGTCAGTGTTAATATTTTGAACGAAACAGGTATTTTACATTAAAAAAAATTCAGCTATATGAACAGTCTGCATTTTTAAGTACTTGAATTTTCATGAAGATCTTATACTCGAGTGTGTGTGCCCCAGTGCTTGCCCCTTCTGAAAAGATTAAAAAGATCAAGTATGCATGCCATAGAGAATCCCCAGTTGGAAAAGAAGCTGTGAGATTCCTGATACGTTAATTCTTTTCAGAATTGAAAGGACAATGTTTTAAAGCATTTATCTTTTTGGTGTTTCAGGCTGACCACAGTGTAGAAATCAATACCGAAGAAGATGATGATGGGGAATTAGCACTATGGTCTCCCGAAGTCAAGATTGTTGAACTAGTAAAAGATCATAAAGGCTTGGGATTCAGCATCTTAGATTACCAGGTATCAGAATCTATATTGACTTTTTGGAGAGATTTGTTCTAAAGGTATGTGAAGTAGTCATTATTTAAGGCACCCACTAGGGAAAACTGAATGATTTGATATATAATGCTACCATCCAAATACATGAGTTATAATTTCCATTGTTACCTTTGCATTTGATAGCTTTCTTAGTGAATAAAATAGTGGATGATATAATAATTGAACAGTGAGGGAAGCAATAGTTTTATGCCCATGGATGCTTTTAGAGACTGGAGTTTGAAGAATTTTTTTTTTTATATGGAGGGATTTTCCCTCCCCCTTTTATTGAGATATATTTCACATATCATAAAATTCATGCATTTCAAGCATGTTGTTTGGTGGCATTTTAGTATATTCAGAGTTGTGTAGCCATTACCACAGTCTAATTTTAGAAGCCTTTCATCACTCCAGAAGGAAACCCATCCACATTAGAGTCATTCCCAACTCTTACTCTTCTCTCTCCCCTCCACATGAAAGTTTTTATTGTTTTGCTTATTGGTTGATCTCAATGAGCTTGATTAAATAGAAATGTGTATGAAATTATGTATTTTATCGCTTCTCGGCCTTTTGCCTAAGATCAAGTGTAGTATGAAATTATGTATTTATATTTAACACAGAATACGTACTATTTATGTATTTATATGTATACCAATTATAGCTAACATCACTAATGCCTTTGGGGGTTTGTGTACAAAAGATCACAATAAGACATCTATATGCTGTATCAGTTTACTAGTTTACAGTATTTTTAGACCTGATTTTCATGGGGAATTTAAAACTGTTGGCAAAAAACCTCTTCACTTTTAAGATGCATATTTTAATACTTTAGTGCTGCCTAAACACATTGTGGTTTAATAAAGCAAAATGTACTCTATCAAAGCAATAAAATGCCAAGTGATATAAAAATCAATTTTTTTTTAATATAATAGACATTCGGGAACAGATTAAAAGAAAAATACTTTGAGCATTATGTAAGAACATTAAATTCCATATTTAGGTAGGTGATTTAAGATTACTGAAATAGATTGTTCATTTTTGCTGGCATATTTCTGTGCCAGATAGCCATCTTTGTTATTAGAACTTTTCTTCGGAATATTACTGAATTATGATTTGCTGATTATAAATAATGCATATTTGGGGAAATATTTTTATCAAGAAGTATCCTGTAAGATTCTAGAAATTTCTATATTAGTATAAGGGCATATAGGGGGATGGGATAACTGGGTGATTAAGGAGGCCACATGATATAATGAGCACTGGGCATTTTATACGACACTGAGCTCTACCACTGAAACTATTTTAAAAAATAAAAAAATAAAACTATTAAAAAATATGAGGGCATGTAAAACAAATTGTAGGTACTGTCTCAATTTTTCTTCCCGAATGTACCCTTATTGGCTACCACCTGATGAATGATAAATAAGTATTTGCAGAATGATAGACTAAAGTTTAGGTTAGCTAAAATTAACTAGAAGTAAACACATTCAATGAGATTTTTTTTTTAACCATTTTGATAATTAGGATTTAGTTTAGAAAACACCTTTCAAATGAAGTGTTAGATATTTAGCTATATTTCCATTATGATTGGAATCTATATATACTTGCATTCTTATATAATAGTTGCTCTTACCCTCTTAAATGATATTATGTGCAAGTTGTATATTTTGAATATTTCCCATGTTAAAGCAGAGATGTGCTTTAGAAATAAAAACAAAAACAAGCTTAAGGAGAGAAAGAAAAAGTTGAGAGTCCCTAAGAGTTTAACCTCTAGTTAACAGAAGAATTGTTGTATCAGTCCTGAGCTTTACACTTAAAAAAGCATAGTTCCAAATATAGAAAATTTTTTTCTTCAAAAATTTTACTTCTTTAATAAAATTCTAGGTTTCTCCCTCCTCCCCCTGACCTTCTTCATAATGATCATTACATATACTGACGTTTCTCCACAAATTATATAAAGTAATTTTGCTGCAAAAGAAGTAGTTTTGCCTTTTTGCTTCTCAGAGGTTTGATAGAAAAATATTTCTGAAAATGCTACTTTGATTCATATTAAAGCACTCAGCTTATTCTGTAACTTAACCTTGGAAGAAAGAACATTCAATCTAAAAGTGAATTTTTTTCTTAAGTCGGTCTTAAGTACATTTACTTATAATTGCATTCAGCTTTTGTCACCCCATTTGTCAGTGGTGTGTAGAACTATTCTGTACTGTGACATTTACATGACACATAAACACAATTTAAAATTTGGTTTTGGGCAAGTTAATTAATTGGTTATATCGTCCCTTGTTGTAATTAGGTAATAAATTCCAAAGTTCAGAATTTTTTTTTCTCAAGGGCAGGTGAAGGTTTAGTAAAAGTCATGAAAGGCTGTGTTCCTGGCTATTACTGTATTTGATGCATCCTGTATAAATTTATTAGGTAGCTGAAGAGGGCCAATGCAGACCCAACCCACATCCCCCTTACACCCTCCCCTTAGCACGTTTAGAATAAGAATACTATAGAAACATTTTAACCACAGGGAGAAAGTTTTAGGAGAGTGGGAGAGCTTCCAGATTGTAAAGGACTGCATTAGCAGTATTGAAGAGACTGAGAATTTACTTAGCAATATTAATTTCTCACTAACTGGTTTTTCTCTAGAATAGTAGGAACTTCCTCAAGAACCTGACAAAAGAAAAAAAAAACCTGACAAAATTATATACAGCATCTGTTTCATTAGTGCTTATGTAATTTCTTCATCTATAAAATGGGAATAATGTCTAGCTCAAAGGATTGTTGTGGATTAATTAATGTGTAAAGAAGTAGGAAATGTTAACATTACTGTGGGTATGTGAATATTGATAATCATCTGGTTTAGAAAATAAACTACAGAAGTCTTTTTTTTTTAAGATTTTATTTATTTATTTGACAGAGAGAGATCATCACAAGTAGACAGAGAGGCAGGCAGAGAGAGAAAGAGAGGAGGAAACAGGCTCCCTGCTGAGCAGAGAGCTCCATGTGGGCCTTGATTCCAGGACTCTGGGATCATCACCTGAGCTGAAGGCAGAGGCTTTAACCCACTGAGCCACCCAGGTGCCCTAGAAGTCTTGATATTGTCCTTGAACTTATAGCCATACTACAATATATTTGAACCCTATCAATTTTTAGCTATCTAGATTTGGAAAATTAATAAGTAGATACCTTTGTTTAGTGAAATCTAAATTTAATTGTAAAATTACACTCTAAAATGGAGCCAACTTCTGAAGAATCCTAGGTGAATTATCCAATTGTGGATTATGGGCCAGCAGTTTGCTTTTTACATATATTGAACTGAACCTTAGGAAAAGATGAGTGAGCAAATAAAGGATCTTGAATTGGCCATGGAACTATGGAGTGGCTGTCTAGACAGGGGAAAGTGAAAATTCAAAGAGCAAAGAGCAAACTGGAAATTCATTTTCATGAAAGGCATTTAAAATAGACTGGGGCAACAGGGAATCATATTTACTATAACATAGTAAATTGTGGTTTATGCAGTTTTTATGTTATAGTGAATATGATTCAGGTTGTAAGCCACCTCATTAGATTTTAGGATAAAAGTGATAATTGCTTAACTGGGTCTTATTTGAATGAAAGAAGACTATTTATTAGTCTCAAGTATTTCTAGGTACTACTGTGTGTAGTTGCTAGTTAAAATCCTGCCCTATATGTGAACCATATTAGGAGGCTCATTGGTCACTGTAGTGTCATATCTTATCGGATAGTGTCATGGAAAACAGTGATGTGCATAATTTATCAAGAACATGATTATTATAGCTTAACTATGTATTCTGTTTCTAAGCAGTACAAAACTTCAGAAATTTGGTTGTAACTTTTAGTAGTATAATTTCTTGCCAATTTTTGTGTGGTTTATATATTGTGCTTTAGTTATTGTTGTCTTATGTGTAATGTCTTTATTCCTTGGAATATTACTAATACTCATACTAATGCTAATATTAACACTAAAACAGACAAATTCAATAATAATAGCATAATAGTATTTTTGAGTGTTTACTGTTTGCTGGCCACTGTTCTGATTGATTGCTTTATGTCTTCCTCACAAGAACCCTGTGGAGCAGGTACTATTATTATTATCCTCATTTTTGAGGTGAGGAACCTGAACCACAGAGAGGTTATGTAACTAGTCCAGGTTTGCACAGCTAGTATATGGCAGAACTACAATTTGAACTCAAGCAGTCAGCTCCTAGAACCTATGCTTTTAACTACCATATTATGTTCCTCCTTTCCTCGTGAGTGCATTTTATTACAGATTTTTTAAAAGATTTTATTTATTTATTTGGCAGAGAGAAACACAGCTAGAGAGGGAACACAAGCAAGGGGAGTGAGAGAGGGAGAAGCAGGCTTCCTGCCGAGCAGGGAGCCTGATGTGGGGCTCGATCCTGGGTCTCCAGGATCATGACCTGAGCTGAAGGCAGTCGCTCAACCAACTGAGCCACCCAGGCGCCCCTATTACAGATTTTTGTACTAAATTTATTACACCAGATCTTCCTGTGTTTCCAGCTTGTAAAAAAATTTTCGTATCTTAAAAAAAAGCTGCTAGATAGTATTCTCATTTTTAATGTGTACGTGAAAGTTTAGTAAATATTAAAAATTAACATAGTGTGCTCAGATGCATTGTGTAAGAGCTAGTGTTTGTTTATTGCTTCAAATGAAAGTAATTACAAATTTAAGAATCCTAAATTAGTACAACTAATTTGTTGTGGGCTAGTGTTCAATAATGAAGCAATTATTAGGTAGTATTAGTCTGTGATTTTAAATTTCTACCAAAAAGCTTGAAATAAATTTAGAATTGTCTAGATTTCACCTTGGGTTGACCTTATATATTAAACATGGCAAGTGGATATTTTCTAGTGTTTTGATTTATGTTGAACTTTGAGTAACCCCTCCTGATTATAATTCACTGGAAATGTTTGACATTAGCCAATTTTTGAACATTAGCCATGATATTGCCATTCTTAATACTTTTGAATTTCAGTGATTTAGAAGGTAAATTTTATTAACCAATAATTCTCTTCCCTTCAACATCCCCATCCTCATTTCTCCCCTCCTGATATAGACAGACTCAGTTTTTGCCAAAGCAGATATTTTTAAAAGACTTTGGGTTTATCTCAGACACTAAGACAGATAAAAATTAGCATTATAGCATAGCCATTGAGAGGTGATTCATACATAAATACTGTTGTAATATTTTTAAAAAGTTGTTGGAAAGACCAAAGACAAATGATGACTCACTAAAAACAATAGTGAAAATATTCCTCCCTATAAAAAAAACCAGCAATTTAATTTTTCTTAAGAGAAGAAATGGGTTATAAAGCCCAAATAGTATCAATATAAAATATTGCAGTATTGCTGAGTCTTGGATATGATATGTCTTACTATTTCAGAGAAAAACAGTGTGCGTGGTTTTTGTTGGACTCCTTCCTAACTTCATTAGATAAATTCTTTTAAAAAGATTTTAAAAGTTCTATAGGAAGAGATTGTGTAAATTTTATGTATGTGGCTTTAAATTGCCTTTTTTCTTCTATGTGCAACAGAATGGCTTTCTATGCATATTAGAAATGTATGTATATATGTATTATTATTATTTTTTAAAGATTTTATTTTTAAATAATCTCTACATCCATTGTGGATCTAGAACTCACTACCCTGAGATCAAGAGGCATGTGTTCCACCAACTGAGCCAGTGAAGCACTCCTAGAAATGTTTCTAAATAAATAATAAAGGGGCACCTGGTGGTTCAGTCAGTTCAGCATCCAACTCTTGATTTTGGTTCAAGTCATGATCTCAGGGTTGTGAGATTGAGCCCCATGCTGGCCTCTGCACTGGGTGTGGAGCCTGCTTGAGATTGTCTCTCTCTCTCTTTTCTTCTCTAAAAAAAAAAAATAGTAATAAAAATAAATCTAGGGCGTCTGGGTAACTCAGTGGGTTAAAGCCTCTGCCTTCAGCTCAGGTCATGATCTCAGGGTCCTGGGATCAAGGCCCGCATTGGGCTCTCTTCTCAGCAAGAAGCCTGCTTCCCCCCTCTCTCTGCCTGCCTCTCTGTGATCTCACTCTCTGTCAAATAAATAAATAAAATCTAAAAAAAAAATCTAAAGTAATATATACATATGCATAAAAATTCAAAGGTACATAATGTTTTCTGTGAAAAGTAAGTCTACCTTTAACCAGAGTTCCTCACTTCTCCTAGATGAAAACTCCTGCTTTTTGTATGTCCTCTCAGAGAGATATCATGCATACACAGTTATAAAAGTAATACTTTTTTGTTGCTTAATGGTTTTTTAAAGTTTTTTACCCATAAATGGAATATGTCATGCATACTTAAAGCACCTTACTTTTTATCTCAATTATATGTTCCTTAATTTTGGCATTTATAGAGCTATTCTAGTCTTTGTAGTAGTAGTTCTTTTTAATAACTGCATAGTATATTATCATTGCTGTACAATAATATATTTAACTAATCTTCTGTATGCAGTTAGTGGGTATTTAAACGAAGCTGTATTGGATATCTTTGTTCTACTCTTTTGTAAAAAGGTGGGGATAATCCTTGTTATGAATTCCTAGAATTGCTTATCACATGTCTTTTAAATTTTGGTACATTTTTACCAGATTGGCTAAGTATAACTGTTTGTGAGACTCATATATTTAGACCACTTAAAATTGATGCCTTCTTATGTAGTGTCATTTCTTTAATTAGATAATTCTCTTGGAAAACAATGTGTAAGCAGGTATCTAATTCATGAATTTGCTAATGGTTTTCCATAATAAGGACAGATTAAGTGATAGCAATATATAACTATCCATTTTGTTTCAACTTTATACTGGCAGTAATTAATTTATTGATCTTTGTTGCTAAGAGGACATAAATGGTTTATATTCAGACAATGCTATTAATGCCCAAAAGTCTATTCCTATTTCTTCTGCCAGTTTTAATCTTGGTTATCAGAAAATCAGAGTTTATAAATGGAAGAAATTGAGGGTTTTAATTTTTGCTATTTTCAGTGGATGCTACTACTACCAGTACACACACAGTGCTTACTAACTTGTAGAAACCCAGTATCATATGTTCCTGTTAGCTGATGAGTTCATAGAATCTAAGATAGATAATTAGATAGGTATTGACATAATTTTAGCATAGAGTAGTAATACTAACAAGGCAGGTACAAACCTACACTATTCCCAGAATCTAAGACATGGAGGACAGTCATGTGCTGCAGGTGACTATGTATGTGCATGTTCATGCTCAGTGGGCCTCATAACATGGACACCAATATCTGGGCTGTTTTTTTCTTTTGTTATTGTTTTTGTCTCCCTCCCTCTCCCCCTTCCCCACAGAAGATTTTATTTATTTATTTGTTAGAGAGCGAGCACACAAGCAGGGGGAGCGGCAGAAGGAGAAGGAGAAGCCGGCTCCCCGATGAGCAGGGAGCCTGATGTAGGACTCGATCCGCGGACCCTGGAATCATGACCTGAGCCAAAGGCAGACTCTTAACCAACTGAGCCACCCAGGTTTCCCTTCTTTTTTTTTTTTTAAAGGATTTCTTTGGGTTCATTTCACCCACGTAGGATTAAGATAGTAAGAGTAAGGAAAGTGGCATCAATCTGCTTCTAATGGCAGTGTTCATATTCTTGCAAATATATAGCTTGCTGTTGAACAAACCACACATTTGCATTTAAAGGTCACCTTTGCTCAGTGGAACTTGGGACTGGTAAAGGCTATTTGGTGCCCATCCCTAATTCCTATCCCCATTTATTTTTATTAACATCAAAGTACTGTAAGCTTCAGTGCCAACTGGGGTGAAGATTTCTTTTCACAGAGGATTTGCTTCCTTTCCCTCTATGGGAAAGTTCTGTATCCTTTAAATCATTTTAAGCTGCTTCATTTGAAAAATAATTCTTAGTAGTATGTTCATGGAGTGGATTGATTGTGGCTAGTGGGGAAATTCTCTTATGGCTTAAAGATTGCTTTTCAAGCCTGCGAAGCAGGTGAATGAAGGGAGCCCACTCCTGGTGTGTGGAGTTTGTAGTGTGCTCAGGATGATGACTGACTTCCAGAAACCACAGTTCAGCAAGACTAAAGGCATCAGGAGACCAGAAGCCACTTAATAAGAGATCAAAGAGGCTGTGTGTGTATCAGCTTGAAATCCAGATAGTACAGATCAAAAGCTTGCCTTAGCAAGGCAGCTGCAGGGGGATGAAGTTAGCAGGAGGCCCCAAAGATCTTAAGTCAAGCCTGATGTTGAACTTTGCGGGAATTTCATGGCTCCTCTGGAATATGAATTTGGCAAAACGAAACAAAACAAAAAACAAAACAAATCCCATTGTGTCTAATGGAGGGGGAGAGAGAATAGAAAGCAGGCAGCAAATGCTTATCAGCTGGTTGGTGCTTTCTTACAGGGCAACTCGCCTTTTAACAAATAAGTCTTTTCTTTCTTTTTTTTTTTAAGATTTTATTTATTTTATAGAGACACAGCGAGAGAGGGAACACAAGCAGGGGAAGTGGCAGAAGGAGAAGCAGGCTTCCCGCTGAGCAGGGAGCCAATGGGGGACTCAATCCCAGAACTCTGGGATCATGACCTGAGCCGAAGGCAGATGCTTAATGACTGAGCCACCCAGGCGCCCCTGAACAAATATTTCGTAAGGACTGTTTCTGCTTCATACTAGAAGGCATTGCTGAGGAGAAGGAGAGATCCTGAAAACGGTTTATCTATTGTATTACCTTTCATGAGTATTTCACAAGGAGCCAAACTGTAAAATATTAGTGTTTATGAAACAGCCACAGAGAGCTAAAATAAAGGCTTAAACATGCTCAGATTTACTGCAAAACCTGGCAATTACGTCTTTCTTGTGAAATGCTGAACATATTCCAGGAAGTTAGTGGATATCAGTCTAGCTTCGTATCTGTCTCCCATGTAATTAAAAACAGAAAAATAACCGTCAAAAAAAAAATGTTGGTCTAAAGAAGAAACTCATTCTCCAGGGCTGTTTCATTACCAGGCTTCCCCTACCTCTCTAGATG
This sequence comes from Spilogale gracilis, assembly GCA_004023965.1. Classification (NCBI taxonomy): domain Eukaryota; kingdom Metazoa; phylum Chordata; class Mammalia; order Carnivora; family Mephitidae; genus Spilogale; species Spilogale gracilis. The sequence continues at coordinate 189,668 of PITA01001228.1, read as the reverse complement.
GGAGTGTGTTTTGGGAGTCCTCCCTCAATTCTGATGTCACCATTGAGAACCATGCTGGGGGATGACAGTCATGGCTCCCTCTGCAGGAGGGCAGAAAGACTGAATCAGAAACACCAGCAGGTCCCGAGACTGTTTTCCCAAGGCATTATTATTGGTACTGCTCTGACTTGTTTGTGGGTGTCCTTCGGAGCCAGGCAGTCACCCAAAGAGGCCATGCTCTCCCCAGCGAGGGCCAGGAAGTGGTGCTGCCTCCTTCTGGTACCAGACACCTAATTCGCTAATGATGCATGAAAGGGGGTTGGCTGCCTGATCTTTATATACCATTTTCTAGGGCTCAGGTTTCCCTTCTAGACATTCGTTTTGTATTTTCCTTTAGTCAGATATAACATCCACCCGTACAGCTCTGGGAGCTTAGAGGATGGTTAACAGTACTAACTTACGAATCACAGAGGACCAAGATTTTCATTCTGGCTGTGCCTCCCTACTAGGACTTCAGAGGGGCTTCCTAGTCTTTCTTATTCTCAGTTTACTAAAATAATCATCTCTGAGATAGAAATAATATTTGCCTTATAAAGTTGTAAAGATTAAATACAAGATAAATATAAATGCCCACACTTCTTGAGGCATAAAATAATATGTTACCAGTCACTGAAAAATGATGATGATACTAAAACATAGAATCTGAGCACACAGTGGCTGTACCTGTTAACTCATTTTCTCCTTCCAAAAAAGTTACTGTTCATTTACTATGAACCAGTGTGGGGTATATACAGATGAGAAGAGATGTCAAACATCTTTGACAAATGTATACTGAGCATCGTCTATGTCAGGCACTGTTCTGGACACGGAGGATATAATAGTGAACAAAATAAACCACAGACTCCATGTCCTCATGGAGTTTAAATTTGATTGGGAGTAGAGAGTCAGTGGATAAATAAACAGATGTTAAATATACTACAGGAAACAGACTTGAGAACAACTCTGTATAATACATTATGGTTTTAGCAGAGCTGGAAGTGAGACTAAGTTTCTCTGATAATTGCTTTTTAGGATTTAGAGGGACCTCAGAGGGAACTGAGGTATGTCTTGTAGACACACAGGTAGTAGGCATTCCAGGCACAGGAATGTCCTGGAATTGATTACTTGGTCCTTATTTCAAGTTGTCATTGTCATCTTCTCCTCCCCCTCCTCCCCCTTTCTTCTTTCTTCTTCTTCCTTTTTAATGGCTGTTAACTGTATGTCTATCTATCTAAACTTTTGAGTTTTATTCCTTTTAATGAAAAATCTTTTGAGAAACTTTGTGTTCTCGTATTTTGTTTGCAAAACAGGACTACCATTTCACATGGTAATAATCGCCCGAAATTATCAATTGTGTACTGCTTACTCTGAGTCAGGCACTGCTTATAGCCTTGATACGTACATAAGCTGATTTTATCATGCCCACAACCCCATGAGGCAGCTCCTGTAATCATCTTCATTTTATGGCTGAGGAAACTTGATGACAAGAGGTTAAGGAATTTGCTCAAGATCACCCAATTAGTCAGGAGTGGAGCAGGGCTTCTAAGTCTGTGCTCCGTTGGTGCGAAAATACAGTCTTCAGACCAGAAATGACACTGATTCTTCATAACTGTGGCTTAACACAATGATAATGGCAAAAAGTTTCCAGTTGTCTTTCCCGAGATGAATACTTAATACAATTCTAAAAGGTTTACTTGAGATCATTTCTGAATCTTGTGGTTCCTTGAGTTTACTCCTCCAAAGCTCTTTAGAGACCTGTCCGCCTTCTTCACTGCCAGAGAGTATAAATGGTGTGTTGCGTCCTAGATTTCCTGGTAGGATTTGTGGCCTTTCTCCTGTACAGTTTCAGAGTTGGCAAAGTTTTATTCTGCATGCTGTATGCTACATACTACAGAGTATTGGTTGCCCGTTCAAGGATTTTTCTCAGAAATCACAGAATTTTTTCTACAGAGTGCAGGGCATGCTTGCCATGTCAGCAAACCTCCCAGCCGGGAGCGGGCTCCTGTCTTTCAGTGTCTGCTCCAAGGGAGAAAGAGGGCTGAGGATGCCATGCTGCTCCGAGCGTCTCTTCAGATGCAGAGGTCTTTGCTTCTGGAGAGTTATAGGGTCGGCTCTTTCACGTGTTACCACGTGAGCCTAATCTCACCAGCGGTTTGGTAGTCGATAGCACTGTTGGTTTAAATCACATACGCTCAGTTGAGTTTAAAAGACAGTAAATTCAATGGTAACTGTTAACTCCTCAGTCCCATATTTCCTGCTGATTTCTCCTTCGTCATCAACTTCACACTGATAACCATAGAACAGTAGCAGTACTTAGGAAGTGACCTCTATGGACTTCGAAAGTACCTTTCATGACCTGTGTCATTTAATGCTTTGCTCAACCCTGTGAAACCTGTACTGTTGTTCTTCTTACTTCACCAATGAGAAGCCCAAGTCTTGTCTAGTATTTTAAGTGCTTAGGCTGAGAATGATTTGTTTGGAAAATGAAAATAAATTCCAGAACTAACATTAGAAAGCTTTTTCAAGTTTTATGTGTCTATACTTTCCCTACATCTTAATAACTTTCAACTGATGTAGTCCCCCCCCCCACCCCAGGAGGATATTACGATATTTATTATTTATAAATTCATTTTTCTACTTAAAATTTTTTGGGGTAAAATGCACATAAAATTGACCATCTTAACCATTTTTAAGTTTGCAGTTCCACAGTGTGAAGTATATTCACATTTCCAGTAATGTAGTTTTAATAGAGAGCGTGACTTGGCTACTGCTGTCTGCCTAGTGGACATTTCAGCCAGACGATGGGACTTGTAGATAAAGAATTGTTGTGTGGTGTGTTTGTTTTATTTTCATTAAAACCAGAAAAAGTCTTGGTCTAGGAGTGAATGGGAAACAATTACAGCATAACAAAAAAATTTTCAAGAGATAAAACATTCAAGTAACAGATCTAATATCCAAAGAAAATGTCTAATCAGAGCCTAGAAAGGGATAAGAGAAAAAAACAGTCTTCAAGAAGTGATTTCCATGGGACTCCTGCTTGAACCATTTTAAATTATTATGGTGCTTAAAATAGACTTTTAAAGTACCAAGCTATGCAGAGTAAGATTATGTGCTGGCTGATGTATTTTTTTTTTCCTCTCTACAGTATATTTTGATTTTTTAGCGAGTTTCTCTGTCCACTTCTCTTCCATTGCACTTTTAATTGCCTTACGTGCTGTGCTCACTGTGCTGCTCAGGGACTGTTTAGTTCTATGCATCATGCATGGAAAAATCTATTCTTAATGCCTAATAGTATTTAGGAAGTAATAAGACACAAGGATCCAGGAACCATATCAGTTTAATCTATCTTGAGTGCACTGAATGTATTTTGTGGGTACTTTGAACATGATGGTGTTGCGGTAATTGGTATGATTAGTGGAATACTTGGCTGTATTATAAAATAGTTAAAAATGGGATTGGATTCTGATAAGGTAGCTTGTTCATTATTCATTCAATCATTTATTTATTGCCTTGCATTCACTATAAATACATTTATTTCTCTTTCCTAAAAGTAAATGCTTAGCTTGTTGGTCAAATCAGAAGCTCTTTTTGTATAATTAATTACATCCCACTGTCTTAAACCAGAACTATTCTAGTGATTTTAACTCAACTAATAGTGCCTCATGTGCCTTTTGATGCAATCTAAAAACGGCAAAGGAAAAAAACTATTTTAAGATTCATTGTATTAAAAAAAAGGCACATGTCATAAATCCTTTGTGTTATGTTTTCTTTCAATGGTAGAATACCCAGGAAGTTAGATCTTGTGTAGCCAGTGGCCTTTTTATGAGTTCTTAAAAGACATCACCAACTAAAATCGTACCATATTTGTGACCATAGTGTACATCTTTTTTCATTACTGATGTGTGTTTTGAATTAACTTCCATCATTCCCCACTTTTTATAGTGGTTTTCTGAATGTTTTGGTAGAAATTAATGACAAATTTGACTCAAGATACTCTGTCAAATTTAATTACAGGATTTTGGAGTTGGGGAAACAGATTCTAACTGTCATGTATCTAGTGTTCTCATTTTACAACTGAGGAAACTAAGTGAACTCGTGAAATCATACACAGCCAGGCTGGCACCAAGCTGGGACTCAAAACTTGTTCCCGGACTTCTAATCCACACCCATCCCACCACTAATGGATTGAATAGCTGTCTTCTTTGTCTTTCTCTCCTATGTATATTTCCTCCTTTAAAAAAATACCTTTGGATTCCGTTTCCTGATTGAAATTGCTCACAATGGAAATTTCAATTCATGCCAGCTGTACATCAGCGCTTCCGCAGATGACTTTTTTTTAAATGGTGTGTGTGTGTGTGTGTGTGTGTGTGTGTGTGTGTGTGTGAACTTTGCCTTTGTACCAATTCTTTCCTCTGCCTACCTCCAGGATGGAAGAGTTGATAGTCTCTCTTTTAAATATATATTTTTTCAGTATTCTCCATCTTAGTAACTTCATTGAAATCTTATTTTGAAAATTCACTTAGTTAATTTATTTATATTTTAACGTAATGCTCCTCAGTTCAAATAGTAATGGCCACATTTAAAAGCAATCAAAAAACAGAGATTTGCCACTTGTTGCTTTCTCTTAATCATTATTGAATTGGAGTAATTCTCTTATCAAATATTCTGTAGCTATCTACCTCATGTTGTCCAGAAATTAATATATGTAGATCCTTTAAAATTATCTTTAAAATATACTTCCTCACACTTCTACAAATACATATTTGTGGAGTTAGGCTCAGTAGCCTCCTTTTGTGAGCCACTAATTTCCCATACATCCTCTCTGGAAACCTCCAGTTCTCTGTATTTGAGAGACTGTTTATTTAATTTGTTTTTTAGATCCTACATATAAGTGGAATCATATGGTATTTGTCTTTCTGTGTCTCATTCATTTCAGTTAGCATAATGCCCTCTAGGTTCACTCATGTTGCAAAATGGCAAATTTTTCATTCTTTTTTGTGGCTGAGTAATATTCCAGTGGTTGTGTGTGTGTGTGTGTGTGTGTGTGTGTGTGTGTGTGTGTGTGTGTGTGTGATATTTTCTTTATTCATTCATCTACTGATAGACACTTGCATTGCTTTCATATCTTGGCCGTTGTAAATCCTAGCAGTAGGATTACTGGATCACCATTTTTTTTTCAGTTTTTTTTTTAGGATATTTTTATTTTTCATTTTTTGAGGAACCTCCATACTGTTTTCCATAGTAGTTGCACCAATTTACATTTGCACCAATACTGTATGACGGTTCCTTTTCTCTACATCCTTGCCAACACTTGTCATTTCTTGTCTTTTTGATACTAGCCATTCATACTAGTGTATGATACCTCACTGTGGTTTTGATTTTCATTGCCCTGATGATTAGTGGTGTTGAGCATCCTGTGTCTCTTGGCCATTATATGTATATGTTCTTTGGGAACCTATATATGTTCTTTGGAAAAATGTCTATTCAGGTCCTCTATCCATTTTTTTTTTTTTAAGATTTTACTTATTTGACAGAGAGAAATACAGCCAGAGAGGGAACACAAGCAGGGGGAGTGAGAGGGAGAAGCAGGCTTCCCGCCGAGCAGGGAGCCGGATGTGGGACTCGATCCCGGGTCTCCAGGATCATGACCTGAGCTGAAGGCAGTCGCTTAACCAACTGAGCCACCCAGGCACCCCAGTCCTCTATCCATTTTTGAAAATTTATTTAGGGTGGGAAAGGGGCAGAGGGAGAGGAGGAGAGAAAATCTTAAGCAGGCTCCACACCCAGCATGGAACCCCAAGGGGGGCTGAGATCATGACCTGAACTGAAATCAAGTCAGATGCTTAATCAACTGAACCACCCAAGCATCTCTATCCAGTTTTGTTTTTGTTTTTGTTTTTGTTTTTAAAAGATTTTGTTTATTCACCTGACAGAGAAAAACACAGTTAGAGAGGGAACACAAGCAGGGGGAGTGAGAGAGGGAGAAGTAGGCCCCCCGCTGAGCAAGGAGCCTGACATGGGGCTTGATCCTGGGGCTCCAGGATCCTGACCTGAGCCGAAGGCAGACACCCAATGACTGAGACACCCAGGCGCCCCTCTATCCAGTTTTTAATCAGATTGTGGTGTTGAGTTGTAGAAGTTCTTTATATATTCTGACTATTAACCCCTTATCAGATATATCATTTGCAAACACCTCCCATTTGCTAGGTTGCCTTTTTGTATTGTTGATGGTTTTCTTTGCTGTGCTAAAGTTTTATTCTGGTATAGTCCCAGTAGTTTATTTTTGCTTTTGTTTCCCTTGTTTGAGGAGGCATATCAATAAATATGTTGGTTAGGCTGATTTCTAAGAGATTGCTGCCTATGTTTTAGGAGTTTTATGGTTTCAGTTCTCAACATTTAGGTCTTTAATCCCTTTTGAATTTATTTTTGTGTATGGTGTAAGAAAACAGGCCAGTTTCACACAGCATGTAGTTATCCAGTTTCCCCAATACCATTTATTGAAAAGACTCTCTTTTCCCTGTTGTATATTCTTGCTTCTTTTGTCATAGATTAATTGGCCATATTAGCATATGTTTATTTCCAGCCTCTCTATCCTGTTCTATTGATCTATTAGACACAAATTTTTATTTGAAATAAAATATGGTCTATCTTTTTGCCATCCTACTATAAAAACTCCTATATCGTTAATGCTTTTAAAAGTTAGGGTTTTGAGTACAGAATTAAAAAAAAAACAAGAAACAAAAACCCCAGACATTGTTCTTTATTTTGAATCCATGGAATTAAGTCCTTGTTTACATCTTGATTTCTGTTTTTCTGCAGTGGAGTAATATTGCAAAGTGTATAAATGTTGAATGTCAGAAAAGCCCATGGTGTATGTCTCATGTCCTCTAAAAACTACCTTTTATGGATACACTGCCAATTTTATTAAATGTGACCACTGTTCTTGTTCATTTCTTCTGTCTTCCCTTTATGTAACATTCCTTCCTCCATGCCTTTCCACTGAATTTGTCTTATTTGCTTGCATGGATTTGTGGTTTTACTTACAGAACAGCTTCGTGGCTAGAGCTCCCCTTGCCTTTAGGTCGACATATCTCCCACAGAGCCCACATTTCAACTGAACCACCATTCTGCCCCCGGTGATTCCCCTGCATCTTGCCTTAATTTATATGAACTCTGATCTCTTTGCTCTGTGGGAACATACCCCAGTATTCATGTACTACATTTTATAGATACGGCAGAGACTTTGGGAATTACGCCCATCCATTTGGGCATAATTACTGTCACATGTTTATAACTGTTCATGTGCAGGTATCTTTAGCTCACCAAATGAATGGATTCTCAAGAACGCAATTAGAGATTAAAAATTGGCAAACAAAGGCATGTTGGATTTGTATATACAGCCATGCTACACATTCTGTGCTAACTTCATCAGCTAGTTACTGAAATATAAACCAGTGGTGGCCAAGTATGATAAACAAAGTTTGCACACTTTGGCAAGGCAATAAATATTTCTTCTATCAGCTTGCCTGCTTTCAATATTAATTCATTTGGCAAATACCTGAAGATAGAGAAGCAGCATCACTTAGAGGCTAAGAGCATAAACCCTTGAACTTAACCAGCTGGTTTAAATTCTGGCTCTGCCACTTATCAACTGTGTGCCTTGGTTAATTTTCCTCTTAGTTTCCTTATCTTGAAAATGGGGATAATAATGGTACCTACTTCATGGTGGTTTGAAGGTTAAATGAATTCTAATAAGTAAAATTCCTAGAACATTCCTCACATGGCAAGAACTCAGAAAGTGCTGTTGTTCTATGATGGCATAGGTCCTTTGCCTTTGATGTCCTTAACAGTACAGTGAAGAGAGAGAAACCAAATAGTTGCAGTCATTCAGTATTTAAGTGACTATTGAGTACCCTCCATATGGCAGTAACTATAGGTAGGTCCTAGAAATAAAGCAGCAAATAAGCAAGCGTACCTTTGCTCTCGTGAAGCTTGTTTTTAGTAGGTAAGACCGTTAAAATACTTTCTGTGAAATGTCAAAAGTATTATAATAGAGAAAATGCAAGGTGCTGTGGCTACATCTAGGAGGAGAATCTAACTTTAGGAGGTATGGGACAGTAAGGAAAACTATATTATGATGAATGCTCTATGGAAGTCCTCTTTTGGATTTAGGGGTATCACAAAGTAGAAAGTTCCTGAATCAGCTTCGGGGAGTTGGGAAGTCTCCTCAGGAAGGCTTCTCTATCCGGTGGAAACACATTGGACCTGACTCTGGTGGCAGAGATTGAATGAAGAGGCAGTGGGGCAGGGAAAAGGTATCCCTGGCAGGTGGAATGGTTGGTAGGAGGTCATGAAGCACATCAAAGCATTTCACAGTCCTCGGATTTCAGTAATTTTGTATTGTTGGATCGTGTGGGGCAAACGGGGATGGGCGGTGGTACATAAGGGGAGAGCAAGAGGAGTTTGGACTCAATTCTGAGGGAATTGCTCTACCAAGCAGTTAGGACTCGATCCTGAAGGCAGCTGGGTGTCACTGAAGCATTCATTTCAAACAGAGAAAAAATTGTGATTGCATTTTTATTTTTAAACTTTTTAAATTTTTTAAAGATTTATTTATTTGAGAGAGGGAGAAAGGGAGAGTGCAATCCAGGGAGAGGGGACAGAGAGGGAGAGAGAATCCTAAGCAGACTCCGAGGATCCCGGGACCCAGAGATCATGACCTGAGCTCAAATCAGGAGTCAGCCATTTAACTGACTGAGCCACCCAGGTGCCCAGTTTTTATTAGAGAGAGAGAGTATGCATGTGAACAGGGGGCAAGGTGGTGGGCACTGAGAGAGGGAGAGAGAGACAGAATCTTAGGCAGGCTCCATGCCCAGTGCGGAGGTTCCTGCAGGGTTTGATCTCATGACCCTGAGATCATGACCCGAGCCAAAATTAAGAGTCAACGCTTAACTGACTGAGCCACCCAGTTTTTATTTTTAAAAGTTATTCCTTTATCTCTGTGGAAAATAGACTGATTAGGGCAAGAGCGGAGAAGGGGAAATTAGCCATTGCCTAGGCAAGAAATCATGAGAACCAAGGTAATGATAGTGGAAATGAAGAGAAAGGGTCAGATAGAAAAGATAGAAGATCAAATTGACATGCTTTAGCTAGCAACTCAGTGGAGGGGTGAGGGGAGAGGGAGTAAGTGAATGCTTGGGTATATGGTAATGCCTGGGATTATGGAAGGAGAGGAATCTGTCATCCTGTATTCCCCTACATGGAAACATCCTGTGTTTATAATATCAAACATGAATGTCACTTGAGAAAACCTCAAACATTCTTATGCGCACTTTTCTTCAAACAGGTACAGTGATTGTATTCACTTGTGAGACAGAGCAGTTATTTGGGTTTTCAGGATTTCATAGCTAAGTAGTGAGAAGAATTCAAGTCAGATCTCCTGTCTTCTCGTCTGGTGTTCTCAGGAAGGTTCACTGTTCTTAATTGATTGCAGGAGTTTGATAATATTTTTAAGAACTTTCATAAACAGTTACATTGAAGCAAACATAGGGGATAATGTTAAAACATGTATAATAATTGTAAGCCTTTTGAATAAACAAAAGTCTTTCAGGAGAGAAGGGCTAGCATAGTTAAAGATTCTGTTCTTGTGTTCTGTGATTAGTCTTTAGTGCCCTCTATTGACTGCTTAGTCTAAGACAGTGTCGATTCTGGAAAACAGTGTTCCTTGCTGTGTTATTTACCCAAACAGGAAGAAGTAGAGGTATTAAAAATGTGATTAAAAGTGATAAAAAACTGATGGGGACTTTTAAAAAAATCTGCATGGGGTCTCGAAGTTGGGTAGAAGTCTTAAGAAATATCAGCATAACATTTTGTTTGCTACCCTACGGGTATGCTATTGTGGGCTACATTTTCAGAAAACAGACCTTCCTGATGACGAGCAGCCTAAATCAGGCTAGTTTTACAGCATTTTTTATGTAGCAGAACGTCAAGAATAGCATTCAGTGGGGTTGCTGGGTGATGGTCGTTGAGGAGGGTATGGTGAGCACTGTGAATTGTGTTAAGACTGATGAATCACAGACCTGTACCCCTGAAACAGATAATACATTATATGTTAGTAAAAAAGGCAAATAAGCAAGAATAATAATAATAATTGAAAAAATAATAAAGTGAGGGTTTTTTCTTAAAAAAAAAAAAAAAAGAATAGCTGTCATCCCAGTAGGCAGTAGCAGCTGCTCTTTTTCCATAGGGTGGCTACTACGTGTGATGAGGATGAAAGGAAATGACCGTTCCTCATTAAAGCAACTTCATTCAGCTATGTTGGAAATCACAGAAAAGTCATCACAGAAAATGAAATAGTGATTATACATAATGGGGCATCTTCAGAAGTGGATAGTTTGTCTTTTTTTTTTTTTTAATGACAAAAGAGCTGCCCTTGAGTTCTCTCTTCCAGGAAAAGAGGTGGTAGATTAGACCCAGTGTTGAGAATAACTAGAGGTCTAAGCCTGAATAAATTTTAGTAAGCAAGCACACCTGGTATAGTTTAAGGTCTAAAAGAAGACTGCACTTTGTATAATGAATGCCCACTGTGACTTTTCTATAATAAGGAAGTCTATTAATCGTTCCATTTCTATTATTGGCCAGTTAATCTTTTTTTTTGAACTGTTTCTAATTATCATTTCAGCTGGTTGCATTTTGAGAACTTACCTAGTTGGAGGAAAAATAGTACATTTTGATTTGGTGTTACGTGAAACTGCAGCTGCTGAAATCATTCATTTGCTTTTGGTGTATTTTACTGTTGCAATTTTCTCTAAGAAAGTTTAGTAATTATCAATATGAAGTAATGCTAGTTGCTTTCTGTGCATTTCATGAGGGGAATATGCTATTATGTAGTTTCCCTTCCCCCCTAATAAAAAAGCTTTTCATCACAAACTGACATCCTAAATGAAGGACATAATTGTACAGCTTATTTATTAGTGTGTCAGACTTAAAATGTAATGGTTTCATATTTCAGAATGAAAAGTGTGTTGTGATTCATGGTTGCCGGTGACAAAATAGACAGCTCTTTTATATCTGCACTGATCGCCTGCTGATAGACCACTGTACTTTTTTTTGTTCCTTTCTTTTCTCTTCCTATGCAATAGCTCCCTCTACTTGAAAATATTGGGGTAATTATAGTTCAGCACTGTGTGCTTTATTAGTGAGGACTCCCGACTATTTTTACTCTCCATCCTCTTCCTGGACATGAGGTGTTAGACATCAGAGCATCGTAGAGATTGACCAAGAATCTCTTGACTTTGGAGCAGAAAAGCAAGATTAAGGAGAGTAAGAGAAGTTATGTTTGAAGGTGCTTTTCAAGGAATTGGCTGTGTCGCTTTTGTTGATTTACATATATTTGGTTAAAATTCCACATAGTACTTGAAAACGAACCTTGATGTCTGAAACACAGAGCTCTATGAAAAGTGGATCAAAAAACTTCAGAAGAACCATCAGCCACTTCAAACGGAGCCCGGAACTTGGCAGATTCTCACTTTGTTAATTCCGAATTTGTAACACAAAACATAATGGTTGGTCTCTCATTTGTCAGGAAGGGTTCAACAGTAGTTGAATCTCCTTGGTGGAACAGTCTGTACGTAATGAAACAATAGGAACAAAATAAAAACAAGTGTTTCGCCTGGGATTTGATGATTTTTTTTTTCTCTCCTTACTAAATTTGAGGTATAGTAATTGTACCATTATTTTAATGTGGAGCAAGTGACAGAGCATGATGGTCAAGAGGAAGGACTTGGGAGGCAGCCTGCTTAGGTTTGAATCCTAACTGTGCCACTTACCAGATGGGTAATCTTGGCAAGTTTCCTTAACTTTCTGAGCCTCAGTTTCCTTATCTGTAGAAACAGACAAGTGTTAAAGTAAAGCCCTTAAAGTAGAGCCTGACACATAGTATTATATATCAGTGTCCAACAAAATAAAAAATAATGGGCTATAAATTGGTTCTTTTTTTTTTTTTTAAAGATTAATTAACAGAGAGATAGTGAGAGAGAGAACACAAGCAGGGGCAGCGGGAGACGGAGAAACAGGCCTCCCACCAAGCAGGCAGCTTGGACGTGGGACTCGATTCCAGGAACCCCGGGTCACAACCTGAGCCAAAGGCAGATGCTTAACGACTATGATACCCAGGCACCCCTAAATTGGTTCTTATTAACCAGATGTGTTAATTGATTGTCAACATTATCTTTAGGGCTGCTTAATAAAAAGAAAAATGGGGTCATCCCAGTGGATCAGAGTTATTTTTGCATTGGTTTTCTTCATGAAGTGACAGTTGTTTTCTTGTATCAGAATAGTTACAATTTATATATTATACATTATAGCTAAGTTATTTTTAAACCACTTTTTTTCTCACAGTGGAATATTCCATGGATTTGAATTTTTTTGAACTTCATTGATTTAGCATGAGGATTTTATACTAGTGGAATGAATACATAAAAAGTGAAGTATCATTTACCATAGTATACTGCTCTTAGAGCCTACTTACTACCCAAAAGTAGACTTGTCTTTGGCCTATAATATGACAGTGCCCAAGGATGTCAGAGAGTCTTGTTCAACTGTCACCAGACTTCTTGTGGCCCAATACAATGCCAGTCACCCAAAGTTCAAAAAATAAATTTGTAGCTCTTGAACCCTCAGGCATGTAACTAAAATTAAGATGATATTTCCATCCTGATACAAGCTGATATTTGTGTGGATGTATTAGAGTGATACTGTAATAGATTTTGACCTCTTTGGAAGACTATCCCCAGAATGCTCAATATTTAATGTAAATAGTCAAATGAGATTCATGAGTATATGTGTTTTCAGAAACTGACTTACCTTTCTTCTTAACTTGATCCATAGGACCCTTTAGATCCCACAAGATCAGTGATTGTGATCCGTTCCCTGGTGGCAGGTGGTGTCGCAGAAAGAGGGGGAGAGCTGTTACCTGGAGACCGCCTGGTCTCGGTTAATGAATATAGTTTGGAAAATACCACACTTGCTGAAGCTGTGGAAGTATTGAAAGCTGTGCCACCAGGCGTCGTATGCCTTGGCATCTGTAAGCCTTTGGTGGTAAGTATTCAGTTTTGTTAATATAGGATATGGTAATAATGTAATACTTAAGAGCATGGATTTTGGAGACAAATACACCTGGTTTCAAATCCTTCTTCCATGGCTTTTTCTATCTGTGTACTAATACAAGTTTCTCAGGCCCTTGACTCAAAAAGTTAGAAACAAAATATCTATCTCATCAGATTTTGAGGGACTAAAGATTATATTCATTAAGTGCTTGCACATTGTTATACAAATAGTAGCTGCTAACATTGCTAGTCCTTTTACCACTTCACTATTTTTATCTTCATGATATTAGCACAGATCTGTATGTTTTCATCATATTCTTTATGATGTAAATTTAAAAAGTCTCTGCATTTTAACTTTCACTTGAGAATGATGTTGAGATGGCATGATAAGTTGAAATCCAGTTAACTATATTGTTTTAACTGCAGGCAACGAGATTTTAATATGCTCTTCTGCCCATCAAAGTGCCTTAAAAACCCCTAACATATAGAACTCTGTGTGGTCAGATCATCTTGAAATGCTCTTACTGCTTAATCTGATGTACCAGGTCAGATTAGTATTTAGACTAATGGCCAGTTAGGGTGCTTTTGAGGTTCCCCAATGCAACAAAATACTTGATGATAATTTGCAAGCAATATGAAGACATTCTTGAGGGCTTACCGTATGTCAGTATTTTAAAACCTTTACATGTATTAACTAACTTAATCCTCCTGGCAACTTGAAGAGGTTACAGATTACAGATGAGACCATCAGGACACAGAGAGTGAGCAACTCACCTGCAGTGATGTAGCTAGGAAGGGGCGGAGTTGGGATATAAACTCAGGTGGCTTCAGACCACAGTGCTGCATATTTAACTTGTTGCGAGTTTGGTTTGCAGGCAGCCTATCTGGAAATAGATGATCTTAGTAAACTGTTAAACTGGCTTTCGAGAAACCTGGACTCCATTTCTAGCTTTCCTATGAGTCAGCCCAGTGGGTTTCAATGCAAAGACATGTAATATACATGAGATCACCTGCAAGATGGTTAAAATGCAGTTTTGGAGGTTCTGCCCTCAGAGATTCTCATCTAGTTGTTGGGATATCCTATTGAGGGATCTGCCTCTTCAGTGAATCACCCCTATAATTCTGAGGCAGAATTTCATACTTCGAGAAACGTTGTCCTGGTAATTTGATCACGGTATACCACTTTTCTTCTCTGAGCCTATTTTTTCATTTCCCAAAAGACTGAGCAAGACTAGAAGACTTCTAAAGTCTTTCTTTACTTTAAATTCTTTTATTCTATGAAATATATTAATATGCTATATGAATATGTTAAAATACTACATGTGTCCGTATGTATAGGTAAATAGAGATAAATATGTTCACTTACAGATGCATAGGTATTGATACATAGACAGAGATAGATCCTGTATTACACATAGTATTTATGCATTGGGAAACCTCAACATGGTCTTCATGAATTCCCCATAAAGGCGCCAGTATCTTATACTATCAGGCACTCTAAATATTTCAAAATGGAGTATAGCACATTGCTAATCAAGTTCTTGACTTTGTATTCTATATTCAGTGTATGGGTATTGCCATAGCCAACATGAGACACCAGGAGTTGCCTACTTTGATTTCTGGACAAGTTAACTTGCATGGAGGAACTTGATGTTTTTATGGGAATCTCGTCTTCTTGGCTGTGGGAGGTGGGGAGCTGGATTTTGTCTCAATTTTCCATGATGATTACTTGCCTGGTTACTTGGGCTTACCAGAGGAAATCCCAAATTGTTTATGTCCTGGAGGACTTAAACAGCATGACTTTATTCTGAAGCAGTTTAAGGATGTATCAGGTAGTGTAGAAAACAAAGCTTTGGTCCCAGTTGGGTGCGGATTTGGGTGCAGATTCCTGTGCTATTTCTGGCACAGGGAGAGCTGCAGAGACCTCAAGATATCAGAGCCACATTCCAAGAGGATTTTGGAACATCGTAATTGTGAGGTGGACTTTTGCCTAGGCTTCCCTTTATGAGTAGGCGGCTTCCAGGATGCTTGGAAGTGGGAAGCCACAAAAGGGATGAAGACACAGGTCACTTTCAGGACTCTAAAAAATTCTTAGTGGAGGGGTGCCTGGATGGCCTCTGCCTTTGGCTCAGGTCACGATCCCAGAGTCCTGGGATCGAGTCCTGCATTGGGAGTCACTGCTCAGCAGGGAGCCTGCACCTCCCTCTCTGTTTGCCTGCTGCTCTGCCTACTTGTGCACAGGTGCACACACTCTCTCTCTCTCTGTCAAATAAATAAATAAAATCTTTTTAAAAAATTCCTAATGGTAGGGGCGCCTGGGTGGCTCAGTTGGTTAAGTGACTGCCTTCGGCTCAGGTCATGATTCCGGAGACCCGAGATCAAGTCCCACATTGGGCTTCCTGCTCGGCGGGAAGCCTGCTTCTCCCTCTCTCACTCCCCCTGCTTGTGTTCCCTCTCTGGCTGTGTTTCTCTTTGTCAAGTAAATAAAATCTTTAAAAAAAAATTTCTTAATGGAATTACCACTAATTCCTTCTTTAACATCTGGGTACCTTTAGCAAAACTTTGCTCACAAGCTGTAAATAGTGATGTATAGATCTTTGTTAAGGTCTCTGTCTCTCTGGTGGTCCACTTGGTGGCCACTTACCTTCTCACAGAGTGTTTACTGAGTATTTACTCAGTCCTCTGTGGAAGTGGGGTAGAGAGTGTGAAGAAGGTGGCCCAAAGTCAGCTTGGGCCAGAAAGACTGTGAATATATACAAGTTACAAGAGCACCATTTTTTGTTAAGTCATGTATTATATTGATATACATTGTCTGTGTAATATGTTTCATATTATGTATTTTCATGTTCACTGTGAATAGGGTTTCTCTTCTCTTTTCTACAAATTCATCTCAAATATACCAGATGCCAAAAATGAATGAACTGACTTTAAAAACTTCAGAGCTAATAGGTCAGAGCTGGTGATGGAGTTCTTGAGCCAGACAGCTGTGGGGTTTTGCTTAGTTCTGTGATTTGCAAGGCTGTGTGTCCTTGGGCCAGTTCTTTAACCTCATCGGTTCCACTTCCTTGTCTGTAATGTGGGGACTGCAGGATGTAGATCCCAAGCCCTAGAGCCACACAGCTGGGGTTCCAATTCTGGGTGTGTAACTGATTAGTTATGTAATTGTTTACTAGGGTAAAACATTTTTTACTACGTAAACTATGGTTAATAAGACGACCTACTTCTTAGAATGTGTATTAACATGTTAATAAATATACTAAATTGAATATTTAAAATATTTAAACCTATGTCTGCCACACAGAACCATAAGTATATATGTTTTGCCATTACTTTCATATAGATATAAAATATGAAATTCTGACTTGGATTGCTGTGAAGATTAAGCTGAGACAAGCATATGAAGTGTTTATGGTCGATTGTGATTTAGAGCTAGGACTTCGTAAATAGTAGCTATGTTCTGACCTAGGACTGCCCTTGAGCTGGTAGACACTAAGATGGCTGAACATTTTCTGATGGCAAGTGACAGCACTGTATCTTTGTTAAATATTTCGAATATTACCCTGTATATACTGATACATTTCTTTTTTTAAAAAAGTTTTTATTTATTTATTAGTGTGAGTGGAGAGAGGGGCAGATGAGGAGGGAGAGAATCTCAAGAAGACTCCATACCAAACACAGAGCCCCACATGGGGCTCCATCCCATGACCCTTAGATCATGACTTCAACTGAGCTACCCAGGCACCCCTATCCTGATATTTCTTAATATTAAGTTCCTTTTTTGGTATGTTTTTTAATTTAAGGAACACTCCCCCCCCCCCACATACTGTGTTTCTGTTTAGTCAGATCTTCTCTTACTATTTTCTCCTTAAATATGCTGTACAGTCTTTTTAAGTTTAATTCTGAGATAATTTACCGCTTTTACCCCCCCTTTCTGAGTAATGTCTTATTTTCTGTTATATTTTCAAATTAGCTATTGGTGAAGTAGAAGTAATGATACTGACTGGATAATTTGATCTTATACCTGATAAACATGTGAAACTCTTAATTTGTTCTTATGTTGAATTTTCTTTTTTAAGAAATTTATTCATTTATTCGTCTATTTATTTATTTTTCATCATGGTAAGTGTACTCTTTACTCCCATTCACCTGCTTCCTCCAGCCAACCTTGAAGTTGGTCTCTATACTTAAGAGTTTGTTTCAGGGTACCTGAGTGGCTCAGTCAATTAAGCACCTACCTTCAGATCAGGTCATGATCCTAGGGTTCTGGGGTTGAGCCCCCCCATTGGGCTTATTGCTCAGCGGGGAGCCTGCTTCTCCCCTGCCTGCTGCTCACCCTGCCTGTGCTTGCTCACTGGCTCTCTGTCAAATAAAAAGTATTTCTTGGTTTGTCTCCCTTTTTTTTCCTTTGCTTGCTTGTTTTGTTTCTTAAATTCCACATATGAATGAGATCATTTGGTATTTGTCTTTCTCTAACTGACTTATTACACTTAGCGTTGTACTCTCTAGCTCTATCCATGTTGCAAATGGCAAGATTTCATTGTTTTTTTTATGGCTGAATAATATTCCATTGTCTCTATATACAACACATCTTCCTTATCCATTCATCCTTTTTTTTCATTCATCTATTGATGGACATTTGGGCTGCTTGTTTCTAAATTTGGCTATTGTAAATAAAGTTGCAGTAAACACGAGGTTTACATATATCTCTTCAAATTAGTGTTTTCATATTCTCTAAGTAAATACCCAACAGTGGAATTACTAGATCATATGGGATTTCTATTTTTAATATTTTAGGGAACCTCCATACTGTTTTCCTTAGTGGCTGCACCAGTTTGCATTCCCACCAGCAGGGCACAAGGGCTCCTTTTTCTGCACATCCTCACTAGCACTTATTTCTTGTGCTTTTGATTTTAACCATTCTAACAGGTGTGAGGTGATATTTCATTGTAGTTTTGATTTGCATTTCCCTGCTGATGAGTGCTGATGAACATCTTTTCATGTGTCTGCTAGCATCTGTATGTCTTCCGTCTATTCATGTCTTTTGCCCATTTTTAATTGGATTATTTAATTGGATTTTTTGGGGGGTGTTGAGTTGCGTCAATTCTTTATGTATTTTAGATACTAACCCTTTAACTGGATATGTCATTTGTAAATATCTTCTCTTCTGTAGGTGGCTTTTAGTTTTGTTGATTGTTTCTTTTGTCTACACGAACTTTTTATTTTGATGTATCACTGATAGTTTATTTTTGTTTTTATTTCTTTGCCTCAGGAGACATACGTAGAAAAATGTTGCTACAGCTGATGTCAGAGAGATTATTACTTGTGCTGTCTTCAAGGATTTTTTTGGTTTCAAGTCTCACATTTAAGTCTTTAACCCATTTTGAGTTTATTTTTGTGTACGGTGAACGAAAATGGTCCAGTTTTGTTCTTTTGCATGTAGTTTTAGGAGAACTTAAAAGAAAAAATGAAAATTTCTGACTCAAATATGGCTTTCTTTTTAATTATTAAAGAAAAGTTTGTTCTAATAAAACAATTTACATAAGTTCTGTTTCCTTGCACTTAATGGAAAGATGAGAATTAATCTGAAGAGAGTTCAAGAATTCTTTCTTTCTTTCTTTCTTTTTTAAAGATTTTATTTATTTGTCAGAGAGAAACACAGTTAGAGGGAACACAAACAGGGGGAGTGAGAGAGGGAGAAGCACGCTTTCCTGCTGAGTAGGGAGCCCAATGTGGGGCTTGATCCCGGGACTCCAGGATCATGACCTGAGCTGAAGGCAGACACTTAAAGACTGAGCCACCCAGCCGCCCCAGGAGTGTTTTCCTGATTATAAAAGTGCTTCCTGTGGTAGCCAGAGCAGGGAGTGGTGGGTAAGATGGATGAAGCTCATCAAAAGGTACAAACTTGTAGTCATAAGATAAATAACTCCTGGGGATATAATGTATGCCATAATGACTCTGGTTAACAAGACCATATTGTATATTTGCAAGTTTTAGATATAACTAAATTTATTATAGTTTTGCAATATATACATACATCTAATTATTATGTTGTACACCTGACTAATTTGATGTATAATGTTATATGTTAGTTATATCTCAATAAAAGATAGCTTCATGTTGACAAAAGCATTTCTTCAATTGTGCTATAAATAAACAAAATAAAAATAAAAATAAAGTAAAATAAAATAAAATAAAATAAAAATTGTTTCCAGAGGCACCTAGGTGGCTCAGTCACTTGAGCCTCAGCCTTTGGCTCAGGTCATGATCCCAAGGCCCTGGAATTGAATTTAGCGGGGAGTCTGTTCCTCCCTCTTCCATTGCCCCCCCCATGCCCCCAGTGCCATTAGGTGCACAAGTGCTTGTGTGCATGCTCTCTCTGTCTCTCTCTCAAGTAAATAAATAAAATCTTTAAAAAAACAAAATAAAAATTGTTTCTGTTTTCAGGAGGATGATAAAGAGGAAGAAAGTCATTATATTTTACATTCAAACAATGATGAAGACAAGACTGAACTTTCAGGAACAATTCATGATATAAATTCATCTTTAATACTTGAAGCACCCAAGGTATTTAGTAAATTGATTTCCTATTTGAATGGTTTGCTGTGAGCTAACGTTTCTATAAAGAAGACAAAAGCTTGTTCTCACTCTCGGCTAAAGAGATATGAATTAAATGATCCTCCTCTCTTTAATTTTTTTTTTAAATGAACTATTTTCCCTCTTGTATCTCAGTGGCTTCATAAATGGCATAGGCCAGATATAAGGCATTTTCAAGGCACAAACATACCTTATTTTATACTACAGATACACTCTTAAAATTTTGAGGGTAGAACACTATGTTCAGAAAATAGACATGCATTTAAAATGCTGTAGAAAACAGAGCTATATCAAAGGACTTTTTACTGAATACTTTCTAAAGAAAAGAGTTATTTGGTCAAACCCTTCTTTATGCTTTAATTTTAGAAAGTATATTTTGAAGCTTTTCTTTTTTTATTCTGAAAATGAATTGTGCTTATTTTGCTCTTTGCGGGTAGAATATGGTATTGCTTTACCTGATATTCTTTGCATAATTTATTGACAGTGCCGTGAGCTGTTATTTATCTCTATACTATACATTGTGAGATTTTTTTTTTTTAAGATTTTACTTATTTATTTGACAGAAACATAGCTAGAGAGGGAACACAAGCAGGGGGAGTGAGAGAGGGAGAAATAGGCTTCCCGCCAAGCAGGGAGCCCAATGCAGGGCTCAGTTTTGGGACTCCGGGATCATGATCTGAGCTGAAGGTAGACGCTTAATGACTGAGCCACCCAGGTGCCCCCATTGTGGGATTTTTTTTTAGGGTAGACATTTTTTGTTAAAATTTCCTAAGTGTATGATGACATCTTCCAAAATATCCTGTAAACACACCTGTAAAAAAATTAACTGGCTTGCAATATTTGATACACTATAATAACTTAAAGGTGGGAAGCAGTAGATTCATTTCATGAATTTGCATTTGGTAATATTTAATGAATAGGTGTCCATATAGGAAATGTCACTGATCTCTCAAGAGGAGTTGGGCCTCGTTGTGCTTAGGACTCTTGAGGATCCCCAGGGTTATGTTAGAGGCTCAGCAAATCCATGCATTCCTCAGGCATTACCTAGAAACTCAGCAAGTTTCTGCACATATATGACTAGTATCAGTTGTATGTACTTCTAAGTCGTGAAATACCAATTAATTGAAAAACATACTGTTTCATTTCTTTTTGCCATATTATTTCAGTACAGTTGAAAAAAATATGTTTCTGTTACAGAGCATATTATAAAATATGCTCATACTGAAAGTAGTTGAGAAATACATCTCATATCTTTTTAGAGACTGCTTTTTGATAATTTCAGTAGTCATAATTTCATTTGAGTTTTACATAAGCTTGAAAATCCTGGCTTTTTAAATCTTTGCCTTCTTAGATAATAGTATGATGTGTGTCTGTATTTATGTGCTGCTGCTGTATGAGATGTGTGAGCTAAATGTTCAGTGCAGCAGGTTAACAAATTTCCTATTCCTGATTGAGAATTTTCAGGTGGTTAATGTATAACAAACCTTTTGGAATAGCCATTCACCTTGCAGGGGGCAGATTTCTGCCTCTTACTGTTTGTCCCTTCTCTTTGCTTTGAGGGTTGTGTGGAGTGAGTGTTTATTTCTCCTCCTTTGTAGCGGAGAGCCAGTCCAAGTTAATTGTGTGTTAGCATGGAATGTAGTCATTGAGGTTATGTCAGGGGTTAACTTCCCAGTTAATATGGGTAGAATGCCACTTCAAGGCAGGGTTAAAATTATTTTTGCAACTTTTATTTACAGGAATTTAGAGATGAACCCTATTATAAAGAGGAACTTGTAGATGAGCCATTTCTCAATTTGGGAAAGGCTTTCCAGTCCCAACAGAAAGAGATAGACCACAGCCAGGAGGCCTGGGAGATGCATGAATTTCTGACTCCTAGATTGCAGGAGATGGGGGAAGAACGAGAAATGGTTGTTGATGAAGAATATGAGCTATATCAAGATCACTTTCAGCCCATGGACTTGTATCCCTCGTCACACCTTCAAGAGCCTGCTCCTGTTCCCTCTCTGAAGGAAGTTCACTTTGGTACTCAGTGGTTGCATGACAGTGAACCGCCTGAGCTTCAAGAAGCAAGATCCGTGATGAGTCTGTACTCCCAGGAGACGCAGCAGTATGGCTACAGCGCTGAAAACATGGTAAGGGATGAGAACAGATCTTCCACATCCCTCCCCCGTCTCTTCTCCTCCTCCCAACCCCTGTACATAAGTCATGCAACTTTCAAAAGAACAAAATGGAATGGAAAATAGACTTTTTGTAATTAATCACTTTTCCAAGATGTACCGTATAGTGTAATGCTGTAAGTATAAACTCATCTTTTCTGTATTACACAACTTCTAGTAAGCGTCAGTAAGCCACAGTTGCCTTTTATAGTGGTTTATAGTGAGTTTCTGCCTTGCTTTTTTTAAATGATGTGTTTCTCCAGATTATCCATTTCAAAGAACAGTTCTTTTGCCATTTGTGATTATTTTTATTCCCTCAGAGAGACACGGCTCCATATTTCTCATGTCGTGTATTTGTATTTATCAAGGAAAATCAAGGCAAAATTGACTCAAGATACATTATGTCTTATTTATCCACACTGTTCCCTGTGTTATATATGATACTAAATAGAAGGTCACTGAACTCTTAATTATGTTTACATTTGTGTTACTGCCTATTTTCAGGTTGGCAGGAAAGCATTATATTTCAGTAGGTTTGTCCTTGCTATAGATCACCAATAAACTTTATTTTTATAAAACTGGGGTTAACTGGTCACCAATTAGAATCTTTCATTAGGGACATTTTTAACGTTTTAGTTTTGTTTGTTCATTTTATGCCCCAGATTAACTTCCAGGGAAATGAAAAAAAATTTGTTATAATAGATGTTTTTTTGTTTTTGTTTTTTTAAGAGAGGGAGTGAGGGGGTTTAGGGACAGAGGGAGAAGAGAGAGAGAATCTTAAGCAGGCTGCATGCCCAGTGCAGAGCCCCACACAGAGCTTGATCCACAGGGGCTTGATCTCACGACCCTGAAATCATGACCTGAACTGAAATTAAAAGTCAGACGCTTAAACCAACAGAGTCACCTAGGCATTCCTAGGGATATTTTTTTACAAGGTCATTTAGCAATATATTTCGATACAGCGCCGTACTCCGCACAGCAGCTTTCTTGCAGTGCTGTGGGGAGTGTGCATTTCTTTGCTCTCCCAGAGGGCTCATGGGGCTAGTTTATTTGCTTTCTCCTTCCTCAGACCTATCCTTCTTTTCCCCCTTTTGCAAATGCTATGAGTCCTTTTATACAAGGTGTTATACAAGCTGTACTTATGGAACACAAGAGGATGAGTGGACTCTGGGCAGTCTACCAGAGAACAAATGTTTTGGGGTTATGTGGATAATGCCTGGATATGGGCAGAGGTGACAGAGAATCACATGGTGTGTGGCCATTTACCGTGGTACATTCTGTCCTTGCCAGTCCTGTTCCTGTAAGTATTCGAACCCAAATAGAATATTCAGGTATATGGAGCAAATTCTAACCACAGATTAGTGAATATTCATACTCATTTGCTGTGCCTTTCTTCTATAAAAAGAAAATTTCCTATTTGCCCAAATGTAAGGCAACCTGAAATAGAGGCCCATTTTAGTATATAAACTTTTAGGATTCTAAACTAATGGTCATAGGTACATTCACAGTATTTATAAATTTAAACAATAATATATTAACAACTGCCAATTGTTAAATTTTTTCTTATTCTCACATTTAATGGTATAATTTTATTCGGATTCTTTCAACGCATCTTTATGTCCACAAATACATCATCACTAGAATCACCTTTCTGTCATTTAATACGGTTTTCCAAATATGTTATCTTAATTTTCATCTAGGTTTTTTGAGATACAGTAATTTTTGAATCCACACTATCAGTCAGAATTTTATCCTGGTCTCAAGCACTCATTTGCATAACAATAGGCTTTAAAAGAATTCCTTTTGTAAGTGCATAGTGATGATCTTCACAATTATAACCACTTATTCTGTTGTTTGTTAAAGTACTATTTAAAAAGCTTGTTTATA
The DNA here is from genome assembly GCA_004023965.1 of Spilogale gracilis. Taxonomy (NCBI): domain Eukaryota; kingdom Metazoa; phylum Chordata; class Mammalia; order Carnivora; family Mephitidae; genus Spilogale; species Spilogale gracilis. Next base: position 165,904 of record PITA01001228.1, on the reverse strand, counting down.
GCAACATTCATTGCTCACAATTTGAAAGACATGCATCCTAATTACTAAATCTGTGTTAAATTTCTTAGCTTCTTTCTTTTTATTTTCCATTTCTGATTCTGTGAGGTGACCTATAAGCTCCCTAAAACGACATTGATTAAACTTGTTTCTACCTCAGGGGTGCCTGGGTGGCTTAGTCAATTAAATGTCCAACTCTTGGTTTTGGCTCGGGTCATGATCTCAGGGTTGTGAGATAGAGCCCCACATGGGGCTCCCTGTCAGTAGCCTGCTTGGGATTCTTCCTCTCTCCCTCTCCTCTGCTCCTCCCCTCCCCCACAACTTGTACACTCTCTGTTAAAAAAATAATAATTTCAGCCCTAATATGTTTTGTCTGCATAATATTTTATTTTCTTTAAGTAATTATATTTTCTTGTTTTGGGTGTTCTTTTTCTCCTTTCCTGAGCTCCACAATGATGGCAGTGTAAGGGAGGAAAAATTTTTTTCCTCTACCCTCATTTGTTCTCTGGCTAGGGCCCTAGAAATTAAGCCGATGAAAAACTAATAAAAGAAAAACAGTTGTTTTTTTTTTTTTTTTAAGATTTTGTTTATTTATTTGACAGACAGAAACACAGCGAGAGAGGGAACACAAGCAGGGGAATGAGAGAGGGAGAAGCAGCCTCCCGTGGAGCAGGAAGCCCAACACGGGGCTCGATCTGGGGACTCTGGGATCATGACCCAAGCCGAAGGCAGATGCCCAATGACCGAGCCACCCAGGCACCCCAGAAAAACAGTTTATTAACTGCGGTGGCATGCACTCATATAGTAAAAACTCAGTGATGAATAACTCAAAGGGGTGGTTAGAACTTGGGCTTATAAAGCTTCTTAAGAAAGAGCAATAAATTTATTGAGAAGTGACAAGACAGTAGAAAAGGGGTTTCAGTTTTAGGGTCAGAGCTATAGAAAGGTAAATGTAGGGGGGAAAATTTTGGGAGATAAGGGCTTTTTTTTTAGTTTTGTTATGTATGTTCCTCTTGCTGCCATCTCTGAGCTGAAAAAAAATCTAGATTCATCTCTGATGATTAACAGTTAAGGGAAAATAGCTTTTCTTTATGTGCTGTTTCTCATTTGTTTTCTTTTCAGAATAATCCTTATGCCAGAGTTGCATTTTTTTTTTAAGATTTTTATTTCTTTATTTGACAGAGAAACACAGCAAGAGAGGGAACACAAGCAAGGAGAGTGAGAGAGGGAGAAGCAGGCTTCCTAAGCCTGATGTGGGGCTTGAACTGGGGACTCCGGGATCATGACCTGAGCCGAAGGCAGACGCTTAATGACTGAGCCACCCAGGCGACCCCAGAGTGGCATATTTTTGATTGAATAATCTAATTCTCTATAACAGTTACGCACATAAGATCAGGATGGGCTTGAATATTTGGCCTCCTGTCAGAAAGGTACCCGTGTGATGAAAATGTATTATCTAATATTACAAGCCTTGAGTACGTTGTTAAAACATTTGAATACTTTACAAAATATGTAAATCTCAGTATTTCTTTGGAGAGTGCCCTCCAGAAGGGTCGAGTAACATTATCACTTCTGTCTTTATTATAACATCCATTTTGGGCGACAGACATAGTTGTCCTTGTGGAGTGCAAATAGTACCCAAACTGCTTAGATTTACCTTTCTCTACTCTCTTACTCCATTTTAATTGAAGGATAAAACTATCAAGATTTATAGATCCGGTTCTTTACTTTTACTTATAGTAAAATACACATTGCGGTAGCCCCTTCTACTCCTCCCAATTCCCCCCCAAACTCTAGTTTCTCTTTCACAATTTGACTTATCTGTGGTCAGTCAAGTCTGGAAGCAGTACTAGCAGTACTAGCCTAACACATGCCTACATCATTCACCTCACTACATCTTATCACTTACACATTTTATCATCTCATCATCATCATAAAAAGAAGGGTGAGTATAGTATAATAAGATATTTTGAGAGCAAAAGAGACTACATATACATACTCTTACTACAATGTAATTGTTCTTTCATGGAGTTATTGTTAGTCTCTTACTGTGCCTAATTTATAAATTAAACTTTATCATAGGTATATATATAGGAAAAAATAGTATATACAGGGTTTGGTACTATCCTTGGCTTCAGGCATCCACCAGGGGTTTTGGGATATATCCCCTACAGATAAGGAGGGGCTACTGTACATAAAATTTACCATTTTAACCATTTCTACGCTTACAATTCCAGTAGTATTAAATAAGCTTGCATTGTTGTACAACTGTTACCACCATCCATATCCAGAACTTTTCCACCTTCCCAGATTGAAAGTCTGCAGCAATTAAACAGTAACTATCCATTCTCCCCTTCTCTTATCCTCTGGCAAGCAATCATAGTCCCACTTTCTTTCTCCTAAGAATTTGATGACTTTAGGTACCGCCTTTAAGTGGACTAATACAATATTTGCCCTCTTGCATGAGGCTTATTTCATTTAGCATGAAGCCTTCAAGGTTCATTCACATTTGTAGCATGTTTGGGAATTTTCTCCCTTTATAAGGCTGAATAATATTCCATTTTATGTACAATCTTTTTAACCATTAGTTGATGAACATCTGGATTGTTTCTACCTTTGGCTGCTCTGAATAATGCTGCTGCAAACACTGGTATAAAATATCTGTTCAAATCATTATTTTAAAATTTTTGGAGTATATACCCAATATTTAAATTGCTAAATCATACAGCAAGTCTATGTTTAATTTGGGGAGGGAACCACTGTCCTATGTTTAATTTTGGGAGGGAACCACAGTAGCTGCACCATTTTATATTCCCACAGTAGTGTACAAATTTTCCAATTTTTCCACATGCCTGCCAATAAGCATTTCCTGTTTTTGTTTTTCTTTTTTAAAGGTGGAAAGTAGTATCTTGTTGTGGTTTTGATATACATTTTTCTAATTATCCTGATTAGATAATGTAATTTTCTAATTACTATTATTAGGAAAAGTTGAGCAACTTTTCATGTGCTCATTGGCCATCTTCATATATTCTCTGGAGAAGTGTCTAAGTTTTTTGCCCCTTTTCAAAAGATCTGACTCTTGCCTGAGGATTATTTACCTAAGACTGATTGTATGTTCTTATTTTCTTCTCTATTTAGAAAAACTTATTTTTCTAAGGAGTTAGCTCTCTATATTGAAATTAAGATTCAGATATTACTTCTCTTATTCCTGTTACATGATTGCCATTAACATTTTTTTAAGTTCAAAATTGCTGTCAAATTTCTTCTAAGTACTCAGTGCTTACCATCTCCTCCTTACCCACTTCTCTAAGAAATTCTTCCTGCTTTTTTTATTCTAGGCAGCTTGGTTGTTGTATCTACTTTCTCACCCCAATTTAATATTTGAGTTGAATTCTCTGTTTTGTAGGCTCCATTAGATATCTGATAGAGTTCTATACTTCACTATATTCATAATTTATATGGAAAAAGTTAGCAGTATTTGATGCATCAGTTTATGAGACATCCTTCTCTTACCACTGAAGTTTGACCAAGATAACCTTAAGGTAAACAGTGGGCCATGTAAAAGATGTCATTCACTTTTTTTGTTTTGAATCACTTACATTTCCAACAATGGAGAGTAATGGTGTTATTCATCTTAATTGAGGTATGTCCCTTTGGTGACCCTGATAGGTATCATTGAAATTTTGCCGAAAAAAGTTTGTAAGATATAATAATAGGGGTGCCTGGGTGGATCAGTGGGTTAAGTGTCTGCCTTCAGCTCATGTCATGATCCTGGGGTCCTGGGATCAAGCCTCTGCTTCTCCCTCTCCTTACCCCCTGCTCATGCTCTTCTCTCACTATCTCTCTCCCTCTCAAATAAATAAATAAATAAATAAAATCTTTAAAAAAATATATCATAATAAAGTATAATTAGTGTCGATTATATGTTCAGGAAGATTATAACATTCGGAAACCACAGAAGACATGTATCAAAGGAAGACAAGCAGAAAACTCAAAAATCATTGATTGTGCTTATCTGCATGTTTTAGGTTTGGATAACTGGTATTCATCAGGCAGAAAAAAGTGATAGGGAGGGTGAAGCAAGAGCTTAGAGCTGTGAAAACCTCCCAGCAGGTGTTTTGGGACCATCAGTGAAGGTGTTGAGGTTGTGATCCAATGCAGTCCATGACATAGTGTGTAGCAGCCATTCACCTCTCTTAGTGGGATAGATCTTTATTCTTATCCTTTGTGATCGTTTACTTACATCCACTCATTAATGTTTATAAAACAGTTTTTTTTGTTGTTAAAAAAAAAATCCAGGATTAAAAAAAAAAAGAACCAGGTTTTATTAACCTGTTACCTTGCAGATACAAAGTTGTCGGTGTTTGTTACTGCTTGCCACAGTATGAACCATTAACCGAAAAGGCCTGTTTATACGGCCAGTTTTCTCCGCTGTCATTGTTACCTGGTTTGAGCAACATTATAATGTTCCTCACTTGATCACACAGTACTAATGCACTTCTGTCTTTCTTCCTCTCAAGATGAAAGAAAATTTTGGCATCGGTTCCCTGCCCTCCATATCCTCACCTGAAGGAAACCATCAACAAGGCAGACTTGATCTGGAAAATCTTAATTCATTAACAAAAAATAGTCTGGATTTAGGTTTGTGGATTTTGTTTCTCATAAATACAAATTACATTATTCTGCAATCTCTCAGTTTTATTTTTATATACGATAGCTCTTATTGTCATATTTTCACTATGAAAATTTAAGTTGGTTTATTAATCTGCTTAAGAATATCTGGAAGAATAAACATGGCTCATATGTCAATGGAGAAGTTTCAGATTCTGTTTTCTGAGAGGGCTGTATTTTCAATTCCTGGTTTTGCTTTTTATGAGCAGTACGGATTAAAACTAAAACTAGTGCCTTATATGATAAATCTGAAATAAGTCTCGACTAATATATATTAAAAATCTCTGATGCTACTAAGTGATACTGTTAGTTCAATGAATGAGGTTGTTAAATATTAATAAGAGAGGCATATTTTAAACATTTATGGAACATTTTTATTGCCATATATTATGGTCAATTTTAGTACATTAATAACTTAGTTTCCATTAAAGAATCCTAAAAGTACAGTGCTTCTCCTTGCCTACCCCCAATATTGATTCTTATACAATTTTGAAAACTCGACTTTGAAAAATAATTTTTCTTCATCCAACACTGAAATATCGAAGGCTGTTCTATTATTAAGATCCCTAGGTAAGACAGTTAAGTTCTTTCACAGCACTGGGATTTATAGAGCCATTGTTCAAGATTTATGCTGTCCTTCGAATGTTATGACTCTGCTTATAGAAAAAATCTTTCTCTTTGGGCAGGTTTCATGTTGCATTGTAATACGTTGTAGGGCCAGAGTGCACGCCAGAAAGCTCTCTAATGGTTTCTATGGCTTCAGCATTCTGTTGAGTAAAATCTAAAGAATGGAATCCTTAGCAGTAAAAATTGAAGTCATCTGGGAGCACCTGGGTGGCTCAGTTGGTCAAAAGATGTCTGACTCTTGATTTCAGCTCAGGTTATGATCTACGGGTTGTGAGGTGAAGCCCAGCGCTCGGCTCTGCTCTGAATGTGTGGCCTGCTTCAGATTCTCTCTCTCCCTCTCTCTTTGCCCCTCCCCATCCCCTCTTGCTCGCTCTCTCAAAAAAACCAAACAAAGGATTGGAGTCATCTATGAGATGATAACAGTTAATTTTGAATATCTAAGATTAGAAGAGTTTAGCCAGTTTTTCACAATAACTGATTGTGAGTCAGATAAAAATGGGACACCCCCCCACACAAGTGTCCTATTATACATGTCTTTTAAAAATTTCTATAGTCCTCTGACAAAGTACTTGGAGAAGATTTATGGCACAGTTGAATGAATGAATAACTGAATAGGTCATATCTGTTTGATTACCATTGATATTTCATAGCAATGTCGTGACTATTTTGGACAAGGTAATTCTCTGTTGCGGAGAGCTGACCTGTGGCAGTAGAATGTTTAGCAGCTTTCCTGCCTTCTAACCCTGATGCCACTGGTACTGTCATTCCAAGTCATCGTCAGAATCAAATGTCTCGGGGTGCCTGGGTGGCTCAGTTGGTTAAGCGATTACCTTTGGCTCAGGTCATGATCCCGGAGTCCCAGGATTGAGTCCCACATTGGGCTCCCTGTTTGGCGGGAAGCCTGCTTCTCCCTCTCTCACTCCCCCTGCTTGTGTTCCCTCTCTGGCTGTGTTTCTCTCTGTCAAATAAATAAAAATCTTCAAAAAAAAAAAATCAAATGTCTCCAGATGTTGCCAAATGTCCCCCGGGGGACAAAATTGCCCCTGGTTGAGAAGCACTCACTGCTCTATACTTTAAGGATTGGAAAGATAGACTGGGTCAGTGGGGTGGGTGTTTGTGGGGAGGAGAAGCAGAGTTGGAAAGAACACAGGGAAGATAGTCCCTCTTGAGCTCTTCTCTGTGTGTTATCTAAGTGACGGCAAAGTTATTTCCTCTGGCTTCTACTGCCTATGTAAGTTTCTTAGCATTGCTGTACCAGATCGGCACAAACTTAGTGGCTTAAAACAGCAGAAACGGGGCGCCTGGGTGGCTCAGTTGGTTGGGCGACTGCCTTTGGCTCAGGTCATGGTCCCGGAGACCCGGGATCGGGTCCCGCGTTGGGCTCCCTGCTCTGGGCAGGAAGCCTGCTTCTCCCTCTCTCACTCCCCCTGCTTGTGTTCCCTCTCCGGCTGTGTTTCTCTCTGTCAAATAAATAAAATCTTAGAAATAAAACAAAACAAACAAACAAACAAAAACCAAAAAACAAAACAAAACAAAAAACAGCAGAAACTAATTCTCTCACTGTTCTGATGGCCTGGAGTCCTAAATCAAGGCACTATGCTTCTTCTGAAGGCCTGAGGGAAAATTCTAGGGAGCTCTAGCTTTTTTTTTGGTTCATGGTTGTATCACTGGGATGTCTGCCTTTCTTCACATGGCTATCTTCTCTTTTCCCTGTGTCTTCTCTTCTTTGTCTCTTATAAGGACATCTGTCATTGGATTTCGGGTCTACTCTGGTAACCCAGGATGGTCTCTTCTCACAGTATTTAATTGTACCCATAAGACCTTTTGAATTCAAGTAAGGTCACATTCATAGGTTCTGTGGGTGAGTATGTCTTTTTAACAAAGTCCCCAATCTGCCCACTACACTGCCTTGACCTAATACTTTGCAAGGCCCTGGGAATTTATTTTTTTAGAGATTATCGTTTCAGGAGTGAAGTTAGACTTGAATATGTTAGATCTGTCCTCACCGGTAAAGCATTCATAGCAACATACTTTTAAGGAAATATTTTGAAAGCCTCTAGAATGCTGTGCAGCAGGCATGACTATTTGGATTAATGCTGCCCATAGGTAGACTGAGAAATTATTAATTCAGAGCTGTTACAGAATTCAGCAGCATCCATATTGACTTTCTTCTACTCAAGATTTGCTTTTGCTCTTGAGGTCCTGTCCAGCGAATGGCTGACTCTTTCAGTTCCTGGTTCCCTCTGTGTCACCGGGCAATCCCACAGGCTTCTCCAAGTCTCTCTGTTTCCTTAGCTGTAAAATTAAAGATTTTGGCTAAGTTTTCTCTGAGTCCCCTTAAAATCTGTAACTCTTTGACCACTTTATTTGTAACAGGCAATTTTAGATTTATCTCTGAACAATTAAATTTCTTTTTCTGACCAATTAATTTAAAAATTATTTTTGAGAACCTTATGTATAAAGGGCTATTCTTGACCCTTTACTAATCCAACATTTTGTATCCTTGAAGAACCTCTACTTCTCATGAACTGTGAAACTAACCCTATAAATTAGCATAATTAGTAAGGTGAAGCACACAAGATAAATTCCAAATCAATAATACGTTTAGTGTTGCAAGTTTTCAGGTTTCAGACAGAAAGTAGTTCTGTTTCCCAATGTTTGACTGCCCCTGCCTGGGTGGTATCTCCGGGGAAGCCTGGGTGAGTCTCTATCATTGCACCCAAGAGTTAGGTACACTTACTCATTTGTGTGCCCAGCTCTTACTATAAACCGAACTTCTAGAAGGCAAGGCTTGTATTTGATTGTGTTACCATAGCAGGTGCTCAAGAAATATTTGTTGAATGAGAAAGTGAAATTCCACTTATGTTTGGTTATTCAATAGAATTGCAGCTCCCAGCCCTCCTTCCCCCTGCAGTGGCCAGGCCATATAATAACCCACCCTCCTCTCTACTTGGATTCTTCTCACCTTTATTTTGTTGACCATTCTGTTCTTGCACCTCACCAAGTAAAACCTTTTGAAAAGTTCCCCCATTCCTCTCTTATAAACATTAACTTCCATTTGTCCCAGAACTTTTTTTTTTTTTTAATTTCTTTGTTTTTCTAACCTTGGTATGCCTTTATGGCCCTTACCCAACACCTGCATAGGTCCTCGCGGACTGGATTTGTTCTGTGGGCCCTGGGTCCTGCAGTGCACTGGGTAAGCAGCTCTCTACAGTGTGAGTATGTCAAGCACTGTGACAGATGAAAAATATATGCCCAAACCCCCGCACCTGGGGTTCGTGGAGGAGGAGTGGGACAAAGGGCACGGGCAGCCTTTTTGTGGAACAGGTAATGAAAAGTTTTAAACAGACTGCAGCAACGAAGAAACCCAGTGCCATAATTTCACAGACCACTTTTACCAGCATAGGTGGATGGGAAACTCCTCTGCAAATAGAGCTGATTCCCTCTTCCTAACACTGGTGTGTGGCCATTCTGGCCAGAGTCTGGTCCCACCCCTGGTCTCCTCAGTGGGGAGGAAGGGGGCATAGGCAAAGCTAGAACTCTGGGGTGATGCTGTGGATTAGAGTTCTTTGCAGGAATGTAGGCCCCCATGGACAGGAGTGAAGGGTACATGGGGATGGGGGACAGGCACCTGAGACTTCCTATAATACCCCGAGCATTATAGTTACTTTCACATCATCTTCAGGTTCTGTTGCATTACCAGCTGATTAGATCCTGATTCCAAAGTTTCTAGACAACATAAAAAGCAATAGCACTGAGTTTACTGAAGATTTGTTCATTACAAAAAAAAAAAAAAAAAAATGGAAAGAGCAGTTTAGGTCATACTTACAGGAAAAATTTTAGGATAATTTCTCTATCTTTTAAAAAACATTTCTGATTTTCTAAAAATCCAGAGCTCCAAAAAATATTATAAATGTATGGATTTAAGGAAGGCATTTTATCACAGTTCATCATATTTGTCTAATATGCTAAAGAAAGTTTGGCTGAGAATTTCTGTCAGTTACTGGGGTGTATCCTAAGGGTGATTAATGGACTTATGCCAGTATGGGCACAGGTCTCTACTATTTGTCATAGGACTCTGTGCACAACTCTGCCCTAGTCTTTTTTTCAGTAAATGGGGAAATGACACAGATGGCATGTCAGGTAAATTTGCATATTCCAGTAGGCAAAATTCTTTAGCCTGAGTTTCTCCATCTATAAAATATGTTGCTAGTATCTTTTCTAACTCATAGTTTGATATGAGACTCGAATGAGGTAAACAAATGTAAATGAATTCTGAAATTTATAAACAAAGCCCCATTAAAAATATGTTTTCTTAACATTAAAAGCACTGGGTGAGGTATGGAGTTACTGAATCACTATATTGTACACCTGAACCTAATGTAATGCTGTGAGTTAATTATACTGAAATAAAAAAATTTTAATATAAGTGTTTTTATTTAGTTATTTGTTATTCTGTAAAAAAATTTTTTTAAATAAGTGAAAAGTAGGAATGCCTGCAATTAGGTTGATACAGGAAAATGTGTAGGGAGATTAGAATACAATCATTAAGGGGGTTCTTTTGATAAAATATTTCTATTTCTAAAATATCATCTTTTCTATAAGGCCATATATAAAATTCTAACTCTCTTCACTGAGCAGTCCCTAGCCTTCTTCCTTGCTTCATTTTTTACTATACTACTTGTCACCATTTGACATATTAAACATTTTATTTATCTTATTTAATATAAATAAATTTTCTGCCTTGAAGTTTCTGTCCCTAGTAGATGCCTGTAACTATTTATTGAATAAATGAAGGGTGAATGAAATGTCTTTATTCATTATAATCTGGGTTTGCTCTTTAGGCATGATGGTTCCAAATGATGTCCAAGGTCCTGGCTTGCTTGTTGAGCTCCCTGATGTGGCTCAAGGAAGGGAGCAAGAAGAGTTGCCCTTGTACCAACTCCCCAGGACCCGAGTTGTTTCCAAGGCCTCAGCATACACAGGAACATCATCTTCGAGATACACCACTAATCCATGGTATGTTACCATTTACCTTTGTTTTCACATTATAGCATAGTTTTCTTTTTGTTCTTATTTTTAAAGAGAGCATGATTATGATGGAATACTTGGAAAATACAGAGAATATGAATAAAATTGAAAGAGAATTACTATGAGAATTTCACATACTTAAAACTGGAGCATCTGTACAATTTTGTATTCTTAAAGATTTTCCACAAATCTGTGGAAAACAGATTACATAGAATATTTGCTTAGAGAAAAAGAGTTTAATTAAGAGTTTATTTTAACAATGTCATAAGACATACAGACAAATTAGGGAGGGCATGGATTCAAGTTAGAGAATTTGCTGGAATTGGTGACTGATAACGTGTCGGGCAAGAGGACACATATGAGGATGACTTGTGTTTCTGGACTAGAACAGTAAATGGATTGTGGCACCATTAGTTCTTTCATATATGATTGTAAAAGCAAAGGAGGCAACCTATCTCATTTAGCATAATACCTATGCTAAATATCATGTCCATTGATACATGAATGGTTAAAGAAGACATGGTCTTGGGACACCTGGATTGCTCAGTCAGTTGAGCGTCTGCCTTTGGTTCGGGTCATGATCTCGGTGTTCTGGGATCAGGCCCCATGTCAGGCTCTCTGCCCAGCAAGGAGTGTGCTTCTCCTTCTCCTCCGTGTTCTCTCTCACTCGCTCATTCTCAAATAAGTAAGTAAAATCTAAAAAAAAAAAAAAAAGCTGTGGTATATATAATAGAATATTACTCAATGATAAAAGAATGAAATACTGCCATTTTCAACAGCATAGATAGATATAGAGGGTATTATGCTAAATGAGATAAGTTGGATAGTGAAAGACAAATGCCATATAATTTCACTTATATGTAGAATCTAAAAAAGAAAACACACAAACAGATAAACAAACTGGTAAGTTTCCAGAGGGGAGGGGGAAGAGGGCAAAATAGGTGAAGGGAATTAAGAGGCAGAAGCTTCCAGTTATAAAATAAATAAGTCATAAGGATAAGTACAGCCTAAGCAATATAATTAATATTATAATAATTTTTATGGTGACACATGGTAGCTCATTGAGCTTTTTGCAATGTCTAGAATTTGTCAAATCACTATGTTGTACCCCTGAAACTAATATAACATCATGTATTGTACTCAGTTTAAAAAAAAAGAAGTGTATAGGAGCATAAACAGGTTGGAAGGGAAAATGAATTTAGCTTGGGACATGTTGTGGGTTCCACAAAGTGAAGTGGAATCAGTCAGGTAAGTGATTCTGGGGATTGATGTTGAGGCCTATCCTGATGTGGATAATGGGGAGCAAGATCAAGTGTAGGTGAAAATGCCAGGGTAAGCGCAAATAATAGAAAGAGCATAGGGCCACGGTTACAATCCCGGCGGGCAGCAGTATTACAGGTATGAATGGAGGATGAAAAGAGTGAAGTGGAATGAACAAAACACTGGAGGAAATTGATGAACCTAGAGATAGGCATAGAAACCAGGGAGGAAGACATGTTGTTTTTTAAGATGTATTTATTTTAGAGAAAGTGTGTATAGGCAAGAGGAGGGGCAGAGGGAGAAAAAGAATCCTCAAGCAGACTCCCTGATGAGGGTGGATCCCATCGTGGGGCTCTGTCCCATGCCCTGAGATTATGACCTATGCCAAAATCAGAAGTCAGGCGCTCTAACCAACTGAGCTACCCGGGCACCCCCAGGGAGGAGAACATTTTAACAAAAGGCCATCATAGACCATCATTACATACTTCAGAGAGATCAGAGCAGATAAAACAGAAAAGTTTACATGGGGTTTGGCCACACGGATGCCCTTGGTAAGCATAGAACAGTTTCAGTAAAGTAGAATTAGAGAATAGTGGGTTGAGAATTGAACAGATCTGAAATTGGGCATAGTAAGTTCAGTAAGACTAGTGTTTTCAGAATCCTGGTCGTGAAAAGAGACAGATAGAATGCAGGTTATTACGTAGGTAGAGGGTATTACCAGACTGAGAGAGAGAGAGAGAGTGTGTGTGGTGTGTGTGTGTGTGTGTCTTTCTGGGAAAGATCCAGCGAAGGAATATGCCGATGCTAGAAAGGTGGTGATGAAACATGGTTCCTGGTGAGGGTGAAGGAAGAGAAGGACATTCACACCTAGAGAGATGAATCTTCAGTGGTCTGATGAGAGGAACATTACCTCCTCACAGAGACAGGTGCCAGCAATGAAAAGGCAAATACAAACAGAAGTGCTGTTTGTGTCCTGTGGGCAGGAATCCCAAGAGATTTTTGTTATTTAGGTAAAGGTTATTTTAAAACAGTGATGAGATGGTAGTAATGTGGGCATTAAAAGGAGAGATGTCAAAGTAGGGATTCACTTTTGAAACAAAAGTAGGAGAACAATGGCTTAGTGGAGGGAAGGGAGTTTAGAAAAACTTGGTCCCCCATTTTCCAACTTCCCAGAGCGAGACAGAATCACTCCCTTGAGCGGGGTATTTACTGCAGAGAATCAGAAGCTGTAAAGAGAAAGAAGAGGTTGAAAGAACTTTTGGTGAAGAGGTCAGGGTATGGAGTCATTTCTTGACAATTCAAGGAGATTCCATGGGGTGTGATGGGTAGTTCGGCCACAAGGTCTTGGGGGTGGGTCTGGAAATGGGAGCAAGGAGAAACCAGAGCAGCAGGGAAGAAAGGAGTTGGAGGCGTTGGCCTAGCACAACAGGGATAAGAGATAGAGTGGATTTATTGGCTTTCATGTTTTTATTAAAACTTTAGTCCAAGAATGTTTTATGTTGATATATGAAGTGTTGTAAAATGATATCACTTCTTGGTTCAGCAACTTTGTGACCTTTGCCTGTAGTTTTAGATAGAAATTTTCTGTCACAAAAAGTTGGTCTCTGGGCTTCAGCATAGCTTCTGTCTGAGTGGAAAGGAACGTCTCATCAGCTTAACTACTTGGAGGAATACGGTGGCTTTTTATTTAGTGGAACTGGACCAGTGTGCAGAGGGGAGGTGCCGACAGGTCCTGCGTCCTGGTGCGAGTGATGTAATGAGCTCGTAGGGACACGCATAACCTTAAGCAGGCAGTGGGTTTGTTTCTTTAGGAGAGATGCCTAGAGGTGGAAGTGCTGGAAGCCTTAGGAATATAATTTTATGATTTTTTAAAAATTAAAAAAGAAATTTTAAGTAACTCCACACCCAGTCGGGTCTTGAACTCACAATCCTGAAATCAAGAGTCACATGCTCCACCAACTGCGCCAGCCAGTTAGGTGCCCCTAATTTTATGACTTTTTATACAGTCAAATTACTTTTCAAATTAAACAACTTTATTTTTTAAATTTTCCTTAAGCTTGGTGTTAATAATTGAATCTGGTTCACCCCCTTCTATTTTTTGGAACGTTTTGAGAAGGGTTGGTATTAAATTGTCTTTGAACATTTGGTAGAATTCACCAGTGAAGCCATCTGGTTCTGGACTTTTATTACTGGGAGGTTTTCAATTACTGATTTAATCTCCTTGCTAGTAGTTGGTCTGTTCAGATTTTCTTTTTCTACCTGATTCAGTCTTGAAAGACTGTTTCTAGGAATTTATCTGTTTCTTCTAAGCTGTACAATTTCTTGGCATATAATTGTTCATAGTTGTCTCTTATAATTCTTTGTAATTCTGTGGTATCAGTTGTAACATCTCTTTCATTTCTGATTTATTTACTTGAGTCCTCTCTCTTTTTTTCTTGGTAAGTCTAGCTAAAGGTTTGCCAATTTTTGTTTATCTTTTCAAAGAACCAACATATGATTTTATTGATTTTTTTCTACTGTCATTTTATTTTTTTACCATGTTATGTTACATTATGTTACATTGTTTTTCCAGAGTGAGAGAGCACACAAGCAGAGGGAGCAATAGGCAGATGGAGAAGGAGAGGGAAAAGCATGCTCCCCACTAAGCAGAGAGCCCAGTATGGGGCTCGATCCTGGGATCATGACCTGAGCTGAAGGCAGAGGCTTAACCAGCTGAGCCACCCAGGCACCCTCTACTGTCATTTATTTTACTCTAATCTTTATTTCCTTCCTTCTACAAGCATATTGTTTAAATGGCCACGTAGTTGTGAACTTTCTCGTATTTTTCTTGTTTTATACCATTGCAGCTAGAAAAGATGCTTCATTTAACTTCAGTTATCTTAAATTGATTAAGACTTGTTTTGTAGCCTAACATATGATCTGTCTTAGAAAATATTCTATATGCACTTGAAGAATGTGTATTCCGTTGTTTTTGGATGGCATATTCTGTATATGTCTGTTAAATCCGCCTGGTCTAACATGTCATTTAATAAAGGCTGATGTTTTCTTATTGATTTTCTGTCTAGATAATATATCCATTGCTGTAAGTAGGGGAATTAAAGTCCCCTACTATTATGGTATTGCACTATTTCTCCCTTTAGGTTTGCTAATATTTGCTTAATATGCTTAAGTATTCATATGGGTTGATCCCTTTATCATGATGTAACACCTTTCTTTGTTTTAAAGTTTATTTTGTCTGATATAATTATGGCTATTCCAGTTTTCTTTTGGTTTCCATTTACATGGAATATCTTTTTCCATCCTTCTACTTTCAGTCTGTGTGTGCCCTTATATTTGAAGTGAGTCTCTTATAGACAGCATGTAGATGGGTCTTATTTTTTAATACATTCAGCCACTCTGTGTCTTTGGATATAGATTTTAGTCCATATACATTTTAAGTAATTATTGGCAGGTATGTGTTTATTGCCATTTTGCTAATTGTTTTCTCTCTGTTTTTGTAGTTGAGCTGTTCTTTGTTCCTTTCTTTGACTTCCTTTGTGGTTTGATGCCTTTCTTTAGTGGTATGCTTATATTCTTTTTATCTTTTGTGTGTTTACTATTGGTTTTTGGTTTGTGGTTACCATGAGACTTACATATAACAACTTATATATAATAGTCTACTTTAAGTTGATACTACCTCACATTTGATCCCATTCAACAATTTTACTCCCACCCCCCACCATGTTTTGGTTTTGATGTCATATTTCACATCTTTTTATCTTGTGTATCCCTTAACTAATTATTGTAATAATAGTTATTTTCACTTTTTTTCTTTTAACCCATACACTAGCTTTTTAAATAATCCATGACCTTTACTGTATATTTACTTTTCCAGTGAGATTTCTTCCCTCACATGTGTTCTCATTACTAATTAGCATCTTTCTTTACAGCTTAAAGAAGTCCCTCCAACCTTTCCTGTAAGGCCATTTTAGCTTTTGTTTGTCTGAAAAGTTATCTTTACTTCAATTCTGAATCATAATTTTACCAAATAGAATATTTTTGGTTTGACATTTTTTTTCTTTCAGCACTTTGAATATATCATGCCATTCCCTTGTGACTTGTAATGTTTCTGCTCAAATATCTGCTGGTAGTTTTATTGGGGGGGGGGAGTGATCCTTATATGTAACAAGATTTGTTTCTCTTGCTGCTTTTAATATTCTTTCCTGTCTTTAAGTTTTGGCCTTTTAATTTTAATGTGTCTTGGTGTGAATCTCTTTGGCTTCATGAACTCTCTGGGTTTACTGGAGCTGGATGGCTGTTCCATTCCCCAAGTTAGGAAAGTTTTAGCCATTATTTCCTAATAAGATTTCTGCCTCTCTCTCTCTCTCTCTTCTTCTGGGAGCCCTATAAAAAGTCAATGTTAGTTTGATGTTGTCTTATAAATCCCTTAAGCTGTTCTCACTTTTTAAATTCGTTTATCCTTTTGCTTCTTTGATCTTTGTCTTTGAGTTGCCTGATCTGAGTCATCTGTTGAAACCCTCTAGTGCATCTTTCAGTTCAGTTATTGCATTCTTCAGCTCTGTGACTTCTGTTTGGTACTTTCTTATATTTTCCATGTCTTTGTTGAAGTTTTAACTGTTTTCATCCATTCCTTTTTCAAGTTCAGTGATCATCTTTATATCTATGACTTTGGACTCTTTATCAGGTAAATTGCTTTATCTCCACTTGATTAAGGCATGTGAAGGTATTCTTCTGAGGTTTTTTCTTGTTCTTTCATTTGGAACATTCCTCTGTCTTCATGTTGCTTGACTTCCTGTGTTGGTTTTTACACAGTTGATGAAACCATCACCTCTCCCAGTCTCAAAGGAGTGGCTTTGTGTAGGAGATGGAACTTCATTCAGCCCTTTCCCAAACCTCTGTGCTTGTCTGAGCAGCCTGTGGTATTTTTAAGGGCTCCTGGTAGTTGAGGAAGTGTCCGAAATTCAAGTTGACTGAGAGCCAGACCCTCAGGCAACAGCTTTAAAAGCATGCAAAAATATGTGTAAGCCCCACTGGCCAACAGACAGGCAATCTAGAGGTGTGCCTTGGGTGGCAGTCATAAAAATTGGGACTCCAGAGGAGTGTATAACTAGCTCATTGTGGGGAGATAGCAGTGAGCTAGACTAGAGCAGGAGAATGCCAGGATGGTGTTCACAGCCCAAGTTCCTTCAGAGGAAGCCTGTAGGTCCCTGAATGTGTGCCACACCTAAAATCTGCGCTTCGGTCTGAAGCTCCAAAATAAGCAAAGTGGCCTTTTTCACAGGAAGACTGGGGCATGTGCCTCAGTCTGCTGTCTTTGAATTGCCCTGGTAGTAGCCTACGGAGGATCATCCTCTGATTGCTGTAGCCCTGTGGGATCCAGGAATGCAAGACCCTGCACGCACCAGAGCCGGGCAATCAAGGGCTGTTCCGTGGATATCAGCTGCAAAAACTGGGCACCAGACTCATGGGAAGCTCCCCTCCAAAAGTCAGTGGCACTCCTGGACTATGGCAGAGGGTGAGCCCGATGAGAGCACTTGCCCCTCCGAGGTCTCTGAAAAGGATCAGTCAGCCTCAAGATGCATGCTTACCTAGAGCCCTACCTCCCGGCTGCCAGTCCTAATGACTAATAGACTCCTTCATGAAAAGACTGAGCTCCTGGGTCTGTTGCCTCTTGCTGTGTTCCAGGGGTGGTAGCTGTTGAAGAATCCTATGTCCGTTCGTTTCAACTTAGTGGGACTCATGAGTGTAAGCCCTAACTGGCTCCAAGAATCAAGCAATGTAGAGGTGTCCCTCTCTACAGCAGTATTGGGACACCCAATTAGGGGTGTGAGCTCCTTTTTGGGTGACACTGATTATTACAAACCCATGTGACCAGGAACATGAGCTCCTCTGGCTTCTAGGATCAGATGATCAAGAGGACTGGTAGTAAGAGGTCAGCCGTGCCTTGAAAGCGGACATGTCTAGGAAGGGTCTTCTGGGCAAGCAGGGTATGATAATAACTCTGAAAGGAATCCAAGTGATTTTGTTCTAAGTATCTTTCTTTTCTTTTTCTTTTTCTTTTTTTTTTTTTTGGTTATGATATTTATTTATTTATTTATTTATCTATCTATCTATCAGAGAGACAGAGAGTGCACAAGCAGAGGGATAAGCAGGCTCCCCACTCCGCCGCGGGGAGCCCAATGTAGGACTCAGCCCCAGGACCCTGGGATCATGACCTGAGCTGAAGGCAGCCACCTAACTAACTGAGCCACCCAGGTGTCTTTCCTTCTTTCCTTATATGGCCATTTAAGATCCTATCTTCAGAATCCATCTGTCTTCACTCTTTTTCTAACTCATCTCTGTCATCAGCTGCTGCCAAAACACATAAATGGGTGCCCATAATGGGGAAAATGCACATTTCTCAGACTAATAACAGATCTGTAATATAGATATTTGATAGGTACTTTTCAAACAGTTCCTCTGTTATCTGTAGCTACGTGACCCTGAGAGGGTTTCCCTGGTATCTGTATTTCCTCACCTATCAAGTGGCTAGTTCTTCGAGTTGAATAAGTGTGTATATAAAGGACTTCATAAGCCTGGAATGGTGCTTAATGAAGGATTGGCAATGATGCTGTGTGACAAAGATAGGCTCATGGGCTCAGAGGTTTCTAGGACAGTGTACTTTGTTGCTGAGTTTATCAAAACATTGATAGGGATTGTAGTTCTGTGTGTGTGTGTGTGTGTGTGTGTGTGTGATGAGTAGGATCAACTCATAGTAAAGAAAGCAAGGTGTCAGAGCTTACAGCCTGGGAAGAGGAACTTGAGATGAAAGATTTGTATTTAAAATTGAAAAAAAATCATGTTACAGGTATATTAGTATGTAAATGAAAAGAAATGCTTTCAGGTATTGATCCTTTGTTATGCCTACAACAGGTGAAATAGGAGGCAGCGTGTTGCAGAAAGTATTAAATGAGTTAATGTTAAATTCTGAGCCCCACTACAATGCCTGGCATTTAATGCCTTTGAAGGCAATGGTGGATATCTAATAGATGCACCATTGAAGTAAACTGCCAAAAACTACGTATAGATTCAGAACATTGGAAGGAGGCTGAGGATTAGGGGAGAATAAATATGTACATTTGAACAAAGTCTACTCTGGAATGTTTGAGTTAATTTCTAGTTAATGCTGTTGGAGCTGTTGTCTACTCTGTAGGCAAAGACAAATGTGAAAAATTAGAAGAGGTACATAAAAGCATTACACGGATGTGTTTGAAAATATAGTTAGATCATTGTTTAATTTCAGGCTCTGCAGGAGGCCAAATGAGAAGTAAATTTGATGAAAGAAAACAACTTATCCATTATGGCTTGAGTTTTTTTTCTTTTTTTAAAGAATTATGTATTTATTTGACACAGAGAGAGATAGCAAGAGAGGAAATATAAGCAGGGGGATTAGAAGAGGGAGAAGCAAGCTTCCTATGGAGCAAGGAGCCCAATGCAAGGCTGGATCCCAGGACCCTGGGAAGATGACCTGAGCCGAAGGCACACACTTAACCACTGAGCCACCAGGGCACCCCTTGAGTTTTTGTTTCTTTTTTTAAAAGATTTTTTATTTATTTGACATAGAGAAACACAGCCAGAGAGGGAACACAAGCAGGGGGAGTGAGAGAGGGAGAAGCAGGCTTCCTGCCGAGCAGGGCACCGGATGTGGGACTCAATCCCGGGTCTCCGGGATCATGACCTGAGCCGAAGGCAGTCACTTAACCAACTGAGCCACCCAGGGTTTTGTTTCTTAACCCTTAAATACAAGTTTACTTATTTATATAAAATGCACACATTTTGAGGGAGTTTGTTTAATTTTGATACATTCATGTTATCCATAGCCTGATCATGTCCTCCCTTGGGTAACTACTAATATGACTCTAACACCATGAAGTATTTCTCCTGTTCTAGGACTCATGTAAATGTCATCATACAGTAGCTACTTTTTTGTGTCTGGCTTCTTTCCCATAGCAAAGTCTGTGTCCTTCTAAACTTCAATGTAAGGTAATGCCTAATTCTTTATGTCTACTGATGTCAGATCATAATTTGCTTTGCAACTTCAAAATCACAGTGTAACATCTGCATAAGCAGCCCTACTAGTTTGAATAACACTGGTGCCTGTTGTCCCTATTCCCTGTGGTATGTCATGCAAAATGACTGTATAGGATCTGCATTTAAAGAGAAAAAAATCTCAAGGTAGTTTAGTCACAAGCAAAACTCATACTGCTTGCATCATTTTAGAAGAGTGCTGAGTTTACTTGCCTCTCATTTTGGCTCAGTACTTAGTATATAGAAATTTTAAATGAAAAAAAGGTATGTTGGAAAGAAAAGTTCTGATTCATCTCATTTTTGTATGATGCTGAAAATTTGATTTGCAAAGAGATTGCGTATCATGATCAAATCTTAAATGAATATCCACTTGTTCATTAATGGGGTGGTCCACCTTTCCTCCTAGTTCTGTAAAAATGATAACTGTGGCTGTTTCTATTGGATGGTTAATTCCTCTAGGGGAAGAATTGGTTATAAAACTTTGGATAACAGTGTGAGAAGTAAATTTCATTTATTTTAACATGAGATTCTAACTGATTGAGCTATTGACCATATTTAATCAGTGCAAATTATAAAATTTGAGGTCAGAAATCCTTTGTTAAAGTTTTAAATATGTTTGTGTAAATTTAGATCTTACTGTGCACAGTAAAAATACTTTCGCAGTTAAATTTTAATTTGAGTTAGAAGGTTGCATTCATCAATGTAAAGTTACCACATTAGTTTGTATAGTAGTTCATCTCCTGTGATGGTATTTCCAAAATGAATCACATTATCTGGATAAGCTTTTGCAAGATGGGTTTTTTGTTTTGTTTTGTTTTTTGTTTTTTGGTTGGTTTTGTTGTTGTTGTTTAAAGCTTTTATTTATAAGTAATCTTCACAACCCCCCATGGAACTTGAACTCACAACCCTGAGATCAAGAATTGCATGCTCCCCCAACTAAGCCGATCAGGCACCCCTAAGGTTTTTCATACCTCTCTCTAGGTATGAATCTGAATAAAATATGGGTAAACCTCCTAAAGAAATATAATATGCTTTGAAAAAGTCAGGGAGTTTCTTCCAACAGAATAATCTTTTTGTTACAGTATCGAAACAAAAATTTTGCATCTTTTAGACAGTGTTTTTGTTCTCCCTTTTGTTGTATGTGAAAGCCAGCTGTTCTGAAAATTTGGGATTTTCAATTTTTTTTTAATGGGGAAGTTAATAGCCCATACTAATGTTAAAAATTGGTTTCCATTCAATTTCAGGTTTCTAAAAATTGAATAATAGCAGCATACATATACTGTAGTAAAAATATCTATGTGGATTTTTTTTCTTAATGCCTCTTCTGAACCAATTTTGCTCCCGATTCTGATGCCAAATGTGTGAGTTTTCCCCTCTACCCAACTACTGATTCTCTGGACAGTCACTGGTACCTTACAACTCATTTCCATTCTGACACTGTTACTGAGAGTTAGCGCTGATCACAGTTAGTCCCACAAGACTGTCCTGACTTCGGATGTCCGTCACAAGTCCCACGTTGCTAGCTGTACTTCTGACCAACCACCTACAAATGGGGAGTTCCCTTGATCCCTTTCTCAGGTTTGATGATTTGCTGGGATGGCTCATAGAACTTAGGAAAGTGCTTTACTTACTTTTACTGGTTTATTATAAAAGATACAACTGAGAAGTAGCCAAATGGAAGAGATGCATAGGGCAAGGTGTGGAGGGGAGGGAGGTACAGAGCTTCCAAGCCTTTCCTGGGTGCAGCACCCTCCCAGCCATACATCAATACCTTGATGTGTGTGCCAACCTGAAAGTTCTCTGAGCCCTGTTATAGGGGTTTTTAGGGATGTTCCATTACATGAGCATGATTGATTTTGTCTTTGGCCATTGTTGATCGAACTCCATCTCTAGCCCCTCCCCTCTTCCCACAGGAGGGTGGGACTGAAAATGCTAACTAATCAATCATGCAGTCATTTTTCTGGCACCTGGACCCCATGCTGAGACTATCTAGGGTCTCACTGGAAGTTACCTTGTTAGCATAATAAACTTAGGTATGGCTGAAAAGGGCTTGTTATAAATAACAAAAGATGATCCTATCACCTCTGTCACTTTAGAAATTTAAGGGTTTTAGAAGCTCAGTGTTGGGGACAAGTTACAAAACCAAGTATATATTTCTTATTGTCACACCTGTTATGATTTGGGGTATAGGCCAGTAGAAGATGGAGAGGAGGAGGGTTTCAGTGTTGGTTTGATTTTGGGGTTTTTAATTATAGTCTTCAATTAATATTTATTCAAAGAGGAATTCTAAAATACCGCAGAGTGGGCTGCCTGGGTGGTTCAGTCGATTAAGCAGCTGCCTCTTGCTTTTGTGGGATCGAGCCCCACATCAGGCTCCATGCTCAGTGTGGAGTCTACTTGAGGATTCTCTCTCCCTCTCTCCTTCTACCCCAGCTCACATGTGCTCTGGCTCTCTCTCTAAAATAAAAAAATAAATCTAAAAAATAAAAACAAAAAATACAGCAGAGCATGAAAATATTCCTTCAGTAATATCCATATTCCCAAAAAGATGGGATATAATCTCAGTGTATTATATTTGGGATAGCAGATAAATTACATCAATAGCATGAGCTATTAAGATGCTACTAAATAGGGGCACCTGGGTGGCTCAGTTGGTTAAGTGACTGCTTTCAGCTCAGGTCATGATCCTGGAGACCTGGGATCAAGTCCCACATAAGGCTTCCTGCTCGGCGAGAAGCCTGCTTCTCCCTCTCTCAGTCCCTCTGCTTGTGTTCCCTCTCTCGCTGTGTTTGTCTCTGTCAATTAAATTTTTTTAAAAAGATGCTACTAAATAAAAAATGACTATGATGCATGGAGAAAATTTTGATACAAATTCAAATAAAAATTATAAAGGAAATAAAGGTTAAGCCTTAGTTAAATGCAAGTCGTATATCATTTAATCCCTACTATTACATAGGGCAATCAAAATATGAAAATTTCTGCTCTTACAGCTATCCAACAAACATATATGCACATGTGCAAAGAATAATGTAATGTGATAAAGTGAAGACTTCACTCAAGTTGGTAGAATCATGGGTACCCTTAAGGAATTGCATTTAGCTGCTCATAAACAAACACCGCACTTAGTGTGACTTAACCAAACAGGACCTTAATTTTTTTCCTGTAAAAACCCCTGAAGAAGGTGATCTATCAGGGTCTTAAACACCTTCTTCCCTATCTGCTCTGTTGTTCTTAATGCATTGCTTTAGTCATTGTCTCTTCATGATTTTGAAATGGATCCTTCACCATCAGTGTCGTCTCTGCCTTCTAGGCAAGAAGAAAGGGAAGGTCCTATGAAAGGCTCCTGCCAGATGATTTTTTCTCCATTTAATGAGTTTTTCTGGAAATCTCTAGGGACTTTTATTTCATTTCAGAACTCTAGCACCCAGTTACCATTAGCTGACAAGAAGTCCAGAAAATGTATTTCTTTAAAGCTGGACGTAGTGCCACCTGCAGCAAAAGAGAGATTATGTTGGTAAGGAAGGAGGGAGAGGACTTTAGATTAGTAATTGGCAAGTATCTGCCAAGCTCTTTTTCCTTGAATATTGTGATGCTTTTAATCATAAAAAATACAATGGCTGAGGCAAGAAAGCCATCTGGTAGTGGGTGAGATGTTAATGACCCTTAATGATCCCAACTCCCCCCCCCCCTTTTTCTTTAAGATTTTATTTATTTATTAGAGAGAGCAAGCACTAGGGGCAGAGGGAAAGGGAGGAGAAGCAGATTCCCCACTGAGCAGGGAGCCCAACACAGGTCTTGACCCCAGGACCCCAAGATTATGACCTGAGCCAAAGGCAGATGCTTAACCGACTGAGCCACTGATGAACCCCATGATCCCAACTTCTTTCTTTCTTTGAAGATTTTTATTTATTTATTTATTTGAAGTTGACAGTGAGAAAGGGAATACAAGCAGGGGGAGTAGGAGAGGGAGAAGCAGGCCTTCTGCATAGCAGGGAACCTGATGCAGATCTTGTTCCCAGGACCCTGGGATCATGACCTGAGCCGAAGGCAGTTGCTTAACCTACCGAGCCGCCCGAGTGCTCCATGATCCCAATTTCTTAGCTGATTTTTGGATTATCTAGATCCTTTCAGTTTTCTCTTTCTCACTCAGCGGTAAACCATTGTATCCTAGAAAGTCTGTATGTAGAGGCAACAAGTAGATGGAGTTTTGTTACTTTTTATAGAACTTATTTCAGAGTTGAAACTTTGCAGCATTGAAACTTTGAGTGCTCCAACGAAGATTTGGATACTGTGAAGAGGTTGTGTGGGAGCCTTCTGTGAACCTCAGTTCCTCATGTGGAAAGTATAATAGTATGACCTGCAGCGCTGGCTTCACAGGGTTTTTGTAAACATAAAATGGAAAAGGTAGTGCCTACGTTTTTATGTAGAGCAATACAACTTACAGTGTCAGACCTATTATCTTGTGTGGTGGTCCAGAATCACACACCCATTTCATGGTGCAGGTTAGATTGGAGCTTAGGACTCCTGACTCCTCCAGATAACGTACGGTGTTGTGTCTACCCTATTTGATAGCATTACGTTTGCAGCTGTTCTGTCATTCAGCATTTTATGTTGTTATTTCCATACTGACATAACTTGATGGGTGAAAGTATGGTGGTGGTAAGTGAGAGGATCAAATTAGATCTAACATTAAGTCGCTCTCTCTGCAAAATGCAGAGTGATGGATAATGACACAAAACATTCATGGGATACAAATGGCAAGGGAATTATTTAGGGCCAAGGTGACAGATCTAGAAAGAGGGATTGTGCTTACCAACTGTTCAGCCATTTCAGCTATTGATGTTGGTTTTTGTTGGAGTATTCTCTTTAGTTAATCAGTACCAAGTTTTTAGGAATATATATGCTAGTATCTATATATTGATAGACAAATAAATGTGAAATTGTGCAAAGCAAACACAGATTTTTAGAAAATAGCATCTAGAGTGTCACCAGTAAAAGTGTTGGTAAGAGTTATGATTTTCTGGTGGCAGGTGGGTATTTATTGAGTTGAACATTAAAGCTGTTCTGGTTGATGTATGTATTTTATTGATGTAAATATTTCAAAAGCTTAAAGATTAAGACCTGTTTAACTACATATAGATTGTTTAATTTTGAAACTTTCTAGAAACTTTTAACACAACACTGTGTTTTACTAGGTGTGTGTGTATTTTTTCCTTTCTCTCCCCTCAGTGAATTACCTGAGAGAGAAGAAGGTGAAGGAGAAGAAACGCCAAACTTCAGCCACTGGGGTCCACCGAGAATGTATGTTGATGACATCATTGGCTTTCTCATTGGAGAACACAATTAAGTGGTTGCTCTTTAATTTTATAGTGTCATTTGGACACGTACTCATTGAGAAATTGCCATCATTCACAGGGAGGCTGGCCTGAATTTTAGTTTCATTTTGTCTTATGTAGAGTTATTTAGCTGGGCAAAACGACTATAATCAACATTACATGGAAAGTTTGTATCATACTTTTTCAGAAAAAGCAACTGACAAATGTCCATGTATGATGGTAACGATCAGTATTGCTTCCCTGCCTTAAATGCAGTAAAACGTCTTCCTTTTCTTTTTTATTTTTTTAAATAACACAGCAACCATAGTTGAGGCTTCTAGCATGTGTTCATTTACCTCTAACCTCCTCCTCTTGTGTTCATCCAAGTCTGTGTCTTGTTTGAGCTAACAGAATATTAAAGTCTCCTGTTAGCTGCTCTTTCTATTCTGCATGCATTATTAATTCCACAGGACACACCCACATAGCCGATTTTCTTCTTGCATTTCTTAGTTTTGTCTTAAAGACTCTTGGGAGCTGTTTTCTGAACTTTTTTATTTGCATTAATCATTGGCCACATCTGTGCCATTTGAGCAACAGTCATAACTATTTGAAGGGCAAGTTTTATTCCATACTTTATTTTGAAAAGTGATGTGGAAGTAGGAAGAAAAGAGAGCCTGCCAGCTTTTTCAGAGCAAAATCTGTCCCCAACTTAAAGAACCACAGATGAAACCTGCTGACTAGAAAAGGCAGCTTGGGCAAGCCTTTTAGTGCAAATTTATTTTATTGTGAAAGTCTGTGCTTTTTACCAAAATGATGCATGCAACTTTCTTGATTTTTTCCCCCATCCATTTGTTATTTCTTTCATCCATTCTTTGCTGGTCTTATGGATGTGGATTAAAAGAACTAATTGCAGAAAATATATTGTGGTAGGAGATGGGAACATTAAGGCCTAGCAAAATCTCTGAATATTAAGAGGTGTTTTTATTGTTTTAGAAATCTTTTTTCCAAATTCAAGCTTTCACATGTGCCATAAATTATTGATAATGTCCTATCACTTTGGAACTGGCTACAATTTCAATAACATTTGTAAAAATATATTCATAGAAAATATGAGTCACAAGGATATGGTCCAAATTGAACACTTACAGTGACAGTCCAACAAATGATATTAACTTGCTCATAAGTGAATTTATTTTCTTTTTACAGTGTTGAGATATTTAGAGAACCCAATGTGTCTCTTGGTATTAGTATTGTTGGTGGACAAACTGTTATAAAACGCCTGAAGAATGGAGAGGAACTTAAAGGTATATTTATCAAACAAGTTTTAGAAGACAGTCCAGCAGGAAAAACAAATGCTCTTAAAACAGGAGATAAAATACTCGAGGTAAGTGATGCTCAAATTCCGTTTTTGTTTGAAACCTACTTTAAGACAGTAATCATTTCTTTTAAATTGAAGTATAGTTGGGGCACCTGGGTGGCTCAGTTGGTTAAGCGACTGCCTTCAGCTCAGGTCATGATCCCGGAGTCCGGGGATCGAGCCCCACATTGGGCTCCCCGCTCAGCGGGAAACCTGCTTTTCCCTCTCTCACTCCCCCTACTTGTGTTCCCTCTCTAGCTGTGCTTCTCTCTGTCAAATAAATAAATAAAATCTTTAAAAAAATAAATAAATTGAAGTATAGTTGACACACAATGTTATATTAACTTGCAGGTGTACTAGATATACAACATAGTGATTCAACAGTTCTGTATGTTACACAGTGCTTGCTACAAGTGTCGTTAGCATCTGTTGCCATACAATATTATTACAATATTATTTAATATATTCTTATAAGAAGCTCTACATTTTACAAATATTTGTCAGGGGGATAGCCATGCTCATCCTCCCAAACTCCATTGGAGGAAGGGGTGAATCCATTGTTCATGTGTGGTAGGCTTTGCAGAGTAGAGTTTAGGGCACATCAAGGCACTGACAATGTCCTGAGGTCGGAGTCTCATACATTTCTTTGCATTGGGCTTTTTGGATGACATCGCATTAAATATCTTCAGTCCCAGAATCTGTGTGTTCTTGATATGCTTTATGATGCTAACTTCAGCTTTGATGCTTTAGTTCTGATACAAGGAAAAGACCTTGGAGGTCATGGGTTGAAGTTTTGACTGTCCTGTTTATTTTGTATTTGTTCTTAAACATATTACTAGACCCACCTTATTTTCAGTTTTGAAATAAATTAGAAATGAGAATTTAAAACCCATAGCATCATTGTGAGGATTAAAGCAAAGAACTATGGGCGCCTGGGTGGCTCAGTGGGTAAAGCCTCTGCCTTGGCTCAGGTCATGATCTCAGGGTCCTGGGATCGAGGCCCACATCGGGCTCTCTGCTCAGCGGGGAGCCTGCTTCCTCCTCTCTCTCTGCCTGCCTCTCTGCCTACTTGTGATCTCTCTCTCTGTCAAATAAATAAGATCTTTAAAAAAAAAAACAGAACTATGTAAAAGTGCTCTCTCTATACAGATAGATTATATTTGTGTTTTTGAAATTCAAAGATTTCAAACACACTGGGGATATGGCAATGAAGAAAATGAGCAAAATTCCTACTCTTAGAGCATTTATGTGGTAGAGGGGAAGATAGATAATAAGTAATATGTAGAGTGCTGGATTATAATAAATAGTGGAAAGATAAGGAACAGAGGGTAATGGAGGTGGTGATGGCAACTGATAGATTGGTTATGGAAGATGATGTTGGGACAAACACAGGAAGTGAGAGTGAGCAAGAGACTATGACGCGAAAAAGTCTGAGGGGTAATGTGAAGCCACATCATGGAGAGCTTGGAAGGTTGAGCAGTTGAGCGTCCATTAGAGAGAATTACGAGTGCATACATATTTTAAAAGGATTACTCTGGCTTCTGAGGTAGATGTGGTTTCTTTTACTTAGTATTTGCATGGCACATTGTTTTTTTCATTCCTTCATTTTCACCCTTATGATTGTGTTTTAGGTGTATATTTTGAAGCAGCCTATAACTGGCTTTTGCTTTATTTAAATCTACCTCGAGGGCACCTGGGTGGCTCAGTTGTTAAGCATCAGTTTTTGGCTCAGGTCATGATCATCTTGGAGTCCTGGGGTCAAGCCCCGCATCAGGCTCCCTGCTTGGCAGGAAGCCTGCTTCTCCCTCTCTCACTCCCCCACTTGTGTTCCCTCTCTAGCTGTGTTTCTCTCTGTCAAATAAATAAATAAAATCTTAAAAAAAATAAATCTACCTCGATAATCTTCATCTAGTAAATAAGTGACAGATTTTTTTTTTGATTACTGATATATTTGAACTTAATTTTTTAATATATACTTTGTGTTTTGTTTGGTCTTTTTTCTTCCCCTTAACTTTCTGTTTTGAAACAGAATCATGGGAAATTGTAAAGAAATGTACAAGGCAGTCCCAGGTACACCCTCAGCCTCCACCAATGTTAATGTGGGACAGAGCTATAGTACAATAGCAAAACTGAAATACTGCTGTTGGCACAATTCCTAGACCTTACTTTGATTTCACCAGTTATACGTGCACTGATGTGTGACTGTGTGTTTTATATATCTACATTATTCCATCACATGTGTAGCCTTGTATAACCACCCCACAATCAAAGAAACTCAACTAGATCCCTACAAGACCCCCCTGTGCTCCCTTCTGCGGCCTCTTCCCCTGCCATATCACCCCATACCCAACCTCTAGCAACCACTAGTCGGTCTCTCCTTGGCTGTGATTATGTTATTTCACAGTTGCCATGTAAATGGAATTGTGTATTCTGCCTCTTTTTGAGACTGGCCTTTTTTACTCAGCATAACTTCACTGATGTTCATTTAATTTGTTGTGTCCATCAATAGTTCATTCCCTTTTATTGTGACTGAATAGTATTCCATGGTGTGGAAGTGGTACCACAGTTTAACCGTTCACTCACTGGAAGACAATGGGTTAGGGTGCCTGGGTGACAACTCCTGGTTTGGGCTCAGGTCATGATCTTAGGGTTGTACTCTGCCTGGGGCACCACACTCAGCGGGGAGTCTGCTTGGGATTCTCTCTTTTCTTGTGCTCCCCCTCCCCCACGGCATGCGCTTGTGTTCTCCCTCCCTCTTTCTTAAATAAATAAATCTTAAATATATAAGTATATAATCACATAATATATAGCATTTAATACAACATATATATAAGAAAGACACCTGGGTCATTTCTAGCTCTTGGCTATTATGAATGAAACTTCTGTAACTTCTATAAACATTTGTGTACAAGTTCCTAAGTGAAAATAAGCCTTCATTTGTCTGAAATAAATGCCCCAGAATGCAATTACTGGTTGTCTGGTAAGTCCATTTGTAGTTGTGAAAGCAGCCATTTTCCAGAGGGACCGTACTATTTTACATTTTTTCCATCAGCAACATACAAGCAAGCCAGTTTCTCCACATTCTCACCAACATTCAGTGTTTCCACCGTCTTTCATTTTAGACATTCTCATAGGTCGATAGTGATACCTCGTTTTGAGTTTTCCTAATGATAAAGAACCTTCCATGCTATCTGTACCATATCCTCTTTAGTGAAATGTTAGTGGTCTTTTGCCTATTTTCTAATTGTATTGTTGATTGCTCTATCTTTTTAAATTGTGTGTTTTTCTGCCTCATCTTTTCCTGCTGTGAGTTGAATACGAAGTCTTCTCTACTTATCTATCACTTTTATATACTAATAAGAACCCACTGTTTTGTCTCAGATTTAATTATTTCTTTAAACTCACAGCAGATTTGAAATGTTAACACTTTTTTATTTTGTTGAGCATGCTGAGTCATTTGTTTCCTTTTTTCCTGTGAAAAGCATTACTCATTTGTTCTGTTCTTAAGTAAAGCTTAGTAATCATTCTCTCTGCCATGAAGCGATTGCATAAAGGAGCGAGGTTTGTGTAGAGAAGAATTTGTTGGCCTGGGAGGTTAGCAATTAATTTAATTTTGAGAAATGGGTCTTACCTCTGAATGGACACACTTCTGGGTTATACATTTAAAGCTGAGAAAAACAAGATTCTATTTCTGTGTTCATATAACAGAATTCCATTTTTTCCCTAACTTCCCAACTTCAGTGATTCCCATTCAACCCTGTGGAAATCTGGAAGATGAAATGGTTTCTTCTGTAACTTTTACTAGTCTTACTGTTGAATGTTTGGGGATTAGGTTATTCATAAGAAGCTTCACCGAACTATTGTGATAGCTTTTAAACTTCAGTTAATTTTTTTTACTCTATTGGGTTGCTATTATTCATATCCTTCCTGAGTTCATATGGGAAAAGAGGTTTCACAGAGCATTAAAACCTTCCAGTGGATGTCTGTTAGAGTAAAAGGCCAGAGTTCTTGCCACGGCCTCTGTGGCATCTGCGGAATCATGTGGGTTCAGCTGCCTCCCTGACCTCAGCTCTCTGCACTCTCCCTCTTGCACTCGCCTTTACTGTCACCTGCTTTTAAACCCCTCTCCCACACCAGGCTCCTGTCTCCTACCATCAGGGCCTTACCTCTGAGTCTCTTAGCTTCGGATGTGCTTGCTTTTCTCCTCACCGTGCTCTGATTCAGTGACTGATCATGCTCATCACTTCCAGCTCCTTGGATCCCCTTTGCTTTTACTGGACTTGTTTAGGGAAACCACATCCTACTTAAATGCAACTCTGGGCTTATTTGAGGTCCCTAGCATGGCTGGAGAAAATAACCAGCAAGGCTGTCTGGTCTCATTTTAAATTCATGAGCTCCTTCTCAAGTGAGTCTTTAGTTCTGCCTTGCAGTCCTGTAGTAGTTCCCCAGTTGTTTCACTCTCTTGCTTCCAGAGGTAATTCCTTCACATCTCCTAAACTGTTTTCCTCCCTCTTCATCTCAGTTTCTGGTGCTTGTTTCTTATTTCATGGAGAATATAGTAGTTCAAAAGGAACTTCCCCTTGCTCTCACTGCGTGCCATATCTTCTTTTCTAACTGTGTCTGTAACAACGTAGGGACTATTTGTGCTTCTAACCAATCTCCCTGACTTGTGCCACGGAAGTCATTCCCTCTTCACTGTCCAAGGATTCACCTCCACAGCTGTCATTTCTCTCCCTAGCATGCATTTTCCTTCTCCACCACACCATGATTACTGTAATACCTCCCACCTTAAACACGAAAGCCAACCTTGACCCCACAGCCCTATCCACCTGTATCCCTATTTGGTCTCCTTATGGCAAAGAAGTATTCACAGATTGTCACTGTCCACGGACCATAAGCCACCCCAATAGGATTTGTTACATTATCAGTTTGAAAAATTGGTTCTCACAAGAGACTGTGAACTCTGAGAAACAAACTGAGGGTTTTAGAGGGGAGGGGAGTGGGGGTTGGGTGAGCCTGGTGGTGGGTATTAAGGAGGGCATGTATTGCATGGAGCACTGGGTGTGGTGCATAAACAGTGAATCTTGGAACACTGAAAAAATTAAAATAAAAAGATAGTTCATGATAACACAAATTAAAAGGAAAAAAAGAAAAATTGGTTCTGGCAAATACAGTAAATACAGAATGCTCTTGGAGATTGTGGACATGTTTGCGAGTTAGGCACCCTAATTTGTATGTACGAAATTTGTGTGATAAGAAGCTATTTATACATACCCCAATTTACTGAACAGAGAGCACTTTAAGTAAAAAGAACCTACAGATATTTTCACAGTTCTTTTTTAAACATAATTTGAGAAATGTTCGACTACTCAGTAAAAATAATTGACAATTTGCTGAAAATATTGTACTTCTCAATTTGAACTTCTCAATTTGAGAGAAGAGTCCAGACTGCCCTCCCTGTCCCCACTCAGAATTATGCGCTGTGTTTAGTGGCAGAGAGGACACCACAACTCAGAAGCTGCTTAAAGTTTCTATCACTGGGGACGCCTGGGTGGCTCAGTTGGTTAAGCGACTGCCTTTTGCTCAGGTCATGATCCCCAAGACCCGGGATCGAGTCCCACATCGGGCTCCCTGCTCGGCAGGAAGCCTGCTTCTCCCTCTCTCATTCCCCCTGCTTGTGTACCCTCTCTGGCTGTGTTTCTCTCTGTCAAATAAATAAAATCTTAAAAAAAAAAAAAAAAAGGTTTCTATCACTGACAGAGCTGCCTACTTGGGGTAATTATATTTAACCAGGGATATTGCTATTTAGATACTTGTCTTATTTGGTTTTTTGAAGGTGGATTGTTATTTTCCTTAAACATATTCTTAAACAAGCTTTTTATGGGCAAATCTTTTTTTTTTCCCCACTTTGGTCTAATTTATTAGATTCTGGCTGTTCTCATTACTAGATAATACATATGAACTCTAGAGTCTTTCTAATTGAAATAAAATCACTTCTGTGTTTTAGGTGTCTGGAGTAGATCTGCAAAATGCCTCTCACAGAGAAGCAGTGGAGGCCATTAAGAATGCAGGAAATCCCGTGGTGTTCGTTGTTCAGAGCTTGTCATCCACTCCAAGAGTAAGCTTTAGTTGGTATTTTTTAAAAATTTAAAAATATTCCTTATATATCTGTGGACCAAGCTTTTGCCTCCATGTATTTTTCCACATATTTTCATTTTGATCCTACTATTACCTAGAAAAAACATCACTTCATAAAAACTTATTCACTTTCTCCTTTTTTTCTTTGATTTTGGTCTTTTGGTCAACTTGGAATCATTCCAGTCTGCCTTGGTGTAAGTCACAGGCTATGGGTCAAACAGACCTGTTTTCCATTTCTTAACTCCCCATTGACCAGCTTTGCTAATCTAGAGACAAGTTACTTGAGTTTCCTGAATCAGTTACTTTGTTTACAAAATACTTTGAACATAAAGGGGATCAGATAGGAAAACATTCTAGAGGCACCTCTGTGCTCTGTGTAGTTATTAAAGAGTATAAAAATGCAAATGTGGTGCACTGTTGTACGTTCTATATGGGCATCCCAAATTCAAAACTAGCAGTATTTAATTGTAACACTTTTATCTGTAATAAATTATCCTTTCAGTGTGGAATTAGAATTAGATCCATAGAGGTCAGTGGCAGGATGTGTACTTTATTTTGCACTATGTGGCAGAAGTAGCACCACTGTGCCCTGTGACTAGAAGAAATGTTTATTTTTCTTTTTTATAGTGGAAGACAGCTGTTCAAAACATAGGCACTTATGAACAGTAGAAAAATGGCATATTTTTTTAAATGCTGATGCAGTGCTTTTCAGCCTTTTGTATGTCAAAGCATTAGAAAATACTAATTTGTATGGCAACCTGGGCGAACAGATGTTTGGTTGCCCTGAGGGCAGGGGGCATCAGTGTATTTTGGCGTCCTCGGAACCTGCCTGCACACAGGGCTGCAAGCTCACCCCCCAGGACCACTCTGCTGGGGTGCGCTCTGTTGCAGTGTGACCCCTCCTAGCCTTAGTGCTGTGTTTACACATCAAGACTCACTGAGAATGGGGAACTGAATAATGTCGTCTTGTTTTCATACAATTTGAAATTTGGGGGAATCCACTTTTTAATTCCTTTTTTTGGAATCCACCTTTTACTTCTTACAATATTGAGAAAGTAGTTGAGGCTATCACTTTTATTTCTGGAAACAGAGATCTGTAGGAAAATTGGCCAGATTATTCCTGGCCAAATGGTCCTTTCAAAGAAATGGTTTTAAGCAAGAATGAGCCAAATCACCTGATACCTTTATGTGGCCACTTGTGACTGCCCTGCCAAAACATATTCAAAGCAAAGAGGTAGGTTATAAAGTCAACCAAAAAATCTAAGCAAGCATTTAATCCAGCCTTTGCTGGTGAGCTGAAGTGGAAATTTTTGCTCAGGTGACACAGACAGTGTAATTTCTTTCACTGCTCAAAAAAAGAAAAAGTATCATGCCGCACTCCAGCCACTTATTCCCTGTGCAGCACAAGAGACTGCCGCATTGTGCATTTGGTTCATCAAACATTGAGCTATCTCTGTTTCTAGGCAAGCGAGCACGTTCAGGTGACTGAGTGAATTTCTATGTCCATGACTTGTTCCATTTTTTAACAAAGTAATTCCTGTTGAATGAGGCGTTAAAAGGAAGCAAGTTTCATATCTTTGCAAAATGGCGCTCTTTTTGGCTTATTTATTATTGCAAGTAGTATTGGTCATCACAGGATTAGAAAATAGAACCAAATGCTTAATCATTTTTGACCACTTTGCATTAAATTTTCAGATTTTCTGCAAAACCCCAAAATATGTCATATTCTAACATGGTATTTATTGTTCAGAGCTTATCATCCACTCCAAGAGTAAGCTTTAGTTGGTATTTTCAAAAAATTTAAGGTGCCCTGGTCACATGGAGATTGTCATTAACACCATGAATTGAGCAGTGGTGTTTCTGTTTGTACTTTTTTTTTTATTCTTTGAGTTCTTTTTTACTTGTTTATATTTGCGCTTTTAACAGATGCTTTTGGAGTATCACTAATACATTACCTTTTAAAGCTTTTTCTCCTGAATTCCTCAGTAGTGTTTTCAGCATGCTAGAAAGAAATGTGTGTATCCACTTAGATTTATTTGGTAAGTGCTTATTTGCGAGCAGAACTGATGATTTAAGGCACCTGGGTGGCTCAGTGGGTTAAAGCCTCTGCTCAGGAGGGAGCCTGCTTCCTCCCCTCTCTCTGACTCTTGGCCTACTTGTGATCTCTCTCTCTGTCAAATAAATAAATAAAATCTTAAAAAGAAAAACAACTGATTATTTATACTTCACTCCTCTATAGAAAGTTTTTATGCCATGGTGTTTTTTTCCCATTTAGTAACATAGCTACATTTCACATATTATTTTTCCACATTTCAAAACAAACCTCTTTGAAATTGGGATCATCCATTCAGGTTATTAAATTTATTATCCTGTGTTGCCTTCTTTTCTCCGGTATTCCATTTGTCCTTCCCTAATACAGTGGTTTCATAATGACTCCTAAACTTTTTTATGTGTACATTTGCATA
Source organism: Spilogale gracilis (assembly GCA_004023965.1). NCBI lineage: Eukaryota > Metazoa > Chordata > Mammalia > Carnivora > Mephitidae > Spilogale > Spilogale gracilis. Next base: position 130,976 of record PITA01001228.1, on the reverse strand, counting down.
CTAAACATATAAAAATACAGTTTTTACTTTCACAAGGAATACACCGTCTTTTACTTTTATTAAAGATGCAGTCTTCTTGGTGCCTTTGGTCTTCCAGATTTGGCTAATGATACATTTACAGAGATATATTTCTATGCTGTTCAAAAACAGTGTAAACTTATGAGTGGCAGCTGACGTTGTATCCCATCCCAGAGCCTCTGCTCTTCAGCTCCAGCTGGTTTTTCCCATGGGAGAAAGTAGGTCCAGTGTGGACAGGTACTCTGATTTGTCAGGAAGGCCAAGTATTTTGTTTTAAGATTCTTCAGGACAAGAAATACATGCCTGTAGACCTACCAGGTTTTGAACTTGGGCCTTTAATGGGCCTAGTGTTAGAAAATGACTTCTTTTGGGGTCTTGAAGAAAGTCTCAAAGTTTAATGAACTTGGACACGGACTTGGATTGTTGTTTGTATTAAATAGAGGAATAAATACTAAGCACTAACACTGTTCACATACAAAACATTAAATATATGTTAATGTGTCATTACTATTTCTGTCTGTCTATCTTTCCATCTTTAAGGAGGCTCCATGTTCTGTGTGGGGCTTGAACTCATGACCCTGAGATGAAGAGTCACATGCTTTACCACCTGAACCAGTCAGATGCCTCTGTTGTTTTTTATTTAAATGAAACATTTCTGAGACTTCCTCATTTATTCCAAAATTAGTTTATTTCTTTAGACTCTATATTAAAGGTAAAGAAAATTTAATCTTAAATTGCATGTAGAGGGACGTGTTTTTTGCTTTGTTTTGTTTTTTAACTTTTACCCCTAGGCAGGCAGTTTCTTTACATTTCTGGGAAAGGGGATTTATTTTTTTCTTACAACCTTCATGTCTGTCATCAGATTCTATGCCAAGATTATTTGTGTTAGCTATTGTAGGAGGCTTTAAGAAAAAAATCACTAAAAAATTTACATTTTCCCAAGATGTTTCATAGATTGTTTTGTAAAAAGAAGTGAGTCAAAAAGTAATCTATACTGTCGGCACCATTGAGAATTAAAAGTATTTCCATGAAATGGGACTGTTTTGTTCATATATAAATATTTATGGAGTACAACTATGTAATAGGTTCTTTCTGAGCACTATGTATAGTGATAAATCACTAAATTCCAGCTCTCATTGAAATTTTATCCAGAGATGTAAATCAATTTGTAATTTATCTTCATGCTAACAGTACTAGTGAAATATTCATTGAGTGTGCGCAGTGTGCTAGATAACATATTTGAATTGAGATACAATGATGAATAAGGTAAATCAAATGATGCATCCTCTGTTCTAGGGAGGGGTTCATGTAGGTCACCCCTAAAAATTTCGCAAAATGAGATGTTTGGATGATAATCAGTATTGTGACTTTCTTTTTCGTCATCTTCATTTTCACATTCTGGATCTATACATATTGTGAGTTTACTCTTTGATATTACACACATGCACACACACAATATTTTGGGTAATCTAGCTTGTAATGTTTGTCAAATTGTATTGTTTGTCTTGAATTCTACTTCTCATGTCTTTACTTTTTAGATGAAGTTAGAGACTTAGTTTAGTAAGATTTTAACTGTTTAAAAAATTAAGAAATGTAATAATTGTGACATTTAAATGTTTTATCCCTCTTCCCTGTGTGTGTGTGTGTGTTCATAGGTCCTTCCTAGTGTGCATAACAAGGCTAACAAAACTGCTAATTACCAAGACCAAAACACCGAAGAAAAAAAAGAAAAGGTAATGTGAACCTCTCAAGCCTTTAAAAAATGTTTCTGGTGTCTTTTTGCCTATCTGAGGTGCAGTTAATAAGAATGGTGTTTTGATTAGTATCAGGCTAGAAGGACTGTGTTAAAATGTTTCCTTCCTGGGAGTATAACTGGTTCTGGCCCAGGGAAAAGCCAGAAACATAGTGAAACATAGTGTCATCTTTGTCTGTCTTTCCTGTTCAGTTGAGCTGGTTGTCTGTCCATTGGCAGAAAATGCCTCTTACTCTTGGGAATCTAGGGGACTTTGATCTTGCAGTCCTCTCAGCCTGGAAATCTATTTCCCACATTGCTTTTCCTTGTATGCTCCAAGGAGCAGCTCAAAGGTCATCTCTCCTGAGAAAACATTCCTTACCATCAATCAAAATTAGTCATCCATTCCTGTTTTTCCACCTCTATTCTAGTAAAGTCCATCTACAATTTATTTTAGGATAATATTAGATAGGGATGAATTTTTATTTTTTCCCATAAAGATAACTATCCTACTATTTTAAAATAGACCCTCCATTTCTTACTGACATATATACAACCTGTCCTAGCTCAGGTTATCAGGGGGATCTGCTTCTGAGCTTTCTCTTTATTCCCCATGTCTGTCCCAGCACAAATGCTGTACTAGCTCAATTATTAAAGCTTAGTAATAAATCTTGTATTCTAGTAGAACAATTTCCTTTACATATTTCTTCTTTTTTGGAGGTGTCTTAACCTATTTGTATCCCTTTTCTTTTCTCTATGAATTTTAGGACGAGCTTGTCAAATTCCACAAAAAAATCTCTTTGATGATTTTGATGGGAGTCATATCATATCTGTAGATGAATTTGTAAAGAACCTCTAACCTTTTTAATCATTAACATGGTATATCTTTCTATATATTAAATTCTTTTTTTCTTTCAATTTTTGGAATTTTCTTGAGGAAGGTATTGTAAATCTTTGGTTTATTCCTAGATACTCTTACAGTTTGTATTGCTTTTAAGTATTTTAAACTGCCTTTTCTGTTTGTTGCTTGTATGTAGACATAGAATTGATTTTTATGTATTTATTTGATATCTTGTAACATTATTCCCTTATTTTTTTAATAAAATAATCCAGTGCAGAACACTGGGAAAACTGAAAGATTGAACAAAATCACTCATAAATTCACCACCTAAAGAAAAACTTAACTAAATATTTTAAATACTCTATGTGGAGCTTTCTAGTGTCTTTATGTCCTCCATAAACTTATGTAATTTTAATAAGAATATGAGTCTCAAATTCTAACATTATGTAGATTTTTATTCCTGGATTTTCTGCATGGGTGATAATAATCACTCTGGATAAAGGCAGTTTCCCCCCGTTTTCCAGTCTTTTTCTTATTTTGTCTACTAAAACCTCCACTGTGCTTAATAAGAAGTAATAATAGCTTACATTTTTGTTTTTCCTCCTAATATTTAAGAAATTGCTTTTAGTATTTCACCATTGACTCTGATGTGTGCTGTATGTTACTGTAGCTAATCCTTCAGGTTAAGGAAGCATCTCATTTCATTCTTATCTTGCTAAGAATTTTTATCATGAATGGCATTGGCATTAAATTTTATCAGATGTATTATCTGCATTCACTGAAATAATTGTGTATGTATTCATTTTTTTCTCCTTGACTTCCTTAATGTGGTAAGTTACATTAATAGATTTCATAATGTCAAACCAGTCAAATTCTTAGATTAAACTTAATTTGATCTTTTTTTTTTTTTTTTTTTTTGCACATTGCTGGCATTATTTTCTTTAGGATTTTTGCAGCTGTGGTTAGGAATGAAATTGGCCTAGAATTTCTCATTTATGTACTATTCTCTCTGCTTTTGAATATATGAGACTACTAAATGAATAGTAGGTGTATTTCTTCTTTTTTAGTTTTCTGAACATTCTGTAAAATGGTAATTATTCCTTAAATCTTTGATCACTCTAGCCTATAAGCCATTTAGGGCCTGTGTTTTCTATGTGGGAAAAATCTAAAATGCTGATTCTGTTCTTTAATACCTGTGGAACTATTCAAATTTTTTATTCTAGAGTCAATTTTGAGTCTTTTCTAGAAATATTTCCTTTCTAGAGTCTTCTCTAGATTCTTTTCTAGAAATATTGATGTCACTTAATTTTTTCACATTTGTTGAAATAAAGTTGTTTATCTTTTTTTTTTTTTTTAAGATTATATTTCTTTATCTGGGGGCACCTGGGTGGCTCAGTTGTTAAGTTTCTGCCTTTGACTCAGGTCATTATCCCAGGGTCCCAGGATCGAGCCCCACATCCGGCTCCCTGCTAGGCAGGAAGCCCGCTTCTTCCTCTCTCACTCCCCCTGCTTGGGTTCCGTCTCTAGCTGTGTTTCTGTCTGTCAAATAAATAAAATAAAATCTTTTTTAAAAAGTTTATTTATTTGACAGGGAGAGCACAAGCAGGGGGAGCAGCAGGCAGAGGGAGAAGCAGGCTCCCCGCTGAGCAGAGAGCCAGAGATGGGGCTCTATCCCAGGACCCTGGGATCATGACCTGAGCTGAAGGCAGACACTTAGCCAGCTGAGCCACCCAGGCACCCCAAAGTTATTATCTTAGCTTGAATTATACATGATCTATGCATAGTTCTTTTTCATTGAGAATATATTTTATAGTTTACTTTTTACTTTTTTTCTTAATCTTGAAGGTAATTGTCATTTAATTTCTCAAAAAAATTTATTAAACTATCGTTAACATAAAATTACATTAGTTTCAAGTGTATAGTTCCTCTGTTTGAAGTTTTGATTTTTGAACTGTGTTAGTCATCTCTGTTTTATCTTTATTCTTTTAATTTATTTGTCAGAGAGCACAAGAGGGGAAACAGCAGGCAGAAGAAGCGGGCTCCCTGCTGAGCGAGGAACCCGATGTGGGACTCAATCCCACAACCCTAGGATCATGACCTGAAGGCAGATGCTTAACTGAGTCACCGAGGCGTCCCTGTTCGGTTTAATTTTGTTCTCATCTTTATATTGCCTTACTTTGTTTGGTTTTCTTCTTCTATCCCCCAACCCCTTCCCATAATCTTTAGGTAGTTGTAGAGTTTATTAATTTTTTAGCTGTTTTTTTTTTCTAGAATAATCATTTAAGACCATACATTTCCTTTTAAGTCACTCTTTACATCCCAAGATTTTAAGTTGAATATATGTTATTCAGTACTGGTTTTTTTAAGTCCCCACATTTTCTTCTTACCCAAATTTATTTTCAGAAATGTATTTTTAAATTTCCACATGAATGCTTTTTAAAAAGCTATTATTTTCTAACATATTTCCATTATAATCAGAGATTATGGTTTATGTACATTCTTTTACATTAGTTGAGACTTCTTATGGCCTATATCATTTTCAGTTATTAGAAATGTATTACTTATACTTATTATTTATATCATAAATGTATATCTCTGAATAGCATAGTAGGTTTTCTTTTGAAAGATTTTATTTTTAAGTAATTTCTAAACCCAAAATGGGGGCTCAAACTCAATCCCAAGATCAGGAGTCGCACATTCTACCAGCTGTGCCAGCCAGGCACTCCTAGCATGATAGTTATTGGGTATAGGTTTATATACAAAGTCACTAGAGCAATTAATTAACTTATTCAGATACTGTATATACTTTTTTTTTTCCCCAGGAGGAATCACAGTAGTGTAACAATCTCTCATTTTTGATAGTAAAATTAGTCTGTTTTTCAGTTTTTATTTTACACTTTTTCAAGTTAATTTATTAGGTTCTACAAGTTTTAAATTATCTTTATTCATATGTGACATTATTTAGTAATGCCATAACATTTATTTCCTCTAGTTCTAGTATCACTGAATCTATGCCAACTATATTTTCGTGTTTGCCTGGTTTGCCTTGGAAATTTTTGAGCCACACACAGAATGAATTCAAGTCTACAACCTGAGAGAGATGGGCTTGTAAAGAATTCTGAGGGAATACCTTTTTTCCTTTTTCCACCTCAAGCTAAGGCCAGGTCCAGGAAATATCCTTACTATCCTCTCTGGTCAAGATTTTGGCCTGTTTGATTTTTTAAAAATATTTTATTTATTTATTCATGAGAGACAGAGAGGCAGAGGGAGAAGCAGGTTCCCCACTGAGCGGGGAGCCCGGCACTGGACCCGATCCCAGGACCGTGTGATTCTGACCCGAGTGAAGGCAGATGCTTAACCATCTGAGCCACCCAGGTGCCATGACTTTTTTTTTTTTTTTTAACTTCACCCATTGTAGGTTTCACTCTGTTAAAAAAAAAAAAAGCAATAACTGAATTGAACACTTAGGAAACCTTTATTTGCGGACATGTACCTGGGGCTCAGTTAAGGCTCCTTGGAGATTTGGGGGGAAGGGCTCTTAAAAGGGATAAGAAAAAGTAACATTAAATTCCTTACCAAATTATAGGGTTGTTTTTTAACCTGATTGGCCACCTTCTTTGAGTTCAGATTTTTAATCACATTGATTATAGATTAGCAGTAGCCTGTGCTGAGTGTTTAGGGTTGTGTAGTTTTTGGCAATCATGAGTAGACATAGATAATGTGTAGATTCCAGAAGACCGTGGTTATTGTTTGTAGAAATATTAGTTAGGTATATGATCCAGGTTATTACTTGCAGAAATCTTTCTCAGCCTTTGGGAGGTAACAGCCTTTATTTACAGGGATTAAATGTCTAGAAAGATAAAACCTATGCTGACAAAAAGGAGATTAGTAGTTCAATGGGGGACCAGAGAATGGAGCAGGAAGGAGGGGGGATTAAAAAGAGGCATGGAGAAATTTTGGGGAGTGATGATTATATTCATCATCCTGATTGTGGTGATGAATTCAAATTGTACACTTTAAAGATTATTTATTTATTTATTTGACAGAGAGAGATCACAAGTAGGCAGAGAGGCAGGCAGAGAGAGAGGAGGAAGCAGGCTCCCTGCTGAGCAGAGAACCTAATGCGGGCCTCCATCCCAGGACCATGAGATCATGACCTGAGCTGAAGGCAGAGGCTTAACCCTCTGAGCCACCCAGGCGCCCCAAATTGTACACTTTAAAATGTGTAGTTTTTCATGTTAGTCTATCACGATGAAGTTTTTAAAGACAAAAATTCCCTGCCTTCCATTCTTGTGGGGCAAAGCAAACAATGGAGAATTCAGTGGCTGCTACCCTAAAGCCATTTGGGGTCAAGACACAAGACCCACAAAATGTGGCATCTGAAAGGGCCTGGAAAAGAAGCCCCATGAAGACAGGGAGCTCTTCTGTCTCGTTACTGTTCTGTCTCCATTCCCCAAAACACTGCCTGGCACGTCATAGACACATAGTATATACTTGTTGAATGAATAGAAGGTATCCTAAAAAAAAAATCTCTGGCTTTAGGTTCCCAGGAATGGCACGTGCCCTAATGTCCCATTTTACCTTATGACTTGGGATTTGTGGTTGTTTCTGGCTTTATTCACATGTTGCAAACGCATATTTTTGAAAGTTTATCTGTCATCTTTTTGTGGTTAAAATGGATTTCTCAGAATATTTAGTCTATCCTATTGGTGGGATTTTGTCAGTTCATATCTTGATTCAAAGATCTGAGCATTCTGCGTAGTCCTAATAGTGTGGTAATTAGGACTATGCAGCAGTCTGGGGGTATAACATCATAAGTGAAGCAGACAGGGTTCAGTCTGTGAGCACACAGATAATCACCACACACAGATGAATACACTGGTCACTAATTTAATTACTTTGGGCAACAAGGTAATTTAGTTGATGGAGGATAATTCCACATAAGATCCCAGGAAGGAAAAAGATAAATATATGGTTCTATCAACTTTGGCCTCTTCCATTAAACCAAATTGAATTTCAGTACAAAGCAAAGATATTTGAATTCAAATTTTAAAAATGCTGTAAGAGGGACGCCTGGGTGGCTCAGTTGGTTAAGCGACTGCCTTCGGCTCAGGTCATGATCCCGGAGACCCGGGATCGAGTCCCACGTCGGGCTCCCTGCTCGGCGGGAGGCCTGCTTCTCCCTCTCTCACTCCCCCTGCTTGAGTTCCCTCTCTCGCTGTGTTTCTCGCTGTCAAATAAATAAAATCTTAAAAAAAAAAAAAAAAAGTTACCTCAGTTTTTAAAAAATAAATAAATAAATAAATAAATAAATAAATAAATAAAAATGCTGTAAGAGCTTGGTAATACCAGAAGTCACCAAAGTTGGTCCAGCTGAATTCTTTGGTACAGAGAAAAACCACTGAGTTAACATTGCAGTGAAAGAAGTCCTACCAGTATCTGCATCCCTTGTTACAGGGTGACGTTTCAGTCATTACAAAATTTACTTAACTGATTTCAGTGGTTACAGGATGTCCTTTACTATGTCTCTTCTCTGAAATTAGTTTATATGCTAAGCACTATACTACCTTCTGGAATAATGAAGCATCTTTGTTTGAAGAGGTGCACCAATGAATGTGACAGGTAGTGAAGTAGAAGTATGATTATGATGATAGAAGCATGTGCAGGATGGGATGCTATGGGAGCACAGGCAGGGGACCTTCCCAGAGTTGGAGATCAGATGATTATAGATTATGTTATCTCTTTAAAAACCTCTTTAGAAAGTATCATCATTAGAAGTTAATTCCTTTTATGCATTATTTCCTTCTTAATACAAAAGGAACACATTTTCTCTTGAATTACCAACAATCAAAAAAGAGACATGGGGCACCTAGGTGGCTCAGTTGGTTAAGCATCTGCCTTCAGCTCAGGTCATGGTCCCGGGGTCCTGGGATCGAGCCCCACATCAAGCTTCCTGCTCAGCTGGGAGCCTGCTTCTCCCTCTGCCTGCTGCTCCCACTGCTTATGCGTGCTCTCTCTCTCTCTCTCTCTCTCTCTCTATAAATAAATAAAATCTTTAAAAAAGAGAAACAGTAAAAAGCACCTGAAATGGGGAGTTTGGGTGGCACAGTCAGTTACATGCCTGACTCTTGATTCCAGCTCAGGTCATAATCTAGAGGGGCTCTGTGCTCAGCTATGAGTCTGCTTGAGATTCTCTTTCTTTCTCCTTCTGCTCTTCCTTCCACTTACCCGCCCTCCCACTCCCCCTCCCAAATAAGTAAATCTTTTTTTTTTTAAAGGTTTTATTTATTTGACAGAGAGAAACACAGCCAGAGAGGGAACACAAGCAGGGGGAGTGAGAGAGGGAGAAGCAGGCTTCCCGCCGAGCAGGGAGCCCAATGTGGGACTCGATCCCGGGTCTCCAGGATCATAACCTGAGCCGAAGGCAGTCGCTTAACCAACTGAGCCACCCAGGCGTCCCCCAAATAAGTAAATCTTAAGGAAAAAAAAGCCCAACACCTGAAACCAATTACTTGGACAGGTGTAGGCTAGAAATGGAAGTTTTGGCTTGAGATCATTCACATTTAATAAAAAAAAGGAGAGTGTGACTAAGAAACTAAGTTACCAAATACATAAACAGGTCTTGTATAAATTCCTAGGTTTTTTTTCTTGTTTTGTCTTAGTTCACTGTTGTTTGTTCTGTTTTTTATCACAGAGCATCAAATGACGGGTCATCAGGAGTCCTGGACATACTAATATTAATTATATGCTCACAACTCTTTGGTATTTTCCTTCTAAAATTTTCTTCAGGGTTACTTCATACATTCTTTGTCTTAAAGGAGACACAGACAACGAAGTGGGAGACGTTCGTTTACTCCTACTCTTAGTTCTCTTTTTATGTCCTACACAAATGGAAGTGTTGTCTCCCACCAGACATAATCGTTTCTAAAAATACAGTCATGTTACACTTAAAAAATGTATCTAACCTAATTAAGTGCTTAACTAGAGTACACTGTATAGTTTGTAAATTATTAACCTCCGTAAGGTTGATGTGAAGACATACATCTATTTCAGGTGAGAAATCTGGACATGCTGGAGCCTGGGGCAAAGGAGAACCCATGAAGGTGATTGCAAAGATCAAAATGATTTCTTGTGATCCTCCTGGTGGCACTTAGGATGCGCTCTTTGATTACTCATTTTTTTTTTAAGTTTTTTTATTTATTTGACAGAGAGAAACACAGCCAGAGAGGGAACACAAGCAGGGGGAGTGAGAGAAGGAGAAGCAGGCTTCCGCCAAGCAGGGAGCCCGATGTGGGACTCGATCCCGGGTCTCCGGGATCATGACCTGAGTCGAAGGCAGTCGCTCAATTAACTGAGCCACCCAGGCACCCCGCTCTTTGATTACTCTTAACAGCAACAGATAATACAGTGTTCTATTATGATTTTCCACATTATGCTAGGTCTTAGAATTGGCTGACAGTACTCTGCAATGTATAAATATTTGTGATATTCTTTTATGTATATCTGGTACATACATAGCTTGTAGACGTGTGGGGATCATGCAGCATTGGTGTACATGTTTTGATAGTCTTACATATTTTTGCATTATACTCCACATCAATGAGATCAAGAATATCAGGGAGAAAGTATAACTGTTTCTAAATTTAAATCATCAGATCACGTTGATATTGTGAATCTGGACTGTTGCATTGAAATGCTTCTGAGTTAGTGGTTTCTGTAAAAAGGGATTTTGGCTTTTAATTAACAGCTGTCACATCTAGGGTCGCTTGGGTGGCTCAGTTGGTTAAGCGACTGCCTTCGGCTCAGGTCATGATCGGGAGGCCCAGGATCGATTCCCACATCGGGCTCCCTGCTCGGTGGGAAGCCTGCTTCTCCCTCTCTCACTCTCCCTGCTTGTGTTCCCTCTCTGGCTGTGTTTCTTTCTGTCAAATAAATAAAATCTTAAAAAAAAAAAAAAAAGATTGATTTAAAAAAAAAAGCTGTCACATCTAAGGTAGTGCGAGTGTAGTTTTACTATTTTATGGAAAATTCTGGGAATATTAGATTTAACTAATCCTTATTAGTCTCTACAAACGGATCAGAAAGAGATTTTTTTTTTTTTGTAATTTATTAGCATCCTCTGAAGGTAGGAAAATATTTCTCACCGTGAGAGCTAACGGCTTTCCTCACTTTCAGATACACAGAGGACTTTCAACTCCTGTCCTGCAGCTTCAGCCATAGGACACACATAGACCTAGAAATGCACAGGCCCATTGGTCTCTATGTCGAAAAGCTGCTCTTTCCAGTGGACTCAAGACCTGTTATTATACAAGAACACCAGCAAGCAAACAAAGACTAACAACCTTTACTACTGTCTCTCAGTCTACAGAGAATAGATCCCTGTAGAACCAATATATAATAGACCCTCAAATAGCACTACATTGTCAGACTGTAAAACCAAATTCCATTTATTGCTGTTACAAATGGGAAATAACGTATAGTCCAAGTGCAAATCAGAACCAAACTTGGCTTAGTATCAGAAACAAAATCATAGGTTTGGAAATAAGAGAAACAAAATAAAAAAGACAAAGGTCTCTTGCCATTGGGGATTCATTGTGGGCACCAAGAAATCATGTAAGTGGGCTTAAGCAGCTCATCAATTGCATATTTCAGGCATCACTACTGGTTCTGGAAAGTGAGTCTACTTGAACATCTCAGTGGGACCTCCATAACTGACATATGTAATTTTTTTTTCTGACAAGTATAATTTAAGAGAAAAAAATGCAACCTATAAATTATGCAAAAATGTACAGTTATTTACTTAACTCATTAATGAGGGAACCAACAAGATGGCTAGCCTGACTCAGAATTGGAGTGAGTGAAGTCTTTATTAATTGTTCAAAGAAAGAATGCGGGGGCCCCTGGCTGGCTCAGTTGGTTAAACATCTGCCTTCAGCTCAGGTCCTGATCGAGCCTCACATAGGGCTCCCTGCTTAGCGGGGAGCCTGCTTCTTCCTCTCCCCCACCTGCCTCTCCCCCTGCTTATGCTCTCCTTGTCAAATAAATAAATAAAATCTTTAAAAAAAAAAAAAAGCAAAAAGAGATAATGCATAAGTTAGATTCACATTTAGATACAAAACTGGTTTACATCTTACAGAGCAACAAAGCTTTAACCTTTAGAATTATCCTTTTTACAGGACTGAAATAATATGCATCTCTACCAGACAAGTAATATGCACTGCTATTGGACAAGCATTTTTCCATCATTGTAATTTTTCTGGAAGGGAATATGTTAGAAGACCTAGTCAGCATGACTGACAACCAGTTATTTTTACCCATTCAGCATAGAGTTAAGGGAGGCCTGCTTCATATCAGGCACTGTTCTTGGAGATGAGGATACTACACCATTGTTCTCTGCCCTAATGGAGGTTACATTCACCTGGCCTCCTTGTAGGTACCTTGCTCCAGCCTTCATTGCCCCAGAGAGAGCCAGGTCCTGCCCACAACCTTCCCTCATGTGCAGTAGAAAGATGCCCCAGGTCCATGGCAGCCCACATTCAAACTTTAGGGTTTGAATGGACGAAGATGTGCTTGTCCTGTATTTTTAAGGGTGTTGGTAGACGTTAATTTTATTTTTATTTTTATTTTTTTTTAAGATTTATTTATTTGACAGAAACACCGCTAGAGCCGGGACACAAGCAGGGGGAGTGAGAGAGGGAGAAGCAGGCTCCCCACCCAGCAGAGAGCCCAGTGCAGGGCTCGATCTTGGGACGCCTGAGCCGAAGGCAGACATCCAATGACTGAGCCACCCAGGCTCCCTGGTAGAAGTTAATTTTAATAGATTAGTAATGTAAACAGTTTCCTCTTAAATATGTTTTTAAACACTGTTAAAGAGAATTCTGTCTCATAATAAAAGCTGGCTGTCCTTGTTCCAAGTATTCTTTTTGACCTGGAATGATCTGGTTCCGAGGAAAAAAAGTTTACTGAAAGGAATTCATTTGCCTTCTTTACTCTTCATTTAACTCACTTCTAAGGTTTTCCAAGCAAGAATAAAGACATCGCATGATCACATTTCCGTATTCCTTTGTTGCTTAATAGGCATTTTGTATTTGGCATCTTCTCTTCCTTCATCACTGCGTTTTATTGATTTTTGGATTTTCTACATATAGATGAAGTGCTTCTTTGGTTAGTCATTATCTTAAATAAATTTGGGTGTGTGTTTTTGATTATGGATCCCAGATAGTGTTTTCTGCTTTGGAGGAATTTATTACATGCCTGCTTTCTGTAATGGACCGGTCATTGTCCATTTACTGGAGTGTATCCTGCCATTAGTGGTTTTGCATAATTGAATGCACTCTACTGAAACTCTGTAGCAAAACAAATCTTAATCCAGTTATTTTGGTATTTGTGGAGTGCTTGGGTATATCAGCTCCCATTCTTTTTAGCAGCTTGGATCTCTGTAAACTTTAGCATGTTTTATTTTTCCCAGCGTTCAAGAAAATGTCTACATTCTGTGAAGGTAATCTGATCATTGACTTTTGTTCTGCTTTAATTAAGTCCGAACCAAATATTTATGTGTTGTATCATTTTGTGTTTAAATTTAAAGAACACTTACACAGAAATATAAAAAGTATTCATCCTGAAGATTTTCTTTAATTAAAATGTGTGTTGATTATAAATTACCACTGAATATTTTTTCAGTTACAAAACCTTGGCATTTCATTTCAACTTTTTTTTTAAATGAAATCTGTACCTTCTACAACGTAATAAACCATTTAAATAAGTGTAGAATTAATACAGTGGATAGTCTACTTATATTTTGAAATGTCTTTCATTTGGATTATTTGGTTGGTAACTGTAAACTAAATATACATTAATTGGCTTTCTCACCGGGGATGCATTCTTCTGGGTCAACGGTCTTACATGCTGTGCTTTTGAATTCCTGTTTTTGGTAGTGGTGGGCTTACATCATGGTTACTTAACATAATAACATAAATGGAAGAAAACAAATTGTCTTGCAGTCCTTGTTATATGACTGAAGTTGGACACAGTCAAAATATTTCCAGATTACTTTTTTTAGCCTGTTTGTCATTGAGGAAGAGGATTGTGCAAAGACAATTATTCCTTCTCTCTACTTTCACATTTTCAGAGACAAGGAACTGCTCCCCCTCCAATGAAACTGCCACCTCCTTATAAAGCTCCATCTGATGACAGTGACGAAAATGAAGAATATGCATTTACCAACAGTGAGTTGCTTTTCATTATTGGAAGTGAATGCAGAGTTCATTAAATTGTGTTTTGGGGAGTATTGTCAGTTATCAAATGTGATGCTGTGGGTTCTTAGAAAATGTGTATAAGCATATCATGCTGAAAAGAAAATGTTATATCTCCTTAATTTTTGTGACTTTATTTTCCTAAACTTTCCTGAATACTAATATAATATTAGAGTGAATATCAAAGGCAATGGGTTATACACTATCTTACCTACCAATGGGTTATACACTATTTTACCTAAAAATGCTAAGAAGTCCTTTGGTTCCCAGTTTGACCTACAGTAATCTGACTTGAATGCGTGTGTCAGCTCTTGATTACTTGCTCTATTCAAATGGCTGGTGATGTTGCTAATGCAAAATTAGAAAAGACTCAAGTCCTATTTTCTCCTTTAGAGTTCCTTTCATGATTTTTCTTTGCATTAGATGTATCAAATATACGTTCATACATAAATTTAATGGAGCCTCTATTTAAAATAATTTGCATTTCTTTTATGCATGTAAAATATCTGTACTAAGATCCGATTGCTGTTGTACATGGAACTTCTTTGGGGAGTATGAAAGTACCCTAAAATTAGATTGTGGTGATGGTTGCACATTTTGTGAATAGTAAAACCCCCAGGATTATATATTTAAATGGGTGGATTTTATGGTTTATGAAATGTGTGTACACAACTTAGAAAAAGAATTTTATATAGATAGTGAAACAGTTAAAATTCTGGCCACACCACTTCTTACTGTATGACCTTCAGCATGCCCTCTTCTATAAAAATCATGGTTCTTCCTTCAGAGGGGTTGTGGTGAAGATTAAGATAAGGTGATAAAGCCTTTATCCTGCCATATAGTGAAATTTCAACAAGTATTGTAGCTCTTACTAATAATTATTTTATGTTGATTTCATAACTTGATATTTTTCTAAATACGCTAGTGAGTATATAAATTTGAATATAAATAGATATGTTTATAACCATTTGGTTGGCTTTATAAAAAAAAAATTGATTTGCACGTTGGTTTTACTGAGCCCTTCCTCATGCATTATTTTCTCCTTTCAACAACTCTCTCTTAAAAGCCAACTGCTTTTTACTAAGTGTTAAGTAAGTCTGTCATGAAAGAAATAAAGCATAGTTTCTTTTTTTCTTGTTGGGGTCACCAACCTGGAAGGGAGGATACAAAGGCAACAGAATAAAATTTGATCCGTGTACCTGGGTGCCTTGGTTCTCCACCTCTGCTGGAGAGTTACACATGATGGAGATGATTGATAGGTGTGTGCACACGTGTGATGTGATTCCTTGTTCTGACGCAGGTATTAGGACAGCTGCAGCAGAGTGGGGATAGCTCATTGGCTGTTCATCATTTCTGGGATGTTAGAATGCCTGTATTTGCATAGTAGTTAGGAAGTCTGATTTAGGCATGTAAGACTATGTTCTGATCCTAGTTCTATTTTGTTGAGAATTCATGGACAAGTTAATGTCCATGGCTCACACTTGCTCATCTGTAATAGGTGGAAGGGAAGTCTTTTGATAACCTTCCTCGAAGGATTGTTAGCATCTGAGGAGAAGAGCATTTAAAGAACTTGGTGTAAGGACTGTGCTGTCTAGTAAACACTTTGGTGTCAACGTGCCAGGCCTTTCTGTGTTACTAACGCAGTTTACATACCAACCTGTGAGGTCTCTAATTATACAAATAAGGAAACTGAGGCTCAGAGAAATCAAGGAGTATGTTCAAAGTTACTCAGCTGGTCAGTAATAGAAATGTAATTTAAACCCAGACGTTCTGACTCCAGAGCCTATACTCTCAGCCATACTTCCCGTTAACTTAATCTCATTGACTGTGGCAGAAGTAGGTACAAAGTGCTTGGGGTTACCTAGTGACTCTCACTTTGAGGCCATAAGATAGAACAGCAGCACCCTCTCCAAAGGTCTGGTTATGCACCTGTGTGTCCCCAATGTGCACAAACACATTCACAGCATTTGGGGGGTTCGGGAAGACACCGATGTGCTCTACATGCAGAAAAGTCTAATAGAACATTTCACAGATCCTCCAGCAAATATATTTGGGCCGTATATATGACTTCCCATTCATTTTGCTCCCTAATTTTTTCCTTCTCAGCATGTTTTTCCCTTCCCATTGAATTCACTGTTGATCTTCCAAAGAGTTTGAACTGTATGGGCTGTTAGATAGTTCAAATTTAAAATGTAGGTGAGCCTAAAGCCTCTAGCTTTCTTCTCTTTCTTTATGAAATGTATCCCATGGCTTTTTCTATATTCCTTAACTCTTACTAAATGCCTACTCTGCTCCTCCATCCAAAACTAAGAGTAGATTGGTTCACTGTTTTATCAGATTCTTATTGTGCCAAAACTAAGTATTTCTTTTTACCGTTGTGAAAATATGATTTTCTAACTCCCATGGTCCAGGACTGTGAAGTGGATGGCTGGAGTCCAAGCCTTAGGCCCACCAGGAAGTGGTGATTGGATTAGAGGGATCACAGACATGAGACACATAGGATTTTATTTTTTTTATTTTTTTTTTAAAAGATTTTATTTATTTGACAGAGAGAAACACAGCCAGAGAGGGAACACAAGCAGGGGGAGTGAGAGAGGGAGAAGCAGGCTTCCCGCCGAGCAGGGAGCCCGATGTGGGGCTCGATCCCGGGTCTCCAGGATCATGGCCTGAGCCGAAGGCAGTCGCTTAACCAACTGAGCCACCCAGGCGCCCCGACACATAGGAATTTAAAGTGTAGTTAAAATCTGGGGCACCTGCCTGGCTCAGTTGGTTAAGCATTTGCCTTCGGCTCAGGTCATGATCCTGGGGTCCTGGGATTGAGCCCTACATTGGGCTCCCTGGTCCATGAGGAGCCTGCTTCTCCCTCTGCCTCTCTTGCTCTGTCTCTAATGAATAAATGAATAAAATCCTTAAAAAATAATTTAACTTAAGTAAGCTTTGGTGAGTTACTTAATCATAAACTTCATTCTGCCAAGAAATGTTTATTGAGTGGATATTATAAGTGGGCAGACATTGTTCTAGGTACTGGGAACATAGCAGGGAACAAGATCTCTCTTCTTATTAGCTTATATTCTCGTGGGAGAGAAAGATTATAAACAGTAAGATAGTTAAAATATTGATAAATAGTCTAAATAAGATAAAACAATGTACTATGAGAATAAGTGCTTTGGAAGAGTCAACATTAAGTAGAATAGGAAAGAAAGGCCAAGATAAGACCTAAGTGACAAGAAGGAACCCGGCATACAAAGAGCTGGCTTCTATAGTCCTATAGATCAGATTTTTTTCAGATTGTGATCCACAGTAACCTATATTTTACCTAACAATCAAGTAGAGATGTGTACGCGCGCACGCGCACACACACACACACACACACACACACACACACACACACACACGGTGCATATATAATGGAAACAAAGGTTTCAAAAAAACATTACTTTTAGGGGCGCCTGGGTGGCTCAGTTGGTTAGGCAACTGTCTACGGCTCAGGTCATGATCTTGGAGACCCGGGATCGAGCCCCACATCGGGCTTCCTGCTCTGCGGGAGGCCTGAATCTCCCTCTCTCAGTCCCTCTGCTTGTGTTCCCTCTCTGGCTGTGTTTCTCTCTGTCAAATAAATAAATAAAATCTTTAATATATATATATATTACTTTTATAACATATGAAAAACTATGATTTTTCTATTTCATTTTTTTAAATGCTGTTTGCAACTCTTCCTTCCTCCTTTTTTTTTTAAGATTTCATTTAATTATTTGTCAGAGAGAGACAGAGTAAGCAGGGGGAACAACAGGCAGAGGGAGAAGCAGGCTCCCCGCCGAGCAAGGAGCCCAAACAGGACTAGATCCCAGGACTCTTGGATCATGACCTGAACCGAAAGCAGACTCATAACTGAGTGAGTCACCCAGGTTTCCCAACTCAATTTATTTCTTGACTAATGAGTCACAACCTACAGTATGAACGCTAATCTAGAACTCTGGTTTTCAAACGTCAGCGTACAACAGAGGACGTATAGCGCCTGTTAAAACACTAGTTGCTGGGCCCACTCTGAATTTCTGATTCTTTACTTCGGGGAGGACCTAGTAGTTTCCATTTCTAATAATTTCCCAGCGGATGCTGATACTTCTCACCCAGGGGCCATATTCTGAAGACCACTGATCTAGCCGGTGTTTAAAGTCATGGGAGCTGGAAAGTTGGCTTAGGAGGAATGTACAGAGAGCAACAGGAAGCAAACCCAGCCAGGGCCTCATGAACCAGCAGAGGAGCGTGCTAGCATAAGAGCGTTTCCAGGAGGTGGTGGAGTTAGTTAGGCAGTTTAAGAGAAGAATGTGTTGTAGGAAGGATTTTGTCCCTGAACCTCAGTGGCCAGCTGTGGACTGATCCTGAGAGGTTGAGGAAGTTAGAATCATGGAAGCAACCAGTGAACTTAGCAACATAAAACTGGTAAGAAGAAAAAGAATACTTGATAAATAACAATTGTAGAGATTGTTACGGCAATTAAATCTTGGGATCCTTAGGTGATCAGTCACATAGGGATCTGTCCTCAGCTTGGGTCGTGGTCCTGGGGTTCTGGGATCGTGCCCCACATCGGGCTCCCTGTTCAGTCGGTTTTCTGCTTCTCCCTCTGCCCCTCCCCATTCAGCTCCTTTCCCCCTACTAATTTTCTCTCTCACATGCTCTCTTTCAAATAAATTCTTTTTTTAAATTTAATATTACAACAAATATAGAAAATGTGATACATGATGGTATTTACATCATAGATCCCTTATCTTGCATAGTTGGACATAATTCATGACATTCTGGTGTCTAAAGATAGGAAGTCTGTATCCATCAACTGAAAAGTGCCTAAATTTTAATTAAGCATTATGAAATAATAGTTAAGAAACAACATCTACATAAATGCTTAGCTGTCCAAAGACTACCATTATTAGTCCTGCAGGATGTATCAAAGGGAGGTTACCAATGGTACGGAACTTAACTTTGTGGTAATGGTCTTTAATACCTAAATGTAAAAGGTCTTGTCAAAGGTTCAGGATCACTGAGGGCATGAAGTTATTACTCAGTTCACTGTCACATGGTGACTTTCAGATCTTCATTTTTAGCCATAACTTCTCTCTGATATCCTGACCTGTTTCTGGTTGGCTGTTAGAAAGCTACCTACCACGTTGGGGCGCCTAGGCGGTGCAGTCGATTAAGGTTCAACTCTTGACTTTGGCTCAGGTCATGATCTCAGGGGGATATTGAGCCCTGAGCTCAGTGGAGAGACTGCTTCCCCTCTCCCTCTGTCCCTCACCACACTCTCTGAAATAAATAAATCTTAAGGAAAAAAAAGATACCATGTCTTTTTTCCACTGGCACTTTAACTCTTTTGCAAAAAAGAAAATATGGTTTTTTCCTAGAGACTGACCTTTTCCTTATATTCTTAATTTTTCATGAAGTCCTTATCCCAGACTAAAACGTCAGGTGTTTATTATCTCCTGTCCTAGATGACTCTTCATTCTCAATCTCTTCCACATTTGTAGCTTCCTTTGCATTTTTATTGCCACCATTTTAGTAACTATATAGTTGTGATCACAATTTATTGAGTACCTACTATGTGTCCTGCATTTCCCCCAGTCTTTAAATGCTTTCTCATTTACAGAAGAGTCTTGTGGAAGGAGATCTTATCTTTTCTTCTGATTTCAGCCTAATTCTCACCTTCTTTGTAAAACCTTGCCTAACTTCTTTTTCTAATGAATATTTGTATTTTTTATAGCACTTAACAAAATGTGATTATGTGATTATTAGTTTGATATCGGTCTTTCTCTTCATATTTCATGAGTCTAGTAATCCTCTGTGTTTTGGCCTGGCACATTACAGAAACCCAATATTTGGGGCAAATTACTGACAGAGGGTATGTGACTTGCATAGTGATGGCGGGAGTGTGATAAAAATCCACGTGTGCTTACGGGGCTCTAGAGAGACCCTTGCTGCTGAGCTGTACCATCCATCTAGTTTCAGAGCCTTCTGTCCAGAACAGCTTGCCTTCTCTCTCCCAATACGTCACCCCTCACCTTATGTAAAAGTATTGGTCCCCAGGGGGAGAAGCCTCTATCTCTAAAAAGTCCTGCTTTGTTCACTTTTGATCCCAAACATTAAATGCTTTTACTTCACCCAGCCTTTCTAACCTGTTGGTATTCATTCTTTCAACTACATTTTTAAACATCAGGGAGCAGAAGGTTTTGGAAAGACTTTTTGTAACTCTGAGAGAGTGATCATAAAGAAGCAGTGAGAATCATACAATGGACATGTCTCTCGATGCATATTAGGTTCTAGAAACTCAGAATATAATTGACTTCTTTGACATGTGGCTTTTAAGTGATATAACAAAGATGTGAATGGAACCAGGGGCTGAACGCCTCTTAAAGCTTTTTTCTTATACTTTAATTTTAGAATAGCATACTCTTCTTAGGTGTTTTGTTTTTCCACCTTAATTTTTTTTCCCTCCCAGAAAGGACCCAGTTTAATTATTGACTCTGATACATCTTTTGCTCAGATTCTTTCCCCACCCCCACCAAATTTTACATCATATATACTATTAGGTAAAAAGTATATATTTAGGCTCTGAAGCATAATAAAATTATCTTGTGAATTGTACCATGCAAATAAAAATTAGATTACTAACACCTCGCATCCTCGTGTTTTTCTCTAATTATTGTTTTATTTCATTTTCTCAAAGATTGGATATTAGCTAAGACCCTGTGAAATGTGATATATTAGCAAATTATTCAGAGTCCCAATATTTGTAAGTTTAGAGGGAATTGCTTTTTTAGAAAATTACAGCTTTATTGAGATAAAATCCACATTACTGTATAATTCACCTGCATAAAGTGTGCAGTTCAGTGGCTTTTATTTACAGAGTTGTTCAACCACTACTACTATAAATTTTAGAAGAGTTAGAACATTTTCATAACCCTCCCCAAAAGTCCTGCACTTTAGCAGTCCATTTCACCATATTTATTCAGAAATTCTTTATATTCATACATAAAATATACATACATATATATTGTACTTTTTAAAGACTTTATAGATAATCCACATGTATGCCCATGGAGTGGGGTGAGAAACCTCCCCAAACCCCTTTTCCTTTTACCAAAACTAGCTCTACTCTCCTCAAGAATCTAGCAGTGCATCAAGCTCTCACCTCCTCTGCCCCTCTCCAGAAAGAAAAAAATTGGAGAATGAATTATTATTCCCAGATGGTGTTGTAGTCAATCTCAAAAATTCAAAATCCAAAAAAAAAAATTTGTTGGCAATGTTAAGGCTGTATATGAATTGCACATATGAAAATACTGTCTAATCAGTATTATCTACTAAAAAACCTGAAACTTTTTTAATAGCGATAATGGACAAACTAGAAAATATCTAGGAATAATAGAGTTAGAAATGTAAAACTCATGGCCATAATCTATAATAACGTTTGGTCATTTACTCTTTGACACTGTGATGAAAGCTCTAAACGTACCCCCCAGAAAAACGTATACAGATACACAAAACCATGGTCACCCACGGACGCACCATCACACACACGTACATTCACACCCACTCACCTACACACACACACCTCGTTTTAAATAGGCATCATTCTTGCCTATTCAGTAGAAGTCCTGAAGTCCATTTAAGAATTCATGGAGCATAGGTTGACAACCCGTGTCGATTTTTTGTTTGGTTTGTTTGTTTGTTTGTTTTAAAGAAAATGTGGAACTTTATTAAAGTTTATTTGGGTGGGGGGGATAAAGACATGTTCTCTTCCTGATTGGAAGAATAAGTATATGGAAGATTTCAATTATTTTTAAATGAGTCTGTAAGTTTAAGATAATTTGATTCCAAATCCTAAATATATATAGTCTGCGATTGAAAATTGATTTGGAAGTGAAATGTTCAGCAGTTTTGAAAAGTCTTTCCTCGTATGTGAATATAGTCTAAACTGGTGGTTTTCAAACTGAACCTGGAGCTTTTAGAAATGAGTGGGAGTGTTTTGGTTTTCTCAGTCAGCTTTTCTCAACCTGGGCACTCTTGCCATTTTGACCAGATAATTTTTTATTGGGACGGAGGCTGTTTGTGTTGCAGAATGATTGACAGCATCCCTGGTCTCTACCCAGGTGTGATGACAGCCAAGATGTCTCCACACATTGCCAGCTGTCCCCTAGTCTACACGGTTGGGGGATTCCACTGTCATTTCCTAGTTGGGTTGCCAAGAGGACTGCATCTTATGGAATAGTCCCATTCAATGAAGAGTTACCCTGCTCAGAGTACCAGTAGCCCTTCTGATGGAAATAGTGTTTAAAACTGCATTAGTTAGGGGCTCCTGGGTGGCCGAGTCAGTCAAGTACTTCGGTTCAGGTCATGATCCTGGGGTCTTAGGATCAAGGCCTGCCTCAGGCTACCTGCTCAGCAGGAATCCTGCCTCTCTCTCTCTCTCTCTCTCTCTCTCTCCCTCTCTCTCTCTCTCTCTCTCTCTCTCTATCTCTATCCCTCCCCCCTGCTTATTCTCTCCCTGTCTTTCTGTCTAATAAATAAATAGAAAGATAAATAATAAAATCTTCAAAAAAAAAACCAAACCTGCAGTAATTAAATCCATTTAGTATTTGCAAATAAAAATGGCCTAGAAAGCCAGGTGTTAAGAATTTAGAACATAAAAAATAATCTTTTTTGAAATGGCAAAAATAAGATTATCCAATAAATGATGGGATATATAATAAGGGAAAGAAAATATAGAGAGCTCCATTTTGCATCAATATTAGAAATTAATTTTGGGGGCGCCTGGGTGGCTCAGTTGGTTAAGCGACTGCCTTCGGCTCAGGTCATGATCCCGGAGAACCGGGTTCAAGTCCCACATCGGGCTCCCTGCTCGGCGGGAAGCCTGCTTCTCCCTCTCACACTCCCTCTGCTTGTGTTCCCTCTGTCAAATAAATAAAATCTTTAAAAAAAAATTAATTTTGAATATTGTTTGCTCCTAAGAACTGAAACTATAAAAAGTCTATGTAAGATTTTTAAAATAATTTGGGTACAAGGAAAGGCCTTTCATATTATACCAATACTATAAAGGAAAATAATTTTAAGTTTGCTTACCTAAAAATTGAAAATAATTATAACAATAAATATATCTTTAAATATATCATTACCAATAAATATTCAAAATGTTCTTAGGTACTCTCCCACAAAATTTATATCCTAATGTAGAAATAGTTTATCCATGTATAAAAAAAGAGTATGAAAAGTGGGGGATAATAAAAGAATGTATATATGTATACATAAATATATATACACATCAGAAGAAAAAGACATGTACATCAATAGAAAAACAAGCAAAGATCTGACCGTATGTAACAAAAGAAATAGATATGACAACAAATACAAAAAGTCTTCTCAACCTCACTAATAATGGGACATACTTAAATTAATAAATCAGATTTTTTTTTGCCTACCAGATTACTTAGGATTTTAAAAATTAATATTGCTCATTGTTGGAGAGGTTTTAGAAAAATAGGAATGCTTACATACTTTTGCCAGGAAAAGAATTCATGTACCTCTTTTTGGAGACCCATTTGGCAGCATGTATAAAAAATTTAAATGTGCATGTTCTTTGACTAAGTAATTCAATTTCCAGTGAAATAGCCTACGGACTTCATTGCCCATTGAATATATGTGTATGTATGTGTGTATATACTTACAAAAATGTGTTTTGCATTTTTCACTAATAGCAATTACAGTGGTATGTATTATATGTAACTAATACATAATAAAGCTTTGGTTAAGTACTTAGTCTCTAAACATTTGTAGACACCTGACTTGAAACAGATTGCATCCTTTTCATTTAGATTCCTCATTTGTAAGATAGAGATACTAATAGTACTCCTTTCACCAAGTTGCTCTGAGAGCCTAGAAGAGATAATGCATATAAAAATCCTTATATAGGAAGTGACACATATGAAATATTCCAGAAATATGTTAGCTACTACTCTTTAGTATCATTAATAGTAATACAGCGTTCTTCAGTGTTTGACAGATATTGCCACTACAGAATGAAATTTCTACAGGCCCTCAATGGCTTAGTCGGTTAAGTGTCTGACTCTTGTTCTCAGTTCGGGTCTTGAGATCTTAGGGTCATGAATTCAAGCCGCATGTTGGGCTCCACAAGCCTACTTAAAAAAAAAAAAAAATGAATGAAATTTCTGGCATATGTATATATTAAAATTTTACAAAACCTTAGGATAGCCTAACTTTTTAAAATGTTTACAAGTTTTTTAAGTTTACATTATCATGTGGGATCAGTACTTGATTAACAACTCCGTACAAGAGGGCTTCTCCCTGATCACCATTGCATGCTGTGACACTATTACTCTTCCACTTTCAACAGAGATCACTGGAAGAGAAAGGCATTTTGGAATGCTTCCTTTTTATTGAGTATTTTTCTCTTTCTTTATTTTCTTTGGATCAAATGTAGAATTATAGAAGTATTTGTATATGATTTTGTAATTTTTTTCTTCCATTGGAATTTTACCATTGTGGGGTTGATGTTTTACTTCATTCCTCCCATGTAAGGAAAATATACAGGAAATTTTTTTGAGAAAAATTCATGGTCCAAATGAAATTTAAAAATTGAAAATATAGCTTTTAAAGGTTACTTTAATATGACTGCTAGTTTGCCAAATAATCCTATAAAGTTTATGACATGACTTAATCTTCCTTATTCTGCTTGGTAGCATTTAAATATTTATGAACTTCTGGATTCACAAAGGTTGCAGGGTTCTTTACAGAGTTAATTCTCTAAATATTCACATTAACTATTAATATATTTTCCTATTTAACCTTTTAAAAAATTTTAATTTTTCATGGAAAATGGTAGCAGCTTTCACCCTCATCGTTAATTATTTGTAGTATATTACTCTCATAGTAATGAACATTTGTACTTCAATCAATTGAGAGGATTTCACCATACGAAGCACATAAAGCAATTTTTCACTCAAGTTACATCAAGAATTCTAACCTTGTTAACAGTAAATCAAAACATCAACCTTGTTTGAGTTATTGCCATTAATACACAGTTTATTTTCTTTTGTTAATTCACGCTGTCCCAGAATCACTGATACTGCATGGGGACAGAGGGACCTGAATGACATCTGAGTATCTTTCAGATCTTTAGCCTTCCAGAAGCCAATGCTGAAAGCAGAGATTAATCAAATTTTACAGCCAAAGATGAATTTTGCTGAATCCTTAGTATTTTTTAACTGGTAAAAGTACAAAAGCATGTACACCAACTACTTTGAGAGGGAGTTTTGAGGAAAATCTTCTACTTGCAAGTTTATTTAATCCACTTTAATTTTGTATAACAAAATGTGTTCACTTGGAAAAAAAATCTTGTCTCACAATTCAGTAAGAAAACAACCCAATGTTTAAAAATGAACAAAACCAAAATACCATTTCACTAAACAAGATACATAAATGGCTAATAAGCACATAAAAATGCTCAACATTATTATTAGGGAAATGCAATTAAAACCACTACACATTCACAAGAATTATTTTATTGTTAAGTTTTTATTTTTAAAGAATTTATTTGTCAGAGAGAGAGAGAGAGAGCAACACAGGCAGGGGGAGCAGCAGACAGAGAAAGAAGCAGGCTCCCCACTGAGCAAGGACTCAATCCCAGGATCCTGGTGGGCACTTAACCAACTGAGCTACCCAGGTGTCCCTCACAGAATGATTTTAATGAAAAAGATGGGCACTACAACTAGAATGCTTATACACTTCTGATGGGAATGGAAAATGGTACAACCATTTTGGAAAATGGTTTGCTCATTTCTTAAAACGTTGAACACAGGGTGCCTAGGTGGCTCAGTTGGTTAAGCATCTGACTCTTGATTTTGGCTCAGGTCATGATCTCAGGGTTGTAAGATTGAGCCCCACGTCTGGCTCCGGCCCTGGGCATGGAGCCTGCTTAAGATTATCTCTCTCCCCTTCTTTCCCTCCCCCTCATCAGCTCCCCCACAGTGCACTTGTGTACCCATGCATGCTCAATCTCTCTCTCTCAAAAAAAAAAGTTAACCGTACGTTTACCAACAATTCTAAGTATCTATCCAAGAGAAATGAAAACCTGTGTCCACCCAGAGTCTGCTACACTAAAGTTCATTATAGCATTATTCTTAACAGTTCAAAACAGGATTAGCCAAATGTCCCTCAACTGGTAGATAAACATAATGTATATCCACACAGTGGAATACTACTTAGCAGTAAAAAAGCAAAATACTTCTATATGCCATGATGGTAACCGAGTGCAAGACTCTCTACTATATGATTCGATTTATATAGGATGTTCATTAAAAAACAGATTTATAGCTCTAAAACCCAAGTCATTGGTTGCTTAGATTTGGAGTTGGAATTGAGCTTGGTGGAATGTTTTGGGGTGGTGGAAATACTCTAAAGCTGGATTGTGGTGATAGTTGCACACATCTGTAAGTTACCTGATAATCATGGAAATATATGCTTGCAATAGGTGCATTTAATATGTGGATTATATTAAATAAAGCCAGTTAAAATTATTTCGAAGTTAGACATAATTTTAAATTGAATCACATTTGTGGGTGAAGGAGGTTTAAACTTTAAAAGCACAAACTTCCAGCTGTAAAATAAATTTGGGGGATGTAATGTACGGTGTTGCTAATAGTACTGTACTGTATATTTGAAAGTTGCTAAGAGTAGATCTTAAAATTTTTCATCACAATTTTGCAACAGTATATGGTGATAGATATTTACTCGGTCATTTTGCAATATACACAAATAGCAACCATCATGCTGTACACCTAAAACTAATATGTTATATGTCAATTACGTCTAATTAAAAATTTCTTTAAAGAATCCCATTTGTAAAGGATAGTTAGAACTTATTATAAAAAGGTCTGTGTTAAAGGAGGAGGGCAATCCAATAGCAAATTACTTTGAAGAAGGTAGTAATCGTATCTTAATATCTTCCTTGATAGTGCTGGATTTGAGAACCTTAAAACTCCTCTGGTCTGACTAATTTTACAAGAATCCTGAGACACCCCCCGCCCGCGAAGTGATTAATTTGCCCAGAGTCACAAAATTAGTTATTTTGAGGTCAAGAATGGAGTCTTGGTCTCCTTTGTTGTTCAGGGCCAGATTTAAACTTTCCCTCTCTGTGCCGTCCTTGGGTGCCAAGTCAATTTTTAACATGAAGCGGGGTCATGAGCCACAAAGACTTATTGAGCAACTAGTAGTTTAAATTTTGGGGTTTTTGTATCATTGTGGACTCTGTAGTTGATCTCTACCTTGCCAACAGATGTCACTACAATCAACAGCAATTATTATCAAGGATTTAAGGAATGTTAAGAATGCTCACCTCAGATAAGCAAACAGCATGGGTGGCTTCTAGCAATATTCCTGTGTTCATTTTAATAGCTATATGGATTTATTTGCTCTGTCCTTTTTCTCGTTTCTTCTTGATAATGCAAAATAGAGGAAAGGTTAGAAATAAAGGCTAAGTTTTAATTTTTTAGTTTTATGTAGATTCTTTTTCTCATTTCCTGTAGTTAATCATCCTTTTCTGAAACCTTTTCTTTATAATTAAGTAAATTAAGAAGTCTTATTCTGGTCCTAGAGTTGGAGACTGGTGAATATTGCTTTCTATTTTAGTTGATTTTTTTTTATGCTGGAAGCTCCCAAAGCTTCAGCCCTTGATAGAATTTGGATGCATTTATTGTAACTATAAATTTAAAAAATTGTATTGTTTAAGATCTTTTGAGAACCCTTTAAATTATATGCAGGTGTTTTTGACTTTAATATTACTCATCCATATGATAGGTGATCAGGTAGATGACTTTGTATTCTACGTTTTACAAAGAAAGGTTAGAGAGCACTATAGTAATTGGTAGATAATGATGAAGTAATTGCAGTTGGTTGTGCTATTCTGGTGTGCTGGGAGTGGGACAGAGGAAGGGAAGCAAAGAAGCATTTTTAAAAAGTTTAAGAAACAACAGCCATTTTTTCTAATGATTTCTCTGAAGCTTCCATTTTTTTCATAAATTTTTTTCTCCAAAAAAGCTAACTTGAAGACTTGACTGCTTAAACCAGATCTTCACTGCACATTTAAAACGCTGAGATGTAAATGAATCTCGCTAGGGAGACCGCACGTTCAGTGCAGTTCACCAGTTTCTTTGTTACAAAAATGATTCAATGGTGTGAGCTAAGGAGACAGTAAGTTGATGACTGTTTCATTCACTTCAGAGAGGCTAACATCCGCCCCTGTTTCCTTTTCATCTGCATTGGAGAGATGCAGCTAATGCTCTGAACTATGTCTCAGCAGGGAAACTGGGTCATTAAAATGACATTAATTGAAGCTGGCCACAAAATAAATGGTTGTGTTGATCTTGCCTCCTGCTCTGGAATAGAGCAGTCATCCCGATGTGAGTAGGATAACGGCCACAGTCGGCAGTGTGAAGCATCCGAGGGTCGGATGTGGGAAACCGGGGATTCTTGCTTCTCCCGGCATACTTTTCCAGGCAGCTTTTACCTACTGACAGATGGGACTGTTAGCCTGAGTGGTAGCCTGAAATTAGCTTAATTGATTGCTTCTCCTGATAGAAATAGACTGACAACTTGCCCTTAAGGAGAATAAAATCTGAGGGGGAGGAAAAAAAAAATAGGCCCAAGGTCGACAGAAGAGAGAGGACAGTCTGATGAGGATTTGAGCTACTTCCAGCACTGACTGTTTATCAAGAATGCAGACACTCTGAAGGGGACACTGGTACAGCAATGGTCCAAGGGGTTTTCCCAGGTAAGCTCTCTGTGCTTCTGTCATCTGTGGCTCTTTGGGAATGCAGTCGGAAGCCGTTTTAGTGCTGCAGAATGTTGTTGTAAAGGTTTGAACAGTTGTTAAGCTCAGGCATTTCTCTTTAGTGAAAGAGTGAGGGGACATATGCCTGTGCCAGGCAATTGTGTGTTAAAAACCTCTAAAAATTTCCTTCCTGTGTATTGTATCTGGAATTTTCCTTGTGATGTTTTTGAAAAGTAGAGCAGTTTATCAGACTGTCAGGAATATACTAGTGACTTTCAGTGCCACAATTCTTAACACTGTGTTCCTGTGCTAGCCTCTCCTTTCAGAATTGTAATTGAGAGGTAGATTTCCTGGACATTTATTATTATTGTTGTTATTGGCGACTTCACCATAATCAAAAGGGAAGATGATTTACGTTAGAAGAAGGTTATTCTGATTAATTTTTAAAAACTGACAGTTCAGCATTTTGTTGTGCATGAAAGCAGAATATCATTAAGGAATTATAGTAGTAAACAAAAGGCTGCTTTTTTCTAAATTGTAAAATAATCCCTTAAATATTATTTGCTAATGGTGATCAAAGTCTCATTCATCAAAACCTACAAATTCAAATTCATTAGGGGTGGGGGCTCAGCACTTGGGAGTATTACCAGCAACCTCCTTGTTAACACACAGTTCCTGAAATCATTGCTAGATTGGTAATATAATTTCATACAGTAGGATACTCTTCAGTGTATGTTTTTGCTTGACTTTTAGAAAATTAATTTATTAATAGAGCTTTTTATCCAAGTAGGATGTGGAATGTTTGGGCATAATGGTAGGGGGAGGGGGGCTGCTTACCTCCTGAGGGAGGCAACTCTTACAGAGTTAGAGATCACCTTATAGCCTTTTTTCCCCCCCAGCAGTGCACACACAAATTAGGTCATTTCTGCTGCAACAGCAGAATATATGCTGCATACCTGAGATAAGCTAACAGACCTTACTCTTGGCTGTGCTGTCAGAATAATTGAGCAAGAACTTTTCTTTTGCCTAACATACGATTTCTGGAGATCTGTGTTGGCGTCCTGAGCTGTTCAGTATCCAGGTTTGTGATTTTGATTTGGAGGAAATGTTAGCCCTTAAATGGATGTGTCATGGATTCCCTGTAGTGACAACTGTCCTGATTGTGTTTCTTTTTATTTTGTAGTTGGAATTGGTTTCAGTTGTTGAAAGGTCATCTTTTCAATACCACTTTCTCAAACTTGTATTGACAAGGCAGCTGTAAGAATGATCTTGGATATTGGTGGACCCTGCCTGCTTTTCTTCAGACTCCCTAGAGTTTGTTCAAGTGTTCCTTTTATTGAGGAAGTTGCATTTTAAACATCTGTTTCTCCAGATTAAAAATATGTGTGTGCTTCAGTCTCGTCAGTGTGACCTGTCATCCCTGATAATTTCCATACTTTCTATTTCACCAATTTGAAATCGCCCCTGTCCAGCTTCATAAACTGCGGTAGAACCCTCATGAATCCCCACAGCAGGTTTTCCAGAAATAGCACACAGTATGTCTACTCAGTAGGAATTCATGTATCTTTTGCTTTTTATTCAAATAATATATGGAAGTATTTTTATGTTATTAGCTGTAAATGTGTCTCATAAGTAGACATATATTTATGTGTTAAATATAAGTTATTTTTCCCATATTCCTTCTCAGGATTAATTGTTCATGATTTTCAGAACAAACACATTCAGCATTTATTAAAGGTTTCTGTTTACCTTTAAATGTTTAACTCCAGAGTATTTTAATGCTTTGTAATAGTCTTTATATTATGTTCGCTGCTCTTCATTCAGTGAATTTGAAAAGCATCTTCAGTTCATGTCTCTTTCTGGCATATTTTACAAATAGTTATACATAGAATGATAAATAAAAGATGAGGCCCTCAGTCTGCAGAGAATTTACTCTTTTTTTGTATTTGCTTGGAAATGTTATTTTAAATGAGATTATTTGCTGTGGTATAGGTGGTTTTAAAACAGGCCACTTTAAAATATTTCATGTTTGCGTATGAGTATAGGTTTAACATTCATCATTTAAACTGATCCAGTGTTGAACAGAGAGAATATTATAATTCAAATTAGAGAAGTAGTGAACCAAAAATAGAGTATCATTTAAGATTTTTTTTTTTTTTTGGAAAAACTACCTCTTTTTTGGTGAATACAATGGGGAAGGAGGGTAAGAAATATCATTTCTATGTTTCCCTCATGTTTTCTTATTTAGATAGTAATGTGCTTTTTTGCACCAATACTCGGTTTATCTCTTTACATTTATGCTATGACAGGGCTCTAAGAAGCTTACATAGTGTGGAGAATTCATATTGTATATTCTGAATATATCTGTGCTAAGACAGTCATCTTATTCCCATTTTGTAGATAATAAAACCCTTTTCCTAGACAGCGTGGAGTGCTTTATTCATTGTTTGGTGGAAGTATGACATAACCTCAGTTACTATGATAATAAGAAAATTTTGGGGAGGAATATACCAGTGTGACCTCTGCCTTCAGGAAATTATAATCTTCCTAAAAAGAGAAGATGCATATAGGTGGAGAAGTAAAATGAATTGAAACCCTTCGGGGGGGGAGGGGCGCCTCTGTTAAGCGTCTGCCTTAGGCTCAGGTCGTGATCCAGGAGTCCAGGGATCAAGCCCCACCGTGGGTGGGGTGCTTCTCCCTCTTTCACCCCCCCTGCTTGTGTTCCCTCTCTGTGTTCCTCTCTGTCAGATAAATAAATAAAATCTAAAAAAAAAAAAAAAAAAAAGGAGGGAAAAGAGAAAAGAAATCCCTGTGGAAGAGCTTGAGATGGACAGGTTGGTAGGACTGGCAGGAGTATGGTAGCCCCAGATGAGGGCATCCACTCAGGCAAAGACATGTTACAAGCACGAAAACAGAAGGGACAAAGTAAGACCAGATTTTAGAGGAGCAATAATTCTAAAAACGAAAGCTCAAAAATTTGTTATTTCCTGAAATGGAAATCATAGTGGTAGCTAACCCATGGAAGCCCCATTTCAGAATAGTTAAAATAAAATCTGTGGTTTCATTCCTTTAAATTTGTTGAGTATTTCTGTTCTGAACATTATGCTAAATGCTATACACACATTATTTTCTGAAGTCCATATGATCTTGTGTTTCTTTTTTAAAGTCTCATTATTTTATAGATGAAGTCTAGGAGGACTCCTAAGGCTGTACTTTTACTAAATTTTAACTTTACTTATTTCCAAAGATCCTGTGAAACAATTCATTCCATTGGCAAAGACAAATTGATTACTCTCCTCTTTTTCAATAATTGGGTAAATAGACAGGTAATTTGAACTCCAAAAAAAAAAAGGATGCTGAAGTTCTGAATTCCAGAAAATACGTAATCGTCATATTCTCCATATTCTTCAGCCAAGCACATTTTAATATTAAAAGTTCCAATTCAAAAGAAAAAGTCACAAACCAAATGAAGCTGAATTGGGGAAAAATACAGTAATGGAGACGTGCCATTAGTCTTCAGGGTACACACCACTGTGGCATCACACACTGCACAGCATGAATCAGGCTTCTGAGCATAAACAAACTTCTCTTCCATTACTGAAACATTTCTACACTTGGAAAAGGAATAACAAGTCTCCCGATGCTAACTGGAGGGGGATGGGTAAGTATCGAAGGTTAATCAGATACTTAGATGAAATTTTTTTTTAAATTGTATTTTGAGTCCTTCAGTATTTTCAGGTTCATCCTAGGTGATATGAAAATGTATTAGTGCTTCGGTAAGTGTTTTGAATTGCGTTTGGGTTTTGGCTCAGGATTGCCTCTACCTGCTTCAGGTTTTGAGTAACTGCTCCTTCCGGTATTTCAAAAGCCAATGTAGATATAAGAGCATGCTGGGAATGAGATGGTAACTCCTTTCAGCTTCATAAAGCAAAAGAAAATGAGTTATAAGAGCTTTTTAAAAATTTTTAAAAAATTTATATCTAATGTACAGTTTATTAGCTTCCCATCTGTTTGCTTGAATACATCTGATGTTTCTTGGAGATGTTTCAATTATACCTGCAGGGATTAAAACATGCACATACTGATAGTCTAATAATAAAATTACATTTGTTATGGCTGTTCATCTGTGTCATACGAAATCTCTGAAAACAGCTCTGTGCTCCTGTGCAAAATTAAGTTAAAGGCTTTGGTTTTTCAAATGACAGACATTTGACTTGATTGATTGCCAAGGCACCTTTATATAATAATTCACAAGTTGGTTAGTCCTCTGTTTTGATTGTTCTTTAAGGAAAATCATTTTGGCAGGTAGATAATCTGTGTTTTCACAGATCACAGAAACTACAGAAACTAGCTTCTTATTCTTTAGTCCCTGTGGGATCTGTAACTTTCCTCATGTTTCTGTGCCCTTATTTCTTTCAGCTTAGGCCTAAATAATCACTTCCCAGGTGTGACTGTGGCTCTTAAAAATGTGCCTTACGGTCCTGTGGTGAGGTTAGGTCGTTAGGCATCTGTTCCCCTTATAGCCAAAGCTGAAGTTAGTGTAGATATTCAATAAATATTCTTTGAACTGAATGTAGAAAAAGGCATTTTTGCATGTAACCTAGTGAATATTCATGAGGGAATGGCCAAATCTATTCAATTTATAAAGGGAGCATTCTCATGGAACAGTGGCTCACTAAAGAAGATGAAATTATTCTATCATCTACATGTATTACTTAAAAGATTCTTTTTATAGGCTACATTGTGTGCAAGGATAGTATATAAGCAAGAGACATTTTCTCCAATGGAACAATGGTTTTTCTTAGAAAATTTTTTTTCAATAATCATAAAAAAGTTCTTATGAGGAATTTATATACTTGGGGAGGCAGTAGAATAATGGGTAGATGAGTTTATTTTCTTGCTCTCAGTCCTCTTTTTTTAATCAAACATTTTGTGTGCATCCTCAGTGGTTTCTGAACAAA
Organism: Spilogale gracilis; assembly: GCA_004023965.1. NCBI lineage: Eukaryota > Metazoa > Chordata > Mammalia > Carnivora > Mephitidae > Spilogale > Spilogale gracilis. The sequence continues at coordinate 97,342 of PITA01001228.1, read as the reverse complement.
TCTATAATGTGATTTATGCATTGTTAAAATGTTCAGGGCAAGTAACAGGACAGATTCTTGGTCAAGTAGGAAAAAGTAGCAGCTTTTTCATTTTGTAATCAACAAACTTTTGATTCAGGGTAAGCATTTTTTTTTTTTACCTCTTGTTTGTGGGAAGTCACTAACTCTGATGATTCACTTTCTTAATCTCTAAAGTGAGTGTGAGACTACATTACCTACTAGATACCTTCTAGTTCCGTGACTTTTAGGGGGAGGGCATACTCGGTAAGAGCAGTCAAAACCATGAATATACCATTCTCAACTAATGTTCAGAGCCTAAATTTATTTTTTTTAATTTATTTTTTAAAGATCTCATTTGTAAGTAATCTCTACACCCAGCCTGGGGCTCAGACTCAACGACCCTGTGATTGAGTCATATGTTCCACTGACTGAGCCAGCCAGGCTCCTCAAGAGCCAAAATTTTAGTGTGGGCTTTTTAACGTGGGGTCTTTCAGCCCATGAGGAGTCTGAGGATAACTATCAATCCTTTGAATTTTCTATGTAAGTTTGAAATGTATGTTTTTTGGAGTCAGATAGGGTAGTTCTCTATATTACATTACCCATGAAACCCATAAAACACCACTGTTCTGATCTATAGAAATCGTGACACATAGGAGGGTTGGATGACACTTTCAATTGGAACAAACCAAATAGAACTAGACAGCATAGTATGACTTTTGAAATTAGTGCAGGATCAGTGATTACATAGCAGGTAATAAAAAACATATAAGATTTTATTTCCAGAATTAATATAAGCTGCCATATAACTTAAGAAAATTAAATAGATGAATCTTCAAAGTTTAGGAAGTTAATAATTTCCACTTCTGTGAAGAACTCTGCTGCCATGTTTAGAATGGTTCTGTCACGTAGGTCCAGCAGAGTCCTTTCTGCCTAATAATTGCTTACTGTTGTGTGAAGGAAGAAATGATGTTTTAAAGTTATTTATTCAACATCAATATTTCTTTTTTTCTTTTTTACTTTATTTTGTTTTTTCAGAGTTCCAAGATTCATTGTTTAGGCCCCATACCCAGTGTTCCATGTAATACTTGCCCTCAATACGCACCACAAGGCTTACCCATCCCTTTACCCCCTTCCCTTACAAAAACCTCAGTTTGTTTCTGAATCCAAAGTCTCTCTTATTTCATCTCCCTCCCTGATTTACCCCAGTTCACATTTCCTTTCCTTCTCCTACTGTCTTCTATATTACCCTTTATGCACCACAAGTAAGTGAAACCATGTGATACTTGACTTTCTCTGCTTGGCTCATTTCACTCAGCATCATCTCCTCCAATCCAGTCCATGTTGCTACAAAAGCTGGATATTCATCCTTTCTGATGAAGGCGTAGTATTCCATTGTATATATGTACCACATCTTCTTTATCCATTCATCTGCTGAAGGGCACCTTGGCTCTTTCCACAGTTTCGCGATTGTGGCCATTGCTGCAATGAACATTGGGGTACATAAGGCCCTTCTTTTCACTACATCTGTATCTTTGGGGTAAATACCCAGTAGTGCATTTGCAGGGTAATAAGGTAGCTCTATTTTTAATTTTTTAAGGAATCTCCACACTGTTTTCCAAAGCAGCTGCACCAACTTGCATTCCCACCAACAGTGTAAGAGAATTACCCTTTCTCCACAGCATCTCCAATGCTTGTTGTTTCCTGTCCTGTTAATTTTGGCCATTCTAACTGATATAAGGTGGTATCTCAATGTGGTTTATTTGAATTTCCCTGTTAGCTAATGATGACGAACATTTTTTCATGTGTTTGTTAGCCATTTGTATGTCTTCTATGGAGAAGTGCCTCTTCATGTCTCCTGCCCATTTTTTGATGTGATAATCCTTTCTTTCGTTGTTGAGTTTAGGAGTTCTTTATAGATCTTGGATATCAGCCCTTTGTCTGTAGTGTCATTTGCGAATATCTTCTCCCATTCCATTGGTTGCCTCTTTGTTTTGTTGACTGTTTCCTTTGCTGTGCAGAAACTTTTTATCTAGATGAAGTCCCAAAAGCTCATTTCGCTTTTGTTTCCTTTGCCTTGGAGACGTGTCTCGAAAGCAGTTGCTGTGGCCAATGTCAAAGAGGTTACTGCCTATGTTCTCCTCTAGGATTTTGATAGATTCCTGTCTCATGTTGAGGTCTTTCATCCATTTCGAGTTTATCTTTGTGTGTGGCATAAGAGTTTCATTCTTCTATAGTAGTTGTCCAATTTTCCCAGCACCATTTATTGAAGAGACTGTCTTTTTTTCACTGGATATTTTTTTCCTGCTTTGTCGAAGATGATTTGACCAAAATTTGTGGGTCCATATCTGGACTCTCAGTTCCATTGGTCCATGTGCCTGTTTTTGTGCCAGTACTATGCCATCTTGGTGTTCGCAGCTTTGTAATAAAGCTTGAAATCAGGCAATGTGATGCCCCCAGCTTTGTTTTTCTTTTTCAACATTTCCTTAGCAATTTGGGGTCTTTTCTGGTTCCATATATTTTTTAGGGCTGTTTGTTCCAGCACTTTGAAAAATGTGGTGGAATTTTGATTGGGATGGGATTGAGAGTGTAGATTTCTCTGGGCAGTATAGACATTTTGACAATGTTTATTCTTCCGATCCTTGAGCATGGAATGCTTTTCCATCTTTGTGTGTCTTCAGTTTCTTTCATGAGTGTTCTGTAGTTCCTCGAGTACAGATCCTTAACTTTTTTGGTTAGGTTTATTCCAAGGTATCTTATGGTTTTTGGTGCTACAGTAGATGGAATTGATTCTCTGATTTCCCTTTCTATATTTTCATTGTTAGTGTGTAAGAATGCAGCTGAATTCTGTGCGTTGATTTTGTATCTTGCCACATTACTGAATTGTTGTATGAGTTCTAGTAGCTTGTGGGTAGAGTCTTTTGGGTTTTCCATATAAAGTATCATGTCATCTGTAAAGAGAGAGAGTTTGATTTCTTCTTTGCCAATTTGAATACCTTTTATTTCTTTTTGTTGTCTGATTCCTGTTGCTAGGACTTCTAACACTATGTTGAATAGTAGTGGCGAGGGTGGGCATCCTTGTCTTATTCCTGATCTCAGTGCTGTCAGCTTTTCCCCATTGAGAATGATATTTGCTGTGGGTTTACCATAGATAGATTTTATGAGGTTGAGGAATGTTACCTCTATCCCTATACTCTGAAGAGTTTTAATCAGGAATGGATACTGTATTTTGTCAAATGCTTTTTCTGCATCATTTGCAAGGACCATGTGGTTCTTCTCTCTTATTGATTAATTCTATCACATTGATTGATTTGCGAATGTTGAACCACCCTTGCATCCCAGGGATAAATCATGGTGGATAGACTTTTTAATGTACTATTGGATCCTGTTAGCTAGGATCTTGTTGAGAATCTTGGCATCCATATTCATCAGGGACATTGGTCTGAAATTCTCCTTTTTGATCAACATCAGTATTTTTGTATATTGTTCTGATGAGGGAATTATCTTTGACTTTATATAAGTTCATATGACTCATACTTCAGTGGTTAAGAGATTAGGGTTTGCAGTTACCATGATTTTAGTCCCAGGTCATCTCTCTATTAATCTCTCCAAAGCTCTTTCCTTAACTGTAGGGTGGAGATGAAAGCACCTGCCTCGCTGGGTGGTTGAGAGGACAAAGTGATGTCATGCGCCCAAGGTCTGTAGCATCCTGCCTGCTTGTAGCAGGTATTCCACACACGACAGAGGGTAGTTTCTCCTCACGGCCATCCTCTGCCTCATGCTTTTCAATTATACAAGTCTAAGTTCATCGTAAAAATTGTTTTACCTTCAAATGAAGTACAATTTTTATTGTGAACATTCAAATCCCTCTTGATTCTTTGGAAATTTCCTACCATCTCTGATGCAGATTAGTACCTGAGGAAAGATCATTTCATTTAACACTTTTCTCAGTATTCTTGATTTCATTCATTTCCGGATAGAGGAAGCATTGATTTCTGATGCTTTTAGTTTGAAGCAGATGCACTGTCACCAAAAGGGGCAGAGTTAAGGGTGCAAGTGTTGATACCTTGTAACAATAAATATTCACATAGAATGAGACATGAGACAACAACTGTATTTGACAGACTTTAGGCAGGTCGGCTGACTGCATGGTCAACAAAGGAGAAGTGTCAACCCAACAGCAAACGATAAGGCAGAAAATCTACATACAGCAGACCAGAGAAATAGAAGAGTACACCAGCCTCTGGTGGCAAGCAGGACTTCCTATCAGAGCTCAAACGCTACTATCTCTTCTTCTTGCTGGGTAACCTTTCCTGTTTGTCTTAGCTACAAGTGCTGTCTTCCATAACTCACTCCCCCAGCTCTTCTCCTCACGTGTACTCTTACAGCCTCCTGTGACGAAATGTTATTCATAGGTGCTTATTCATTCTATTTATAACTTCACAAAGATAGTATGTCTTGATTTATTTTTAATTCAGCCAGTCTTGCTGATGCCTTGTGCAGAGGACCCACTCAATAAATATTAAATGAGTGAGTAAATGGATAAATATCAGGTTATATGAAATTATGGAGAAGGTATGTGAAAGATTCGGTATTGACTGTGTTCTTCTGTTTCTTTCTTCTTTTTTTTTTAATTTCTTACAATATTCCTTTCAAATACCCTGTCTGGAATTTAGGTTTCAGTTACTTGCACAAAACAGGTTATTTTGTTTGTTTGTTGAAGATTTTGTTTTTTCATCTGAGAGACAGAGAGCATGAGGAGGGAGGAAGGGAGAAGGAGGCTCCCTGCTGAGCAAGAAGCCTGATGCAGGACTCCATCCCAGGACGCTGGGATCATGATCTGAGCCAAAGGCAGACATTACCTGACTGAGTCACCCAGACACCCCAACACAAAGCAGTTTTGTAGTTGACAAAACAGATTTAAGTTACATCAACCTAGGTGTGTAGGAATGGTAGTTGGTAAAGTATGTGGTGTGATGCTGCAGGATTTTGAGCAAAGAGACTTGTTCTTACATTCCATAGAGGACTATTAAAACTCTTGAGCCAGAGGAATAATCTGACTATAATCTTAAAGGAGAATTAACGTCTCAAATGCATGGTGAGAGGGATATAGAAAGTTATGTAGATGATGTATCACGATTAAGCTCCAACTGTGAGGGAAGAAACCCCAAAATAATAGTTGTTCTGGAGTTCTCAGGAATGTGTTTTTCCGGTAGGTGTGAGTGTGGGAGCGGGCACTGTGTAGTGTCTGGGAGCCAGGCTGCTTTTCATATCGGGGTGCCACCTCTACTCCCTACATCCCCTCATGGTCAGGACGACATTAGCTTTAATGATCAAGGCTGCATTCCAGCTGCCAGGAAGGAAAAAAAAAGAAGGGAAGGACACATTCCTCCTTTAATGTTATTTCTGAAAAATTGCTTGTAATTCCTTAGCTTATATCTCACTGTCCAGAGTTTAGTCATGTAACTAGCTACAAAGGAGCCTGAGAAATATTTTTCTTCCAGGCAGACATATGTCCTGCTAAAAATAGGTATTTCTATGATCAGGAAAGGTAGAATAGGATGGATAGAGAACAAGTTGCAGGTTTCCCAATGGTGGGATTTTTTTTTAAAGATTTTATTTATTTATCTGACAGAGAGAAACACAGCTAGAGAGGGAACACAAGCAGAGGGAGTGAGAGAGGAGAAGCAGGCCTCCCGCTGAGCAGGGAGCCCAATGTGGGGCTCCATCCTGGGACCCCAGGATCATGACCTGAGCCAAAGGCAGACGCTTAGGGACTGAGCCACCCAGATGCTCCCTCCCAATGGTGGGATTTTTAATATTCTAGGAAATATGGAGAGAAGGCCATAAGCCAATGTTAAGTAGAACGTTTCTTAGAAAAGAAGATAGGCATGCATTCATTCAACAGGCATTTAATGAGAGTGGTTGTGGGAGTCTACTGTGGTTCTAGATGTGAAGGGAATCATTGTTATAGAGAATGGGGAAGGCCTGGCACACACCCCATCCCAAACATCAGAAAGAATCTTTAAGAGCCAAGACAGGGTGGGAGAAGTAGAGCTTTTAACCTTAGGCAAAATGGTTAGCACTTCTTTGCATTTCATGAGAAGCGTTTTGTACCCTTAGAGCCCAGCACCTTCGCTCTTCTACCCTATCAGCCTACAATTGATTAACTTCTTTTCAGTTCTGGCCTTGACCATCATTTTATGTTTATCGCATAGGTTTAAAACTTTGGAAGTAAGAGTAGGGAGGATGCTGTAATAAAATGTCACATTTCCTCCATTCTAAAGTACACTTTTTTTTTTTTTTTTTTTTTTGGAATGAGACCAAAATATACTTTCTGTATAAAACTTCAAGCACTTTGGGGGCGCCTGGGTGGTTCAGTCAATTAAGTAGCTGCCTTCAGCTCAGGTCATGATCCCAGGGTTCTGGGATCAAATCCCACATCAGGAGCAGGGAGCCTGCTTCTCCCTCTCCTTCTGCCTGCCACTGTGCCTACCTATGCTCTCTCTATGTCAAATAAATAAATAAAATCTAAAAAAAACAAAGCAAAACATAAAACAAACTTCAAGCACTTTGTTTAAGGATAGTAGAAAAAGCACACAAGCTCCCTTTTGTTTCTTTGCTTGCTTGTTTATATTTATCTGTCAAACCAGAGAGAGTAAAAATTCAGGTCTATATAGTATTTTTATTTTGGTTAATGATTTTAGTTGAACCGTTGTTTATTCTAATGACATCTAGAAGGTAATATGTATTTTGTGATTATTTACTTTGTATTAAAGTGTATTAAAAAGCAATATTATTTCGTACAAGTTCTTGACTATTCTTAAAATAGCCAGTTAAATAAAAATGTGAGGTTTGGCAGATTAAGGCTTTCAGAAGAGATTTCTTTGACATACAGAAAAGATATTTAAGTTCTTCGTAAATTGGAATTTGGAAAGAAAATAAGGCAGCATTTACTCTTAATAAAGTTTGTTAAGTTAGAGCTAAAATCAAATCATGTATAAGTGTCATACCTACTATACTACCCAGTCATTTGATCATATATGCTTGAAATAGTATAAAAATGAGAGGTGCCTGGCTGGCTCCATCGGTGGTACATGGGACTCTTGATCTCAGCATTGTGAGTTTGAGCCCCACATTGGGTGCAGAGATTACTTAAAAATGAAAAATCTTTTAAAAAAATTTTTTATTTATTTATTTGACAGAGAGAGAGGGAGATCACAAGTAGAGAGGCAGGCAGGGGGTAGGGGAAGCAGGTTCCCCACTGAGCAGAAAGCCTGATGCAGGCCTCGATCCCAGGATCCTGAGATCATGACTTGAGCCAAAGGCAGAGGTTTAACCCACTGAGCCACCAAGGCACCCCAAAAATGAAAAAAATGTTTAAAAAAATGAAAAGTGGTATTAGACAACTTATTTTATAGCTCAAAGTTTTAAAGCCCCTGACCTGTGGTTGTATTTATGTACAGGGGTTTATCAATGTCTTACATAGTAGAATCTGCTGACTTGGTGAACCTTTCAAAATTTATTTATTTTTTTAAAGATTTTATTTATTTGACAGAAATGCAGCTACAGAGAGAACATAAGGAGGGGGAGTGAGAGAGGGGGAAGCAGGCTTCCCACCAAGCAGGTTGTCTGATGTGGGGCTCGATCCCAGGGCTCTGGGATCATGACCTGAGCTGAAGGTGGTCAGTTAACCAACTGAGCCACCTAGGTGCCCCTATTTATTCTTTTATTGATTGGTTAATCTGCTATAAAATCTGTTTGCCTGCTCTGGAAGTTAACATTGTAGTGGCTTTAAAAATTTTATTGAATTTGGATATATCTTAGCTAAAAGTTATATAATCATATAGTGAACGCCATGGTTCTCAAAGTGCAGCCCCACTCCCCCTCCTCTGCATGTCCGTCAGTGGAGCCTTTGTTTATTCTTTGAACTCATGGAGTAGAAGTAGGGACCAGGGAGTTAAGTGGTTCCGTTGACAAAGGGTAGAAAAACCAGTGACAGGGGCAAAAGGCAAGGATTGTAGGGAGGGCATAACATCTGTGGGCTGTAGGGTGACTATCATGTGGAAAATTTGCAGCTGTGGGGAATTACAGGGATTCTGCAAGTAAAGAAAGTGTAGAGTAGAGCTGAAATAGGACTGCGTATTGTGCTGGGCTTCAAACGCATTACCTCACATAATCCCCAAAACAACCCAAACACATAGTTGCTATTTTTCTTTTAGATTTTATTTATTTATTCGACAGAGAGAGACAGAGAGGGAACACAAGCAGGGGGAGCGGGAAAGGAAGAAGCAGGCTTCCCGCCCAGCAGGGAGTCTGACGCCAGGCTTAAGCCCAGGACCCTGGGATGGTGACCTGAGCAGAAGGCAGACGCTTAATGACTGAGCCACCCAGGCACCTCAGCACATAGTTACTATTATGATTTTCACTTTCCACATGAGGTAGCTGAGGAGAAACAGAGGTTAAATAGCCCTAGTTTTTTCAACTACAAGTGATAAAAGTTGGATTTGAACCCACAGTCTCACTCCGGAGCCCCAGCTCCTAGTCACTAGGTTTTATGGCCCAATTTAACTGGATGGAGCATTGCTTTGGATGGTCAAAGCATGAGAGATTTATACCAGGAGAATCTGAGAGGGTGAGACAAGAAGACCCGGCTCCCCAGGAGCACACAACTGGGAATTCATCCGGGAACCTATCATATAGGCTTTAGAGGGGACTTAGGGGCCTTTTGTACCAGGTACCTTGGATTTTCTCCTGCTAGTGCCCCCTTGTCTTTATTCTTAAATGGTAATCTGTTAGGGCCATAGACTTCCATCAGAATTTAAGCAGCAGAGGGACGCCTGGGTGGCTCAATTGGTTAGGCGTCTGCCTTCGGCTTGGGTCATGATCCCGGAGTTCTGGGATCGAGCCCTGCATCAAGCTCCCTGCTCGGCAGGAGGCCTGCTTCTCCCTCTCTCACTCCCTGTGCTTGTCTTTCCTCTCTAGCTGTGTTTCTCTCTGTCAGATAAATAAATAAAATCTTTTTTAAAAAATAGAATTTAGGGTGCCTGGGTGGCTCAGTTGGTTAAGCGACTGCCTTCAGCTCAGGTCATGATCCCGGAGACCCGGGATCAAGTCCCACATCGGGCTCCCTGCTAGGCGGGAAGCCTGCTTCTCCCTTTCTCACTCCTCCTGCTTGTGTGCCCTCTCTGGCTGTGTTTCTCTCTGTCAAATAAATAAAATATTTTAAAAAAAATAGAATTTAAGCAGAAGTGAATTGCCAGGAAAAACAAACCTGAAAAAATATTCCATCTCTCATCCTTAACTTATTGTGGCTGAAAGTCACATACTACTCATTTAACTGAGTGTTTACTATGTGCCAGATACTATGAGAGGCGTTGGGGATAAAAACTGAATCTGGTTGCCAAGGAACCCTGGTCCTGTGAGGAAGAGTGATATGTAAATCAGTTTTCACAGTGGAAGGAGAGTTTTGACAGAAGAGGCTCCGGTATCTTAGAAATAAGAGAAAGGACTTGTGCTGGAGGGGTCATGGAATGATTCTTTCATCACTGTACAAAGTTACTAAAGCAGGGAAAACGGAGGAGCCATGATGTTATAATGTGGCTACAGTGCAGTATGCAAGGGAACATAGCAGAAAATGGAGGTAACAAAAGAAACATTCGCTCCACCCTTTCATGCATCTTGGGTGGGGCTAGGAGTGCTGGGGACTTAGTGAGGCTATCAAAAATATCAGGGGCCATTTTATTTTTATTTACCCATCCTAAGTTAAGAACACTTCTTTCATTTCTAAAATTTTTATCTTTCTCTAAACTTGCATGTGACACTTTTGTTTACTAATTTTACCTTAAATCATCTTTTTTGGGGCACCAGGGTGGCTCAGTCATGAAGTGTCTGCCTTTGGCTCAGGTCATGATCCCAGGGTCCTAGGATTGAGCCCCACATCGGGCTCCCTGCCCAGAGCGAAGCCTTCTCCCTCTTTCACTGCTTGTGTTCCCTCTGTCGCTGCCTCTCTCCCTCTGTCAAATACATAATAAAATCTTTTAAAAATAGCTTTAAGTAGTTATCTTTTTAAAATTGAGGTACAGTAGATATACAGCCTTTAAATTACCTCTTAAGAGCTGAACTTTCTAGTCAAGAAAAGATACCTCTAGTAAATATTCAGTACCTTCTTTCCAAAGGATTAAGTTGACTGTGCGTTAGAGAAAAAAGATGAGCAGAGTGCTAGATACAGTTTTATATCACCTTTTAAAGAAATGTGTGGTTTATAATTTATAAAAGGCACAGGGATTTATGTTAAAATGTCAGCTCTGCCTGTTGCTAGCTAATGTTCTTGGGCAGTGCCCTGAATCCCACCCAGCCTCGGTGTTTCTTATTTGAAGATAACTGTCACTGGAAAGGCAGCACCTGTTATTATCATACATCCGAGTTTAGAATCGCCTGTAGGAGATTTTAGATTAGTCTTCAAAAGACATTTCCTTGCTTGCGCTCCTCCTGTGCTCTTACTTTGGCTCTTCTGTTTTGCTTGCCTTTCCCACTCAGTCCCTTCCCCTCTCACTCATCTTTTCTTTTATCTTGGGATAAAGCAATTGTTCACTGATGTGTAAGATCCTGTCCAGGTTCTGACTGGCAGCTTCTTTCAGTGTGTGATCAGTCTGAAGACAAGACATAAATAAGAACAGACTGGCTATGATGCCTGAAATCAGTCCTTTTTCATGTTATCATAATGGCTGTCTGAAAAAAAGCCAAGAAGATACTAAAGCCCAAGGGATAAAGAATTAAGCAGTGCAAAATTTCCAACACCAGAGAGAAAACAAGTATCTGTTCCTCTATGGGAAGGATGTGAATGAGGAATGTTGGCAGTTTATTTTGATAGTCTTTGGTGTCTTTTCTGTGTCTTTATTTTAATCATCTTAGCCGCCAGGTTTTTAGAACCTAATCTGTTGGCATATTTAGGTGTGCAGGAAACATGCTTCCTTTTATTGCTGCTTTTCCACAGAATATACATATGCAGTCTCTTTCCGCACCAGCAGTTGTCATTTTGGCACATGCAGATCAAGATCACAATGTAATCTTAAATACATCATCAAGTGTTCACTTCTTTTCGTCAGTTCACTTATTCATTCATCTGTTTCTTGTGAGGAAAACTGCTATGAATAGTGCTTTATGGGTGCTCATATATTTCTTCAAACCCCTACTTTCAGTTCTTCTGAATATATACCAGATGTGGGATTATTAGTAATCTTTTTTTTTTAATTTTTTGAGGAGTCTTTTTACTGTTTTCCAGAGTGGATGCACCATTTTACAATCCTACCAACAGTGTAGGAGGATTCCAGCTTCTCCATATCCCTACCAAAACTTCTTATTTTTAATAGTAGCCATCCTAATGGGTGTGAGGTGCCATCTTACTGTGGTTTTTATTTCTGTGATGATTAGTGATGTTGAGCAACATTTCATAGGCTTGTTGGCCATTTATACATTGTCTTTGGAAAAATGTCTATTCAAGTCCTTTGTCTCTTTTTAATGGAGTTATTTCTTTTTTTTTTTTTTTTTTTTTTTTTTTTTTTGCTGAGTTGTGGGATTTCTTCACATATTCTGGGTATTAACCTCTGATCAGTACGTGATTTGCAAATATTTCCTCCCATTCCATAGGTTGTCTTTTTATTCTGTTGATTGTGTTCTGTGAGGAGCAAAAGTTTTTAAGTTTGAAGTAGTCTCATTTGTCTGTTTTTGCTTTTGTTGCCTTTGGCATAATATCCAGGAGATCATGGCCAAATACGAAATCATGAAGTTTTTCCCCCTATGCTTTCTTCTAGGAAGTTTATAGTTTTTGATAATATACTTTTTATTTACATACATATTTATTTTAGACTTGATTTTTTGGCTTGGTTTTGGTTCACAGCAAAATTGAGCAGAAAATACAAAGAGTTTCCATGTATCTCTGGCCAACTCCCCGCTCCCCCACTCCCCTCATCCCCACAGTTTCCCCCACTATCAACAAGTGGCACATTTGTTGTAATCAGTGAGCCTACATTGACACATTATTATCACTCAAAGTCCATAATTTACATTAGGGTCCACTCTTGGTGTTGTATATTCTGTAGGTTTTGACAAATGTATAATGATATGTAGCCACCATTATAGTACCATATGAATAATGTCTTGCCCTAAAAATTCTCTGTGCTCCACCTATTCATCTCTCCTTTCCCTCAAGGAGTTAACTTTTAGCCAAGAAAATTTCAAACTGTTGAAAAGATATCACCAACCAAGTATTCAGTGTCCAAATTGCGGAACTATAAGATACCTCTGAGATTTTTCACTCCCCTGCTTTACTTGTCAGTTGAAGTATAAATTTCATCAGGATGATGCTCCCTTATTTCCAATAAATCTTTATTTAAAAAAAAAAACTTCAAAACCAAAATCTTTTTATATAAAAGAAGTTTGCCAGCTTTGGAGTGCGTGGGTGGCTCAGTTGTTAAGCATCTGCCTTCTGCTCAGGTCATGATCCCAGGATCCTGGGATCGAGTCTCACATCGGGCTCTCTGCTGAGTAGGGATCCTGCTTCTCCCACTGTCACTCTGAGTCTTGCTTGTGTTCCCTTTCTCACTGTGTCTCTCTCTGTCAAATAAATAAATTAAATTTAAAAAAATTGCCAGCTTCTTTACATTGTTTTAGAGCATGACTATTTTTAAGACAATTTCACAAGTATTCCTTAATTGATCACTTAAAAAACCCTGTGAGATGCTAAAGGCAGGCATGATTCTTTTTATTCAACTCATAACCAGAGGCTGGACTAAGGTAAATGATTTGCCGAAGATTTCATGGCTAGAAAGCAGAGTCCAGGTTCTTCACCAAGTTCTGTTGCTTCTACTCACTGTTGTGTTCAAGCACGCAGGCTCCCACTGGACTTGAAAACATGGGAATACGCCATTGGCTTGTTGCAGAAGTAAAGGAGATCTTTCCAGTGACTGGTTTCTTTGCCGAAGATCTGTTTAAAATATCATGGAAGGGGCACCTGGGTGACTCCGTCAGTGAAGTGTCTACCTTCAGCTCAGGTCATGATCTCAGGGTCTTGGGATCCAGCCCCCAAATCGGGCTCCCTGCTCAGTGGGGAGCCTGCTTCTCCCTCTGCCTCTCCCCTTGCTTGTGTTTGTGCATTCTCTCTCTGTCTCTGTCTCTGTCTCTCTCTGTCAAATAAATAAATAAATAAATAGAAAAAGAAAACCTGGACACAGGGATTCATTAAATTCATTAATTAGGTATCATGGAATCTCACGTGCTGTGGGAGGAAATGTTAAACCAGTTTTGCTATTGCTTAAAATTGTTTGAACAAAATTAATTATGTTTAAATCATGATGAATTATGGAATTAGTGTTGGTGTGTCTTCTAAAATGATTTTAAAAGTTTCATGGGGTATTTCCTTGTCATTATTTAGCAATTAAATGTACCATGCCACCTTATGCTTGTTAGTTAATTTCTCATAGCCTGCTTCCTCATTTTTTAAATAAAAATGATAATTTTAATAAGCAGTGCAATGTAATTAAAGCTAAAGCTGGCTTATGTGGGACATTCAGGAGCTCTCCAACTGCAAGACATAAGGAAGGAAAGTTTTGGCTGATTAAGGAATAAAGCTTTTGTGCGTAGGCATTAAGCTAACATTTTAGTATGTTGTTCAGTTCTACCTTCTCAAATTCCTAGGACAGGAAAGGTGATCTTATTTTAAAGATGGGAGTTTAAAGCTAAGTAACTTGGGGGAGGTCAAACAGACAGCGTGGCACTGGTGGATTCGAACAGTAGCACTTTTCTAACTTCAGTATGTGCCTTTTGGTGAAGATTTTTTTACTCTGAACCTCCTGTGTTTTTGTTCTGATGGAATCTGGTTTCACATACCTATAAGATAATGGTTCTAATGAAGATGAAACGTTAATTACTCAGAAAAGATGTTCTTCTCAGTTTAATCTTGGAGTCTTTTATTATAATTTAATTCTTTTTTTAAGATTTTATTTATTTATTTGAGAGACAGAGAGCAGAGAGGGAGAGTGAGAGGGTGAAGCAGATTCCCTGCTGAGCAGGGAGCCCGATGCCAGAATTGATCCCAGGACCTTGAGATCACGAACTGAGCCAAAGGCAGACTCTTGACAACTGAGCCACCCGGGTGCCCTATAATTTAGTTCCTAGGGAAGTTATAACTCTGTGTTAATTAGAAATTTTGACTCACTTAACCTGTTTATTGACCAATTCAGGTAATGAAAAATTTATCAATTTTTGTTTCCATAATTTATTCATATATTTATGCTGCACCTACCTGGTCTGGGCCAAGAACTCTGCCTACACAAAAGGGAGGTGGTTTCTTCTTTCATGATAGTGGGGAAGCATAACCAATAAACCACTAACGATGACTATACAAAATACTGTCAGTTCTCAGCTAGAATTCTGCTTCTTCCCTAAACCTTGCTCTGATGGGTATTGAAACTAATATGTACTTACAGGCCCCTGGGTAGACAAAGCCAGATGGTTTCTTAAGCAAGTACGAGGGACATTTGCTTCCAAAGTTTCAGCCACTTAACAGGACCAGCTAAACTTAGAAAGTACCCTGTTATATTTCTTTTTCTACATTCTACTACAGTTCTCTTTAATTATTGCAAAGTGCCACTTTTTTCCTTCGAGAAAATATAATTAAACACCTTAGTGCTGTCAGTGCCACTGCTGACTTCCTGATCTGTTGCCAGCATGAAGCTTTGCCGAGCATCACTGCATGACTGGGTAATGACCAGGGGGCAAATTCGGTGCGACTCTGGCACATTTCTCCCACACCATCACCATCGTGAGCTTGCTACTCGGTGCTTTTAGAGTAATTCAAGAACCATATTCTGTGTTCTCCTGATAGTTAAATTGTACGACAAATGACCGTAAAGAGTGTTTTTAAAATTGCATTTGGCTTTTCTCAGTGCTGTTTTCAAAATAAAATATTTTTCCTAGTTTCTCTCAAGACTTAGGAAAAATCTAAAGTCAGTGATAAATCATTTTGTATACCTTGTTTTCAGTCATCTTGAAGGTCCACAACAGCATTTGGATCTTGGAGGGGGATCTATCTTAAGTTTTTGGTATTTTTCTGTTTCGTGTGAATTAGAGATCTTTTTTTTTTTTTTAAAGTGGTTATTTTTTGTCTGCATCCCCAAATGAATAAGACCTGGAGTCCAGACAGGTGATTTTTCTACAGAACTACCTTAGGTGGTCTGTGGACCGCATTTTGGGAGACACCGGTTTGGGTGAAATGGTGCTCTTACAGAAAGCCTCCTTGGACATACCTACCAAGACTGATGATGTGAGCCTTTGTGTTTGAGCACAGGTGCAAATGTGATCATCCTCCCTAAACAGGCTGCATGAACTTTCCTTTGTACTAATTTCATTTCTTATTTTAAACTTAAAGGTGGTCACGGAGCCTGTATTTTGTAGATAAACTGTTTTCTGATTGTTGATTCAACATTCCCATTGAATATTTGCCTTATCCCATATCCCTCGTTATCAGAGGGATTTGGCACAGTCATCAGTTTTCTCACAACATGAAAGAAAGTGAGACTTATGAAAATGAGAGGTAAAATAGCCCCCCTCTAACTTCAGTTTAGGCTGGGCCTAATTGCCCCAATACCTGAGACTTAGAAGAGTGAAGCTAATCAGTGAGGACTTGTAGATTCTGTTCCTGATTTTGCCATTAATTTGTGATGGACCTCAGTGATCCTTAATATGGTTGGTGGATGTTCTGGACTGGTTTCCTTCTCTCTCCAAACTAAATGATTCTTAACCATTTAGGTACTAAATACAGAAGTTGAATCTTTGCTATTACATGACTGAAAGATCCCAGTCATATTGGGGATTTCTTACGCTTTTGATAGTACCTGATTCAATCCTTATTCTTTTATCTTTTAATTCACCCTAACTTACCCCCTTAGCAGGTAGCACAGTGCCTGGCCCAGAGCAAGCATTCCATATTGTTTTAATGAATATATGAAGTCAGCTATTACTCCTTTCTTAGACTCTTTGAGTTCCTTTTTCTCTTTCAGTTGACACCTAAACCCTGTTTATATTTCCCCTTGGGTGGGTACTAATAACCTCCTGAATGGTCAGGTTCCCTAGCCTTCTCCCCCGCACACTCCAGAGATACAAATTCATCCTTGGACACCACTCCAAGAGTTTCTCACGGCTTTGCCTTATCAGCGGGAGTTCTGGGCTTACCTTCCCTCCATGGTGGAGCATCTGGCTGAATTCAGCAGCTCTCAGTTATTGATATCACAAAACAGCCCATTCAAGCTACATTGTTCTTTCTTTGTGCTTCACTCCTTGTCTCTAAGGCTCAGACCTCAGTTTCCTTGTTCCCCTTCTCCTTGTCCTACTCCCTTTTACCTCAGACATCCGAACAGTTCAAAGCCTAGTTGGTTTTGTGTATCATTTGTCATTCCATTTGTATAATCCTCTCTTGGTCTCTTTAAGTCCCCAGCTCTGCTCTTCAAGTTTTCCTGTATGTACTACTCCCCAATTAAGCTTCCAAAGACTGGCTCTGGGGATTGCCTATATTGTGTTTCATGTCTCCCATCAAATCATAAATTCCAAAAGGACTAAGACTGGTTTTAGACTTCCTTTCTTCCACTCTTCTAGATGGGAACACAGAAAACATCTTTATCTTCCTGGCATGGTGGGTGAGCACATGTGATTTGGAGTGAGGCAGACCAGAATCTGAACCCCAGGTCCACCAATTACTATATGCAAGTTTGGGCAAGTTCTATAACTTCAGTGGGCCTCAGTTTCATCATTTGTATGATAGGATAATCATACCTTATAGGATTGTTAGGAGGATTTGTTTTATTTTTCTTTCTAAAGATTTTATTTGGGGCGCCTGGGTGGCTCAGTTGGTTAAGCAACTGCCTTCGGCTCAGGTCATGATCCCGGAGACCCGGGATAGAGCCCCGCATCGGGCTCCCTGCTTGGCGGGAAGCCTGCTTCTCCCTCTCTCACTCCCCCTGCTTGTGTTCCCTCTCTCGCTGTGTTTCTCTCTGTCAAATAAATAAATAAATAAAATCTTAAAAAAAAAAAAAGATTTTATTTATTTCACAGAGAGAGAGAGGGCACACAAGCAAGAAGGAGAGGGAGAAGCAGGCTCACTGATGAGCAGGGACTCCATCCCAGGACCATGAGCCAAAGGCAGATGCTTAACCAACTGAGCCACACAGGCGCCCCTATTTTTCTTTTAGTTGTGAACATTTTTGAACGTTCACAAACCCAAAGAGAACAGTACATGAATTCTCATATATTATTCTCCCAGATTTAATAATTACCAAGATTTTGCTGTATCAACTTCACCTCTCCCTTATTTTTCCTTACTAAAATAGTTTCAAGCCATTCCCAGATACTGAGTAATTTCATGCATTCATAGGCATCTCTAGAAATGCAACCATAAAACCATTGATGTATCTAACAATAATTTTTTGGTTCTACCCAATATACAACCCACAATCAAGTTTTTTTATTGTCTCAAAATATATTCTTACAGTTAATTTGTTCAAGTCAGAATTCAAGCAGGGTCCTCACATTTTTTTTGTCAAGTTTCTTCCTAAAAAATGAATTTATTGAAATATAGACAAACAAAACCTAACACAGTTTGAATTTTCACCCACCACACAGGCCACAAAATAGAAATTACTGCCACCCACAGATTATTTTGTGCCCCTGACTCACTACTTCTTCCCTTTCCCCCAAATATCAACACTGTCTTGACCTCTAAAACCATAGATTAGCTTTGTATGTTTTGAACTCAGTAAAAATAGAATCGGGGTTTATACATGCCACTGTGTTGGTTGCTTTCACTCAACAGTATGCTTCTAATAACCAAACATGTTTATGATAGTAGTAGTTGTTCGTTTCCGTTGCTGAATAAAGTTCCATTGTTTGAATATTCTACAATTTGTTTATCCATTCTATTGTAAATGGACATATTGAAGATTATATTTCACAATACCATACCAAATATATAAAGGGATTGGCATAGTTTCTAACAATGAAAGTTCAGTTAATATAGTGTCTTGTGTTTAGCATTTGCTCATTGCATATGGATTTAATTGGATTTTGATTCATCTGATGGGAAAATTTCAGATTTTCTCTATTGGTTGAAGCTTTTTTTTTTCTTACTATATGGTCTCTTTAGGAAATTGTCTTAATGATTCTTATTCTCATTTCTTTTTAAAGATTTTATTAATTTATTTGAGAGGGAGAGAGAGAGAGACAGAGCCAGAGTGGGGAGGGGCAGACGGGAGTGAGAAGCAGAATGCCCTGATGAGCAGGGAGCCTGACACAGGGCTTGATCCCAAAACCCTGAGATCATGACCTGAGCCCAAGGCAGACGCTTAACCGACTGAACCACCCAGGCACCCCTGATTCTTCTTCTAACTGACTGCCTATATTTCTTCACTTTAGATTTATGGCTGATTTTTCTTTCCATTCTTCTATTTGATGTGAATTGATTTTTTGTGAATGAAAGGAATGAAATAATTTGGCTTCTCTGTTTTTCTTCTGAATTCTTTGAGTAATACTTTTTGTTTAATTCTGTCCCTGGCATTCACCTAAGATCACAGACTCCAGAGCTGGACCCCCTGGTTTCAAATCCTGCCTTTACCATTCACTAGTTGTGCAACTGTGTGTTACCTACCCGCCTGTGCCTTAGTTTCCTCATCTATAAACTTGGAAATAATACCCACCTCAGGGAGTTTTCATAAGATTAAGTGAGTTAATAATGAAGTACTTAGAATAATATCTATTATTATTATTATTATACCTAAGTATAGTTCTCGTGTTTGTGTTTCAATTATTAATTTCTACTTATAGATCCATATAATATTATCACATTTACATACTGGCAAAAGCATCTATAGCATGTAAGAGGGAGTGTGTTTATTTGTTGCTATATAAGACAACAACAATAATTTTTTTTACCTTGACTTATTTTCATTATTTGCTCTATTTGCTCTGTTTGGTCTGGACTTTCATTTGAGATTGGCTTCTTACTACTGAAGTTCATATGCTGTTTTTATGATTAGTTATGATTTTTTTCATATTTTCACTTCTAACATCGGCATATATTAGCCAACTCATAGAAAGTTAAAAGTTGGTAACTGCATCAGAAAATTAGATTGAGATGTCTGATTATTTAAAAGTGGGATCCTTGTATTTATTGTAAAGAAAATGTATTTATATATTTTCTCTGTGTATTATCCTTTGTTATTTAAAAATAGACCAGGTAACTAAGTGCTTCTGAAACCGTATCAGGTTATTATTCCAGTGTGTTTAATTTTCTATTAAAATACTGGGCACTGATTGAATTAAGTTTCTTTCTTGGGAGAAAGACTCTGTTACATAGCAACACCTGCCATCCTGTGATGATAGGAAAACACTCTGAGATCACACTAGAGAAATCTTACTGGCTTTCTCGGACAAGGAAAAGGCATTGTTGCTTTGATATGAAATTACGAACAACTTGAGATTCCTTTCTTCAGATGACACTGTCATGGAGCTAGAAAATCCATGTTTAAAACAAGCATGATTGTTCAACTGAGCAGAAAAGACTCTTCTCTCTCTCTCTAGTTTTTCTAGGCTGATGTTCATTCAGGGGAACTTAAATAAAGCCTGGTCCAAAGAATTAGATTCCTTATACCCTAATCTGATTTGTATGTTGAAATGGAAGGGTGTCTGGGTTATTTGGAATAGGAGCAACTGCCACTTGACTAATACATTGTGAAAGTCAATGAAAATCAGTATAAAGCATGGCCATTTATCACAAACATTTCCAGAAAATACCAGTAATGGGGATAGTAAGATCCTGGATCATCATAAACACCTATACTGCTTTGTTGCTGAAAGATAATTCCTGCAGGTGTGTATGTATGCTTGTATACAGGAAACAAAGTGTGGGTTCTACTTTCTTAATTTTGGGGAGAGCCCCGATGGCTCCAAATAAAATAATCCTCTTTACCCCACCTCTTTAACTGTATTGTTTGTGAAATTGTAAAAAAGATTAAAAAGCCATTCTTTATACAATTTTCTTCCCACTTACGGCCTTCCTCCGCTGAGGAAGGGCCCCTTGCTCAGCTACTGGTTACCCAAGAAATGCCTCCCAGTTGCCCCCAAAGCAAATATCAGGCCCCAGGCAGTGTGGGGTTCCCCTGTGGCAGAGTGGGCCCCCCCTCTCCTCCCCCCCCACCTGACATTGCAGAACAGTCAGTGCTGACTCAGCTGGAGGAGCCCAACTACAGTTGCTCAGATTCTGAATTAAGCTGGCAACCAGTGTCTTGAGGATTCAGTTCTGCTCCCCTGCCCCCAAAGAGGAACTTTGTTTTCCTCCTCCCCTTTTGAAAATCTAGCTCATCTTTTATTACAGCTGCAGAGGAGAAATAAGCTGTCATGGAAATGGCAGGAAATAGATAGGAGAGGGAGGCAACCCAGAAGGGTGGGAGCTAGAAGCAGAAAGTCTGAGACTGAGATCCTAAAGTCACCTATTACATCATGGAAACATTTCTTAATGTAATCTGGAGGCATGATGGCAGAACCAGAGATACCCTCCATATTCAGTTAGTCTTGTGAAGGATGTATTTAAAGGCTGTCTTATGAGGCGCTGGGTGACTCAGTCGGTTAAGCATCTGCCTTCTGCTCAGGTCATGATCTCGGGGTCCTGGGATGGAGCCCTACATGGGTCTCCTTGCTCAGTGGGGAGTTTACTTCTTGTTCTGCCTGATGCTCCCCCTGCTTGTGCTCTCTTTCTCTCTGGCACCTAAATAAAATCTTTAAAAATAAAGGCTGTCTTAAATTTTGGCATACGTGAACTTTATGGTCGACTATCATGATCATTACAGAAAAAAATTTTGTGTTGCATGGGACATTAATCTGATATTTACAGATCTAACTGCCCATGAGAATCATCTCAGGACCTTGTTACAAAGAGAACTTTACCCATTACTAAAATTCACCCCATGTCATTGGCTCCAAATCTCGGTGGGCAGAGCCCACTTATAATTCTGTGTTACAGGTTCTAAGGCTGATATGTAGGTAGCCAACCTCGCAATTCTGAGGAGACTAGGCCTGAGAACCATTGTCTGAGCTCTTTTAGGGGGTTTCTCTTACTCTTTAAAATTCTCCAGTCTAAGAGATAGGTGTGGTGTGATGAAGAAAGCACAGCACTTGGACTGAGCAGACATGGCCCCAACACTGACCAGATCACCTTCCCTGTGTGTCAGTCCACGGACATGCAGATGGAGTGTTTTCAAAGGTGTAGAAGCATGGCACACTATGAGATATTTCTTTCATGTAAGGAGGTATTATGAGGATTCGAAAGATAGTTTCTTTAACTGAGGGGAAATGTGAATTCTTATTCTTTAAAAATATTACTGGATGGGGAGCCTGAGTGACTCAGCCACTGGGCATCTGTGTTCAGCTCAGGTCATGGTCTAGTGGTTCTGGGATGAGCCCCCATGGCCAACTCCCTGCTCAGCAGGGAGTCTGCTTCTCCCTCTGCCTCTGCCCCTCCCACTGTGGTCTCTCACACACTCGCTTTCTGTCTCATAAATAAATAAAATCTTTAAAAAAAAAATAAAATAAAAATGTTATTGGAGAAATTGAACATGATTTTCTGGAGAAAGAATCTACCTATATCTTAGAAGACTGTAGTTTCTAGCTGTCAATTAGTTTCATAACCTAACATGAGATCTTCATTTTTTTCAGTCTTTTTATTAATAAAAAGGAATCTGGGGGTGATGGCAGGGGGTTGCTATAAGAGAATGTAGCTTTATATAGTTTCATAGCTTGTTTTCCCTGAATTAAAAGTCTCCAATTCTGGGGCATGCCATCCCTATGGTTTTTCCTACAGCTTGCTCATCCCTGATTGCAATTCTCTGTTATTCCCGAATAAACCCATTTTTGCTGGCTAAAAAAAAAAACAAAAAACAAAACTGTTTTAATTTCACACTGTACTATCACACAATTTTAAAACCACCTCAGTGGCCTATGTAGCATGGGACAAACCCTGGATCCGGTGGTGGTATTGTTGTCCCAGGGCTCTTCAGAGCGAGTACCTCAGGGAAGAGAATCTGAGGGACAGTGAGGCTAGCCCCTGCCCTAGTGATTCCCATGGAAGACTGTGTGACTGCTTCCTTCATGTCACTGTCAGGGACTGGGAGGGTGGGCACTGCTGTTTTTGGCAAGGCTCAGTTTTCCTCAAGATACAACAAATTTAAAGAAGAAATAGCTTTGTCACCAACTCAGGCTAACTTAAAACTTCAACATAATTAAATCCTGGAAGCAAAGTCATGGCTGTATTTTTCACCTCGCATTGTTGGGATCCTGTATCCTCACGCATTTTTAGCTAACTTCCATTTTCAGGGTAAAAACCCCATTTTACAAATAAACTGCTGTTCATGGAGGTTCCGTAGTTGGTGTAAGGACCCGGGGA
The DNA here is from genome assembly GCA_004023965.1 of Spilogale gracilis. Lineage (NCBI taxonomy): Eukaryota > Metazoa > Chordata > Mammalia > Carnivora > Mephitidae > Spilogale > Spilogale gracilis. Next base: position 74,862 of record PITA01001228.1, on the reverse strand, counting down.
TGATACATGCCTCCACTAGGATTGACCGAATTCTGGCCCCTCAGTCTCAGCCCTCTCTGTTCTGCCGCAAGAACATGTTGATTCACCATTTGTAGCAGTTAATTTGAGTTATTCTTAACGATGGTGGAGCCATATTTTCCCTCTTGCCATTAATCATTGACACGTCTAAGCACTTGCATATATGGTTAACGACCATGAAGGTTAATTTTTTCTCTGAAACTTGAACGGGTCAGACAAGTTTTGAACCTGGAAGCCTTTTTATGTTAATACTACACTGAAGCTTTTCTCAGCATCTTTCTTTTTTTAGGTGCCAGGGGCAGGGAATTGCATTAAATATAATCCTTCGTATCATGTTATTACCACTGTTAGTCTCCTGGGGTCCCTCACTAGTTTTATTTGCTCCCTGTATTCCTATTTTTTTCCACCCACCATAATTAACCATTCTGATGTGTTAAATATTTGTGACTTTGAGTACGTACTTCCAAAACATGTATTCTGGGTTTTTTGTGCAATAATCTTAGTTTGCATAAATGGTATTACATAAATAGTATTGACCCATTGTTTTCCTCCCTGTTTGAAAATCTCTATGTCACTACTTCCAATTAATTACTTCTGCCTGCTAAAGGGACACTGTGCTATCCATCCATCACATGTCATCTGTCCTGTCTCCCAGTGATGCATACCCACATTACCTCCAACTCCCCTGCTGTCTTCGGTAAAATCCCCTTAAGACCTGTGTAAGAATTTGTTAGGATATTCCCGAGAGCAGAATTGCTGGTTTGTAAAATATGTGTATCCTTAAGTTGGTTAAGTGGTGCCTGACTGCTCTCCAGAACGCTGCGCGATTCAACACTCCCAGCGGCAATGCACGAAGATTCCTATGGCATCTTCCTCATACCTCCACTAAGGCTCAGTGATGTCGCTTTCAGCTATTTGCCAGTCTCGTAGTGAAAACTTGTATCCCACTGTAATCTGTATTTCTGTAATTACTAATGAACTTGAGCATTTCTTCATATATCTGTGAGCCTTTTGAGTTTTGTATCTTTTGACCAGATTTCTATTGAGGTTGCTAACCTATTTCTGCTTCTTTGTGTATTAATTCCCTGTTTGTTTTAAATATGCAAATATTTTTCCTCTTATATTTTCTCTTGTCAATTTAAGTCCAGAAAGTACCTTCTATTCTAGTGTGCCAACAGTTTGGGGTTTAAAAAAATCTTAAATAGATATTATACCTTCTCAAATGTTTTCTCCATCTATTAACATAATTTTCCAGCTTTTCTGCTTTAATTTATCAATGTGATAATTTCCTTAAAAAAATTCCTGATATTTAGCTATTGTTGCACTCCTGGAATATGCCCTTATTTATAATATATTCCTTTTTTTAAGATTTTATTTATTTTTTTAAAGATTTTATTTATTTATTTGACACAGAGAGAGAGATCACAAGTAGGCAGAGAGGCAGGCAGAGAGAGAGGAGGAAGCAGGCTCCCTGCTGAGCAGAGAGCCCGATGTGGACCTCGATCCCAGGACCCTGAAATCATAACCTGAGCCAAAGGCAGAGACTTTACCCCACTGAGCCACCCAGGCATCCTATAATATATTCTTAAGTTATATCAAATTGCTATTTCTTAGGTCAGAAAATGGTCAAATACTGGCTATATCATAGAGAGCAAATTAATATTTTCAATTGCTCTCAATTTAATTACTTAAAAAAATAATTTTACATCTATGACCCTAAGTTAAATAATACTATAATTTTCTTTTCTTGATTTATCTCTATTTTTGGAAGGAGAATCAGGGTTATACCAGCCTCAAAAGATAAGGTGGATAACTTCCCCTCCTCCCATGTTCTGGAATAGCTTATATAGATACAGTTCATTAAAACTTGAAATCTGATAGAATTCAAATATAAAAATATCTAGAACTGAGGGGGGCTTTGTTATTTTTTTAAGTGAATATCCTTGACTACCATTTCAGTTTCTTTAATAATTACCAGTCTATTGCAGTATCACATTTATTCTTACACTAAATACAGTTTTTTAAATTTTGAGAAATGTATCTGTCTTCTGGATTTTCAAGTGTGCCAGCATTTCATATCAATCACTATTTATAATTATCTTATTTTATAAATCCATCTGTAGTTATTTTCCTTTCTATTTCAAGAATTTATTTCTCTCATCTGTTTTTTTTTTCTCTAATCAGTTTTTGCAGTGTCTGTCTTGTTAATGTTTTCAAAGAACTGGATTTTAGCTTCATTGATCCTTATTGTAGTGTTTTGTTCTGTTGATTGTTCGATTTTGATTAATGATGATGGTTCTATTTTCATTAATACTTGCCCTTATTTTACTATTTTCTCTTTTTTTCTTTGTATTTGCTAGGTAGCTCTTTTTCTAACTTCTTGAGTATAAGGCTTATTATTGTTTAACTCTTCTTGTTTTCTGAAAAAATTATTCAAAACTGTAAATAGCCTTCTAAGTTCTGCTTTAGCTGAATCCTTCAAGTTTAAAATCTGAGTACCAGGGCACCTGGGTGGCTCAGTGGTTAAGTGTCTGCCTTCAGCTCGGGTCGTGATCCCAGAGTCCTGGAATTGAGCCCCGCATTGGGCTCCCTGCTCGGCAGAAGCCTGCTTCTCCCTCTCCCACTCTCCCTGCTTATTCCCTCTCTTGCTGTGTTTCTCTCTCTCAAATAAATAAATAAAATCTTTAAAAATAAAATCTAAGTACCATTTTTATTCAATTATCAGTACTGTATTTCTTAATTTCCTTTATCATTTTCCTTCTAAATGTTGACCTTTTCACTAACATTAATGTATTTCTAGACACCATAGAGTATTAAAGTTATTTTTTGTCATTAATTTATAGTTTTCCATAGTTCTATTGTACTGTGTCCAAAGACATAGCCTCTGTGATATTGATTCTGTAAGAGTTACTGAAGATTCTTTTATGGCTCAACACACAGTCTATTTCTGTAATTGTTTTCTGTGTATGCCTCCTCAGATGTATGTATTTTCTGTCTGTCTGATGTAGAGTTCTCTTGTATCTATTACTTTGAGCTTATGATGGTATTAAAGTCTTCAGTATCTTTTTTTAAACAATCTCTTTCTGCTTTATTATTTTCTGAGGGAGGTATGTTAAAATTTTTGTTCTATTTTGTTTTCTTAGCAGTAGTGGCATTTATTTATTTTCCTCCTCCTTCCCTCTCTCCCTCCATCCCTCCCTCCTTCCCTTTCTTCTTTCCTTCCAAGATTTAATTTATTTGGCAGACAGTGAGAGGGAATACAAGCAGGGAGAGTGGGAGAAGGAAAAGCAGACTCCCCTCCAAGCAGGGAGCCTGATGTGTGGCTCGATCCCAGGACCCTGGGATCATGACCTGAGCCGAAGGTAGACGTTTAACAGCTGAGCCACCCAGGCACCCCACAAAGTGGCATTTCTTAACTGTCTTACCCTGTAATTCCAACAAACAAAGCAAATGAAAGTATTAAGTGCTCTGGTTGAATCTGGGAAAAGAGTTCTTACACTACACTAAGTGTCTGCTCAAGTCCCATTGTTGGGGGACCCCAGAGCACTTCTGCAGAATCCCCAGTTGGAATTTCTGTAAACCTTGTACCATGATTTCTTTTCACCCACCCACTAACGCAAAGAATTTTCAGTGGGCATCCAAGCAGGCCTTCACATTCTCCTCGCTCCACCGCCGTATGTGCTTCTCCACTTGCAGTCCACTTACAGGATTCTTCCTTTCATAACGAAGTGCTGTACCTTGCTTAAAACCCTTTGCAGATTCTACTGCTTCCATGAAATCTCTTCTAGAAATACCAGTTCTTAAAACGGTCAAAGAAGGTACAGCTCATACAATTAATTTAGTATTTACTCAGTGCCCAGCCCTTGTGATTGAAACTTCTATTTAAATAATTGCAGTTGTCTAATATTTATTGTATTTGTTTGTTTCCCTTATGTTGCTATGTAAGCGTCTTGTAATGTGTGTCTTACAGGCTTCTAGTCATTAAAATACCCATATAGTGTCTGGTTGTTGATGGTTGACCAACAAAAACACTTTGAGCTTATTTATTTCAGTGTTACTATGACTATCTTTTTCCTATCTAGAAGGCAGTTTTGTTATATTGCAAGACCTATATTTTACTATATTTGGCTAAATGTGTTCTTTATAATTGATAATATTAATCTGTGAAAGTTAAGATTCTTTTTTTAAAATTCTTTTACCTTACTATCTCTCTCTTTTTTATTAACATATAATGTATTCTTTGTTTCAGGGGTACAGGTCTGTGATTCATCAGTCTTACACAATTCACAGCACTCACATAGCACATACCCTCCCCCAGTGTCCATCACCCAGCCACCCCATCCCTCCCACCCTCCTCCACTCCACCTGTCAACTTATTTCCTGAGAGTAAGAGTGTCTTATGGTTTGTCTCCCTCTCTGATTTCCTCTTGTTTCATTTTTTCCTGTCTTTGCCTATGATCCTCTGCCTTGTTTCTCAAATTCCACATATCAATGAGATGATATGGTAATTGTCTTTCTCTGATTGACTCATTTCGCTTAGCATAATGCCTTCTAGTTCCATCCATGTCATTGCAAATGGCAAGATTTCACTTTTTATGGCTGCATAATATTCCATTTTATGTATATACCACATCTTCATCCATAATTGCTGGGTTGTAGGATAGCTCTATTTTCAACTTTTTGAGGAACCTCCATACTGTTTTCTAGAGTGGCTGCACCAGCTTGCATTCCCACCAACAATGTAGGGGAGGGTTCCCCTTTCTTTGCATCCTTGCCAACATCTGTTGTTTCCTGACTTGTTAATTTTAGCCATTCTGACTGGTTTGAGGTAGTATCTCACTGTGGTTTTGATTTGTATTTCCCTGGTGCCTAGTAATGTTGAGCAATTTTTCTTGTATCTGTTGGCCATTTGGATATCTTCTTTAGAGAAATGTCTGTTCATGTCCTCTGCCCATTTCTTGATTGGATCATTTGTTCTTTGGATGTTGAGTTTGAAAAGCTCTTAATAGATTTTGTATATAAGCCCTTTATCTGATATGTCATTTGCAGATATTTTCTCCCATTTGGTTGGTTGTCTTTTGGTTTTGTTGACTGTTTCCTTTGCTGTGGAAAAGCTTTTTATCTTGATGAAGTCCCAATAGTCCATTTTTGCCCTTGCTTCCCTTGACTTTGGCAATGTGTCTAGGAAAAAGGTTCAGTAACTGAGGTTTAAGAGGTAGCTGCCTATGTTCTCCTCAAGGATTTTGATAGATTCCTATCTCACATTGAGGCCTTTCATCCATTTCGAGTCTGTTTTTGTGTGTGGTGTAAGGAAAAGGTCCATTTTCATTCTTCTGCATGTGGCTGGTCAATTTTCCCAACACCATTTGTTGAAGAGACTGTCTTTTTTCCATTGGACATTCTTTCCTGCCTTGTTGAAGATTAGTTGATTATAGAGTTGAGGATCCATTTCTGGGCTCTCTATTCTGTTCCATTGATCTGTGTATCTGTTTTTGTGCCAGAACCATACTATCTTGATGATTACAACTTTTTAATAGAGCTTAAAGTCTGTTTTTGTGCCCATACCATACTGTCTTGATGATTACAGCTTTGTGATAGAGCTTAAAGACCAGAATTGTAATGCCACCAGCTTTAGTTTTCTTTTTCAACATTCCTCTGCCTGTTCAGGGTCTTTCTGGTTCCATACAAGTTTTAGGATTATTTGTTCCAGCTCTGTGAAAAAAATTGAAGGCATTTTGATGGGGATTACATTAAATATGTAGTTTGCCCAAGGTAGCATAGACATTTTCACAATATTTGTTTTTCCAATCCACAATCATAGAACGTTTTTCCATTTCTTTGTGTCTTCCTCAATTTCTTTCATGAGTGTGCTATAGTTTTCTGAGTACAGATTCTTTCCCTCTTTGGTTAGATTTATTCCTAGGTATCTTATGGTTTGGGATACAACTGTAAATGGGATAGACTCCTTAATTTCTCTTACTTCTGTCTTGTTATTGGTGTATAGAAATGCAACTGATTTCTGTGCATTGATTTTATATCCTGCCACTTTACTGTATGAGTTCTAGCAGTACTGCGGGTGGTATCTTTTGGGATTTTCGCATAAAGTATCTTGTCATCTGCAGAGTGAGAGTTTGACTTCTTCTTTGCCTATCCGGATACCTTTTATTTCTATTTGTTGTCTGATTGCTGAGGCTAGGACTTCTAGTACTATGTTGAATAGCATTGCTGATAGTGGACATCCCTGGCGTGTTCCTGACCTTAGGGGAAAAGCTCTCAGTTTTTCCCCATTGAGAATGATGGCTTTTTCATAGATGGCTTTTATGATATTGAGATATGTACCTTCTGTCCTTACACTGTGAAGAGTTTTGAATAAGGATGCTGTACTTTATCAAATGCTTTTTCAGCATCTATTGAGAGTATCATATGCTTCTTGTTCTTTCTTTTATTAATGTATTAGATCATATTGATTGATTTGCAGATGTTGAATGAACCTCACAGCCCAGGAATAAATCCCACTTGGTCATGGTGAATAACCCTTTTAATGTACTTTTGGATCCTATTGGCTAATGTTTTCTTGAGAATTATTGCATCCATGTTCATCAGGTCTGTAATTCTCCTTTTTGATGGGGGTCTTTGGGTTTGGGATCAAGGTAATGCTGGCCTCATAAAATGAGTTTGGAAGTTTTCCTTCCATGTCTGCTTTTTGGAACAGTTTCAGAAGAATAGGTATAGATTCTTCTTTAAATGTTTGGTAGAATCTCCCTGGGAAGCCATCTGGCCCTGGGCTCCTCTTTGTTGGGAAATTTTTTATTGCCTCTTCAATTTGCTTCCTTGTTATGGGTCTGTTCAGGTTTTCTATTTCTTCCTGGTTCAGTTTTGGTAGTTTATACATCTCTAGGAATGCATCCCTTTCTTACAGATTGTCTTAATATTGGTATATAGTTGCTCATAATATGTTCTTATAATTGTTTGTTTTTCTTTGGTGCTGGTTGTGATCTCTCCTCTTTCACTCATGATTTTATTTATTTGGGTCCTTTCTCTTTTCTCTTTTCTTTTTGATAAGTCTGGCCAGGGGTTTATCAGTCTTAATTCTTTCAATGAACCGGTGCCTAGTTTCCTTCATCTAAGTTTCATTGATCTGTTCTACTGTTCTTTTGGTTTTTATTTCATTGATTTCTGCTTGACTCTTTATTATTTCTCTTTGCCTCCTAGGTTTAGACTTTATTTGCTGTTCTTTCTCCAGCTCCTTTAGGTGAAAGGCTTGTATTGCTATATGCTTTCCTAGGACTGCCTTTGCTACTTCCCAAAGATTTTGAACAGTTGTATTTTCATTTTCAATTGTTTCCATGAATTTTTTTAAATCTTCTTTAATTTCCTGGTTGACCAATTCATTCTTTAGTAGGATGCTCTTTAGCCTCCATGTATTTGAGTTCTTTCCAATTTTCCTCATGTGACTGAGTTCAAGTTTCAAAGCACTGTGGTCTGAAAATATGCAGGAAATGATCCCAGTCTTTTGGTACCTGTTGAGACCTGATTTGTGACTCAGGATGTGATCTATTCTGGAGAATGTTCCATGTGCATTAGAGATGAATGTGTATTCTGTTGCCTTGGGATGGAATGTTCTGAATGTATCTGTGAAGTCCATCTGGTCCAGTGTGTCATTTAAAGCCCTGATGTCCTGCTGATCTTTTGCTTAGATGATCTGTCCATTTCAATGAGGGAAGTGTTAAAGTCCCCTGCTATTATATTATTGTTATGTGTTTCTTTGATTTTGTTATTAATTGGCTTATAAAATTGGCTGTTCCCATGTTATGGGCATTAATATTTACAATTTTTAGATCTTCTTATTGTATGGACCCTTTAAGTATGATTTAGTGTCCTTCCTCATCTCTTATTATAATCATTGGTTTAAAATTTAATTTGTCTGGTATAAGGATTGCCACTCCAGCTTTCTTTTGACGTCCATTAACATGGTAAATGATTTTCCATCCCCTCATTTTAAATCTGGAGGTGTCTTTGGGTTTAAAATGAGTCTCTTTCAGGCAGCATTATCGATGGGTCTTGTTTTTTTTATCCAGTCTGATACCCTGTGTCTTTTGATTGGGTCATTTAGCCCGTTTACATTCAGGGCAGCTGTGGAAAGGTATGAATTGAGTGCCATTGTATTGTCTATAAGGTGACTGTTACTGTATATTGTCTCTGTTCCTTTCTGGTCTATGTTCCTTTTGGGCTGTCTCTTTGCTTAGAAGACCCCTTTCAATATTTCCTGTAGGGCTGATTTGGTGACCACAAATTCTTTTAGTTTCTGTGGGAAGCTTTTGATCACTCCTATTTTCAATGACAGCCTAGCTGGATATAGTATTCTTGGCTCCATATTTTCCATTTAGTGCTCTTAATATATCCTGCCAGTCCTTTCTGGCCTGCCAGGTCTCTGTAAAAAGTTAGGTCTCCTGCCAATCTAATGTTTGTGCCATTGTAGATTATAGACCTCTTGTACACTGAGCTGCTTCTAAGTTCATCACCTAGCTATAGAGAAAGAAAGATAAGCTTCTTTTCAAAATCATTGTAAAGCAAACAGATCTTTCTAAAATAAGCAGCCATTTACATGGTTCATTTTTTTTAAGATTTTATTTATTTATTTGACAGAGAGAGATATCACAAGTAGGTAGAGAGGCAGACAGAGAGAGAGGAGGAAGCAGGCTCCCCGCTGAGCAAAGAGCCCAATGCAGGCCTCTATCTCAGGACCCTGAGATCATGACCTGAGCTGAAGGAGAGGCTTACCCACTGAGCCACCCAGGCACCCTACATGGTTCATTTTTTATTAAGTATTTCTATGAGTTTAAATATATCTATTCTCCTAAGGCAGTGTTTGTTAGGTCTGGTAAAGTGATACAATGGTTAGGCTGTTTTCCTCCCCTCATCCCCCTTAACACTAATTATTTGAATTCAGCTTTGAATTTTCAGGGCTCACTATAAAGATAATGGACCTAAGTCAAGCATTAGACTGAGCATATAGTTGCAGGATAGTCACAGTCTACCAAATGGTTATTCAAGTGATAAAATGATTGCATCATACCATAGTAGGTGTCAGCCTTTGGCCCCAGAAACATACCTGGCCTCAGCTGGTGCTTTGTGGGGGATGAGACATGTTTAAGGAAATATCATTACCCACACCAATCTGCCAGTGTGGTTTGTTGCACATAATCAACACAAGTGAAGCATAACCAGCCAAATCCTAAAATAGGTAATTTAGACAAAAGAGAAGCAGTAGCAAGGAGACACCAAAGATTGAATAAAAGATTTATAGAATATCTGTAAGCCATGAGCTAGCTATTAAATCCTTTAACGTGTCTTTTATTTCATTTTCCTGACATTCATGAAGTGGGTATTGCCATGCCTATTTTACACATGAAGAAATGGCATTCCATAGAATAAAATAATGTATTAATTATTGGACACTGAGTAAATGGTTGATCTGTGTATTGAATTCAGATATGACAGCTAAACAAACATCTTTAATTCCACTTGTTTTACTCATGTAACATAAAATATTATACCATTTGTGTAGTTTAAAGAAACATAATTATTTAGAATTGTTGATTTTTTTTTTCTTACTGGAATGCAAGTCCATGATAATGGGAACCATGACTGTTTTGTTCAGCAAGATATCTCCAGAAGAAAACACTTTCTTGGCACAGAACTGATTCTCAGTATATATTCTTTGTTTCCCATTCACCCCCTCTGTTTTTAGAGGAGGTAGGGAGGCCAGAGTTTCTACCACATTGTGTTGACTGTCTTTGGTAAGAAAATAATGCACAGAAAGTGTAGGCTAATGTGAACCTGAACAATCAGAGAAGGTTTTATTGGTGAACTAAACTTTTTAAATGGAGATGGAAAAATTAACTGTAACCTGTATGTAAGGTGACAAATGATTCCAACTACTTCATCTCAAAAAAGGACCATCACAGTAAGGATGGGGACATGCTGAGCCTTTGTAACGTAGATTTTAGTGCTCTATTTAAAAATTTTTTACCCTTTTTTTTTCAATAGAAAAAATCAGGCAAAGATATGCAGACCTGCCTGGAGAATTGCACATTATTGAGCTTGAAAAGGATAAGAATGGACTTGGACTCAGCCTTGCTGGTAATAAGGACCGGTCGCGCATGAGCATATTTGTGGTGGGAATTAATCCAGAAGGGCCTGCTGCTGCAGACGGGCGAATGCATATCGGGGATGAACTGTTAGAGGTAAGGGATTTGTAATTTCTCTTTTGGTAAGGTGAAGGGGTGAAGGAGATAGTCCACAGGAAAATGAGTTGATGGTAAAGAGCGGGACAAATTATGTTTTCTTCAGTTACTCAAAATCACTTTCCAAAGGAAGAACAGAAATTATATTGTCACTTGGAAATGTTATTTGCTGTCTGAGTAAGACCTAATCTTGCAAAATAATTTAGTTAAAATCATTAAAATCTCGTGAAAGTCTATTAAAAAGATAGGATTTGTTTTTAACATAAACTCCAAAATGTTCAAAACTAAATTGTGAATTAATCTATTAGTATTTATCAAAATTCTCTTTAACTTTAGAATAAACCATAAGTTTGTCATTTGTTTTTGTTGTTGTTTAGTTTTTTGAGATGTTAGAACCAATACAGTTTCGTGAACTCGGTGTTAGGTCTTGGTTACTATCTGTCAAGTTGGTGATGTGTGGATTCCTTATTTAGGAAGAGGATAGAGGTAAGAGAGGCTTAGGAGATGCTGGTCCTTTGCTAATTACTGTCTAGATGATTTCTTCAGTAACCTTATTTATTCTTCCTCAACGTAAAGCCAGGGTTTCTGTTCCGAGTTGATCTCACTTTGATGTTCATTTGCTATTCCAGTCCATCATTCAACTAACATTGTTAGTGTCTCTTAGGACTAGACACAGAAATAAAGAAGAATACATCCAGTCCCTTCATTTAGAGAGCTCACCATTTAGAGAAAGGAAACAGACACAAAAAGATGATGCACTGCAAAATGATAAATACACTAATCAAAATGGCAGCAGCAGCTACTACATACTCAGTGTCGGATACAGCAACCTCTTTTACTGGTGAGGTCACAAAGTAAACGTTTGTGCTGGGACTCACTATCAGGCAGTTCAACTTCTTAGCTTTTGTTAACCAGGGCACTCCGCAGCCTCTTGAATAAAATGCTCCAACACGTGGACATTTAAAGGTCTAGAAATCACAGAGGCACTGAGTATCAGACTGCTTGCTTAAAATGAGGGTTTCTGATTTTGCATTTATGATTTCCACATCAGACTTGACTCAGATTAGAATTCACGGTCACCCATAATCTGATTTGCATAATCTTAAATGCAGCCAAACTGGTCAGACACCATTGTAAGACCATTAGCATCAAGCCTCTCTCCCCAGCCTCAGTAGTTTCTCCCCATCTTACAGCTATTTCCACAAAGAAGTCACTTCTGGAATTACCTTCCTTGTCCTTTTGTAATACAGCATCATGAAAGGGACCCACCTTTCATGGGTTAGTAACAGCGACCAGTGTAATCATGAAATTTGTAAAAATCAAAGGCAGCAGTACATATTAACCAACACAATCCATCACTTGAAGTTTATTTCCTTTGGTTGGTGCTTGGAGACTTCTTTGGTGATGAAACTAAAGTGATGGTGGTGGTCATCGAGGTGAAAGTGAAAAGTAATTTACTGAGTTATTACGGGTACTTTACCTAGGTGCTCCCACATTTGTATTCTTAAGAGACCTATCTGGTAAGTACTCGTATTATCTCCATTTTATGGATAAGAAAACTGCATAAGTCACTTGTCTAATATTACAGAACTAAGTTACTAAGTTCCAGTAAGAACCCAGGCTTGCCGGACTTCAAGATTCATGTTCCAACATCTGAAGTGTAGTGTGTTCCCCTTGGTACCTCAGCTGAACTCCATTTATTTAGATCCATGAGAATCCTGATTTATGATGCTCTAGTCTTTAGGAAATCATGTATATGAAATTTCTGTGTTGTGTTATATGAACCTAGACATGGATTTCCTGTCTTGTGTGGTATATGAAAATGTTCCAAAGGCTGTAATTCAGAACATGAAGATTCTAGTTCAATTTTCTCTATCTTACTAAGACTCAAGATGGAATAGTGGTCCATGAGATCTAGACCAACAGGAGCACTGGTATGTTATTTCTCTGCCTGACATTGTGTTAAACATGGGTAACAGATGAGTGGAGGACTGTGCCGAGCAATGAGACTGCATTACAGTCCATACACAGAAGTCTACCCTGGGTACAGGGCAGCGAGCACTGAACTTGGAAGAGCTGCTTTAACTTATCCCAGTTCTTTCAGTCATTAGCTGCATTTCAGAAGGGGCTTAATTAACACAGTGCACTACACATAGTTGACTGTTGATTTAAATCACATTTCCTCCCTTAAAGACGGAAAATTCAGGTCTCTCTCTTCTGTGCACAAAGCTGGCAGAGCTCATTGTCTGAAAGTGGTTATTAGCATCTTGCCATATTGGACCCCATCTACTCTTTTTTTATTTTGACTTTCTGAATTTGACCTTTTTGTTGCTATTCAGCGACTTTATCTTCTTGTGGAGATGGAAAGGACAAGATCAAACATGGCAATAAGCTGATCCTCCTCCACTTCCAGTTGACTCTCTTGTCTAAAAAAAATGATTAATAATTACATGCTGTGACATACATTCTAGCCTCCCATATCTTTGGTTAGTTACTTATCTTCTCTAACCCTCAGTGGCCTCCTTTACCAAATGAAAATTACTTACTCAGCAAGGATCTTGCCATGTGTCTGTCACGTAAGAAGCTGTGTATGAACAAGGTGCTGATTTTACATTGAACAAAATCCATAGTACCTGTTCTCATAGAGCTTTCAGGCTAGTGATTGTATAGCATAAACCTTAGAGGACGTTCCGAGAACTAATGAGAGAAGATAGGTGGGACTTTGCCATAGTATCTGGCACAAAGTAATACATTGCACCTGATATTGTTTGCATTATAATATTTTCATATGGATTTGTGTGTTCAGAGGTTTTTTTAGTTTGTATGAATATACGTGTCTCTGAAAGCATGTCCCAAAGGGAAGCCATCATCTTCCCCAATAGCTCCATGTAGCATCTTAAAAAACTGAGATAGCGGAAAAATGCATGGACTGGATTCTTAACCCATCTTTTCATGTGACTTTTGGCTCTTGGTCAGGGATGACGGGGAAAAAAATTGTGTGGGAAACATTTCCCTCATTTCTTTTTATAGCTGAGAAAAAAAAATTTAATCATTCCTGTATGATATGTGAGGAATTTGTACATTGCATATCAAATCCAATGTCCATTTGAACTGAGAATAGGAGATTGATTTAATGATGACTACCAGGAAGGCTACAAGCCCATGTTAAAATAGCTGTTCTTTGGATATTGCAGTGCGGTAGATTGTAGAAGGACACTGCATTGTGTGGAAGGCTTTATAGGGGACTTTTAGATCATACTTACCAGATTTCTGGGCTAGAGCAAATCTTATATATTTGCTTACCTACCCACATTCCATTTATTTTTGAGGCTTCTCTAGGAGGTCAAGCTAACTATGTCTTGATTGTTTTTACAACTCCATCACTTATTCCTATTATTTCTCAGGACTGCTTTGTTGCTATTGTTATGTTCTTACTCTGCTCTGAGCCTCCTTTTATTTAGAGTGGATCGGACTTATTTTCGGGCCCAAGATGAAGCTAATTTGCAGGACGTAGAAAAGAGCTTGGTCAAACATGCACTGTGGCTTCTTTGAAGTCAGAAGCTCTGCTTCTTCCCGAGAGCCTGGCGGTTACTGATTTTCCGCAGCTATTGGCCAGCAGTTTTGTTGCCGTGGGACCGCATTGTTAACCGCGCAGGAGCAGCCTGCGAGTTCTGCCGATCGATGGCCCGGTTCATGTATAAAAGAAATCTTAAATTAAGCAAGCCCCCAGAAGACAATGTGATTAAATCTCAGATTCTTTACCCTTTACTGCAATGCGGGTGTGGTGAATGAATTTCAGACGGCATTAACATATAATTACCATGTAGACTGGAATGAGACTTGCACCAGAGTATTGGCTTTCCCTGAGCAATTAGTCCCAGAAAATACACAGGCCTGGGCATGGTGCTGTCCTATGAATATAGGATTTATTTATAATCTTCCCTACGGTGCCAGTGTGGGAAGAGCGAATGGGTAATGTTGCGTGGGGAATTGGAGTGATCTGTCGGGTTACAAAAACAGCCGGAAGAAGCAGTGTGGGTGGCACGAGCCGGAACCAGTGATAGGCCCACAGAGAGAGCCGAGGCTCGTCTGCCTCCCACGACCCATGCACCGACAGAATAGCCAAAGCTAAGTGTTATTTTACATGGGTCTGTTTACTTAAGAACCACTACAAATAAAAAGCACAATGCTTGCCAGGGATGAAGACATAGAACCACAAGTAAACTCAGATCTTATTGTCTCATTTTGTTTATTTTATAACAGAAAAAACCCTGAAGCCATAAAACGGTCAGTGACTGGCCCGGATCCATAGAGATGCCTCAGGACAAATCTCCTAACTGAGGGTTCCATATACCACCCGGGTCACTCTCTGCTTCTTGCCAGTGCATTATTCTTGAAATCTTTCAGAAGACTTCAATGCGATATAGAAGCGCAGGAGAATAGTAAACAAATCACTAGCTTTTGTGCATCCACAGATAAGATTCTTTCTAATTCTGGGGTGCATGGGTGGCTCAGTCCTTAAGCGTCTGCCCTGGTCTCAGGTCATGATCCCAGAGTCCAGGGATGGAGCCCCACATCAGGCTGCCTGCTCAGTGGGAAGCCTGCTTCTCTCTCTCCCACTCCCCCTGCTTGTGTTCCCTCTCTAGCTGTGCTTCTCTCTGTCAAAAGACAAAAATCTTAAAAAAAAAAAAATAGATCCTTTCTAATTCTCAGTCAAAAGCATCTGCCATCTTAGATTGGCTTTTTTAGATTATTACCGTACATGAACATAATTTTATAAAGTGTGCTTCTTAATGCAATAATTATGCCCTAAGAGACCTTGTTTAATAAAATATTCCATGTAGAAACATTAGTTTGAGGAGCAGAGAGAAGACTTAAGGATTCGCAAAATTGCAATAAAATTATTTTCCCTAGTTTTATTAAGAGATGGGTATTTTAAAGGAGCTAAAAGTGCAAAAATAAATTGATCGACCTGATTTTTTATTGTGGCGATGGTTTTATAAGTGTTAAAACATACTTGACATTTTAAATAAGTAATGTATTATATGTCTGTTACGTCTCAAGGCACTTGTTAAAAATTGGTTGATTCAGCCTGACAAATATAAATACTGTTAGCAGATCCTGAATATGACCTTTCCATATGCAAAGCTAAATTGACCACATCTGGGGACTCTAAAAATAGTCTACAGCCTAATTCGCAACTCTGAACGTCAGAAGAAGAATGTAGTGCTGGCTGAAGGGTCAGCCTCGCACGTAAAACAGTTGTGGGGTTTCTGCTATGTGTGTGACATTTTTCCTTGCTTCAAAGTGCAGCCCCCAGTTATGCTGGCATATAATCAATAGCTGTCTGTGTCTTGTTAAGTCAACTCTCATCCATTGTGTGATATCCAATATGAGTGACAAAAAGATGTACTCATTAAGAAAACCTTTGGGGGCCAGGGAAGCCATACCAGCAATTGAGCTAACACTGAATACTTCCATTTTCAAATCAGTGGTGAGTTCTTTACATTCTCCTTTTACAACAAACCTATGAAAGTGGTGCTATTTTAATCCCCATTTTACAGATAAGGAAACTGAGGTGTTAAAGGGTAGAATCAACCTGCAAACACTACCTTTTCTGACTCTAAGGGCTGTGTTCTTAAATTATTTCATTGTGGATTAATAATGATTCAAAAAAGTAGTAGGTGGGGGCACCTGGCTGGCTCAATCGGTAAAGCGTGTCCCTCTTGATCTCAGGGTTGTGAGCTCAAGCCCCACATTGGGCACAGAACTTACTTAAAAACTAGTAAGTAAATTTCTTATCATTTTGTAGTTTCAGTAGATCTAGATTAATGCAGTTCATCTGGTACTAGTTCAAACTAGCTGGGATAGTTTCTCACAATACAATATCTTGTTACTCTTATCGTTTAAAGATTGGATGCCACTTTGAATTCAATAAAAAAGAATGCAATCAGTGAAATTATAGCCATCCCTCAAGAATCAAAGAAGAAAAACAATCCTTTTTTGAGCTTTTTCTTGTTCAATTTGAGAGCTTCTCTGAACTTCGTATCTTAGGAGCTTTCCTCCTCAATAACATTGTAAAGTTAAGGTTTTGTTTTCAGGCTACAGGAAATACTGTGGAGAACCTGGCTTGTATTGGGTGGCCTCATTCTTGTCTCTGTTTCCTGCCGTACCGTCCTGGAGCTCTCTTGCTTCCATTTTTGGGTTTCCATCCCTGGCTTGTTGGGGGAAAAGTTTTGAATTCTTTAGTCACACTTCATTGTCTTTATACTGCTGAAATATTTAGACTAAAAATCTGTTTTCTTACTGATCTTTTGGAGGCATGACAATCATTTAATTTTTATTATTGCAGTCCTCATTATCACTGTTCAAAAGCTTTATGTGGGATTGCTGCAGTGAGCCACATTGTCTTAACGTCAGAGAGAAAGTGCATGAAAGAGAAAGTGCCATGGAAGCAGAAAGTAAAAATGAGGATAATCAGAGAGAGATGACTGGAAAGAATATAAAAAGTAGGGATAGGAATGTATGCTGGGGGAGAAAGTTGTCACTTGGAGAGAGTAATTGGTATTTAGAAAGACTCCTTCCTGCGGTTTTCCCTTGCCTCTTATGCAACACACTGGGCGTAGTTCTCCAGGCCTCTGTTCCCTGCTTTTCCAGTTTCTTCTCTGTTTCCCTCTAGTCCTACTCATTGCCATTATAACAGCCATACTGAAATGCAGTCCAGAAAGATAGGCTTCTATTTTTTTTTTAAGATTTTATTGTTTGAGAGAAAGAACGAGACGGGGGCAGAGGGAGAAGTGGGCTCCCTGCTCAGTGGGGAGAGGCTCTCGTGGGGAGAGCCCCATATGGGGCTCTATCCCAGGACCCTGGAATTATGAACTGAGCCAAAGGCAGATGCTTAACCAACTGAACCACCCAGGTGCCTAAGATATGCTCCTAGATTATCAAGATTTTCCTTATATCAACTCAACATATAACTTATACCTGTATTTTTCTCCATTTGCACAATGCAAATCTCTTGCAGTCACTATGCAATCTTAAGGCACAAAACCTAAAAGAAAATTGTTAATGAAATTCTTATTCCAGATTTGACTTACTAACAATGTTAGACAGCTGCTTAAACTCATCAAAAATGTGGTTGTATATGCGTGTTTTAATTATAGTTTTTAAGAGGTAGGCCTGAAATCCAGTAACCCAAAATGAAAATCAGATGTTCTACCCCAAAGAGTAGCCATGAGCCTTTTCCTCATTATTTTAAGTCAGAAGAATTTATGTATTACACATCAACCCCAGTCCTTAATATTAGTGAAATGCAATAATAATAATTTCTTATAGGTAACGCATAATTGTGTTAGGGTGTGACATGTCTGCTGTCACTTCAGAATCACCAGATAGTCTGATTGCCAACTCAGTTACATGGCGTGCAATACCCAGGTTTCTGTTTGCTCTGCCACCATCCAACCTACACTCCCCTTTGTTGCAATGGAGGCTGTGGTTCAAAATGTCACCCCACGATTCTGTACTTGGAATACACTTAGGACGTTTTCCTCACACATTTAGTTTAAATTGTTTTACTTTGGGGGCGCCTGGGTGGCTCAGGCATTAAGCATCTGCCTTCAGCTCAGGTCATGATTCCAGAGTCCTGAGATCGAGCCAAGCTTTGGGCTCCCTGCTCAGCGGGGAGCCTGCTTCTCCCTCTCCCACTCCCCACTCCCCCTGCTTGTGTTCCCTCCCTCGCTATATCTCTGTTTGTGAAATAAATAAATTTTTTTAAAAATTTAAAGAATGTTTTACTTTCTGTTGGGGGTGTAGATATAAATTTTTCCTATATAACCATGTACTGAAAAATACTCTGACAGTATATATAGATCCTATGAAGTTTGAGGGTTAAAAATCAAAAGGTAGTCTATTAGGAAAAGTCTAGCTGGAAAGTATACCCATATGTGGTTTTCCACCTTTAAAAACAAACTAACAAACAAACAAACCAGCTCTGATTAAGGATATTTTGGGGCATCTATAAAGTAAGCAGAATGATGTCATAAAATCCTGTGTAGCCCTCACATGGTTCAGTGGGCCAACCCTCAGTAATTTCTGTGTCCATCCCTATGGAATTATTATTTTTGTAGTGGGGTAGTGGGGAGGGAGGCAAAATTTACAAAAAATGAAATGCACAGATCTCTTTGTACAATTTTTTTTGAGGTTTTTATTTATTTGACAGAAACACAGCTAGAAAGGGAACACAAGCAAGGGGAGTGAGAGAGGGAAGAAGCAGACCTCCTGCCAAACAGGGAGCCTGATGCGGGGCTCCATCCCGGGACTTGATCCCTGGACTTGATGCTGGGACTTTGGGATGACCTGAGAGGAAGGCAGACGCTTAACCACTGAGCCACCCAGGCACCCCTTTAATTTACATTTTCTTGACAACTGATGAAATTGAGCATTTTTATTCTTTAGCAGCCTTTCACCTAGATTATAAAGTGTCTAAGTTTTTTTTCCATTTTTAATTAGGTTGTCTTTTTATAATTGAACTGAATGTAGAAGTTTTTTATAGGTATACTAATTCTTTGTCAAATATATGATTTATGGATCTTTCAATTTGTGGCATGTCTATTTTCTTAACTATCTTTTTACGTATAGAAGTTCTTAGTTTTTTTGTTTTTTATTTTATTTTATTTATTTGACAGAGAGAAACACAGCTAGAGAGGGTACACAAACAGGGGGGATGAGAGAGGGAGAAGCAGGCTTCCTGCCAAGCAGGGAGCCCGATGTGGGACTCAATCCTAGGTCTCCGGGATCATAACCTGAGCTGAAGGCAGTCGCTTAACCAACTGAGCCACCCAGGCGCCCCAAGAAGTTCTTAGTTTTGATGAAATCATTTATTCATGTTTTATTTTATAGTTACTGTCCTAGCTAAGAATCTTTGCTTCCCTCCAATAATTACCATATTATCTTATATTTTCTTCTAAAAACTTTACAATTTTAGCTTTTATATTTAGTTCTATGGTCCATCTTGAATTAATTTTTGTGTATGCTATGAGATAAGGGTTGATTTTTTTTTTTTCATGTGAGTTCCTAGTTGATCCAGCACCATTTGTTTTTAGAGGGCGCCTAGGTGGTTCAGCCGTTAAGCATCTGCCTTCAGCTCAGATCATGATCCTGGAGTCCTGGGACTGAGCCCTTCCTCAGGCTCCCTGCTCAACGGGAAGCCTGCTTCTCCCTCTCTCACTCCCCCTGCTTGTGTTCCCTCTCTGTCTCTCTCTCTCTCTCTCTCTGTGTCAAATAAATAAATAAATAAAATCTTAAAAAAAAAAAAAAGACTTTTTTTTTTACCTCATTGACTTCCTTTGCATCTTTGTCAAAATTGAAATTACCATATAACTGTGTGTCTGTTTTTGGACTCTCAGTCCTCTTCCATTAATCTGCCTATCATTGATGGGGCTATCACACTGTCTTGATTACCATATCTTTATAGTAAGTCTTGAATTCAGGTGGCACTACATGCTTGTTCTGTTCTTATTTTTGAAAATTGTCTTGGCTATTTTAGGTCCTTTGAGTTTCCATATAAATCTTAGAACCAACTTGTCAATTTCTATTTAAAAAAAAAAAAAGGCTGCTGGGATTTTGATAGATATTGTATTGAATCTACAGTTTAATTTAGGGAGGCTAGGCATCTTGACCGTACTGAGTCTTCCAAATTATGAATGCAATATCTCTCCATTTAATTATTTTCCTGAAATGTTTCATAGTTTTCAGTATAGAACTTTTCTATTTTCAGTTAAGTGTATTCTTATCTATTTTGTATCCAGTGCTTTTATAGTGGGATTTTTATTGTTTCATTTCTATTTCATGCTAAACTTACTAGTTCTAGTAGTTTTTTGTTGATTCCTTAGCATTTTCTAGAAGCAATTGATCATTTCGTCTCTGTATAGGAAGTTTTATTTCTTCCTTTTCAATTTTTATGATCTTTATCCTCCTTCCTACCTTCATTTTCCTTTCTCTCTCTCTCTCTCTCTCTCTCTCTCTCTCTCTCTCTCTTTGCCCCAATCTCGGAAGCCATTTGGTGATTAAATAAGTCCTTACTTAGATATATGTAGGTTTTTCATACATGCCCTTTATCAAGGCAAGAAAATGATCACTTCTAATTTGATGCAAGGGTTTTCCTTAATGTGACATTGTATTTTGTCAAATGCTTTTTCAGCACCTATTTAGGTCATCTTTATGGGTGTTGTTTTGTTTTGTTTTGTTTAAGATTTTATTCATTTAGAGAGAGCCCGGTACGGGTGGGGTGCAGAAGGAGAGAGAGAATCCTGAATCTCAAGCAGACTCTGGGCTGACAGTCTCATGACCTGAGCGAAAATTAAGAGTCACACTCTTAACTGAGCCATCCAGAACCCCACCCCCCCCACTTTTAAAAAGATTTTATTTATTTTGTTTTAAAATGAAATTTAAGTATAACCCAGAAGGATACTCATTAATGGGATTATTAAAACTCCCTATCATAATATTCAAAGTCCTTCAGAAGATACCTTTGATCTGCCTTTCCAGCTTCTGTGACTGCTTTACCATTATCCGATCCAGCTGTATTGAACTACTTAAGTCCTTGATACAGACGGGCATTTCCCTCATTTCATTATTTTGCCCATGTATTTTACACAATGTACTTCCACAGACATTTACAAAAACTAACCCAACTGTTTTGGCATAAGTTCATGACATTATTTTTGTTATTAGCCTAAATAAAAGTCCTTATTTAGATCAGATATTTCTTCTTTGTATGAATTTTTTTGTTTCATAACTTTAGGTAATTCAAAGGTAAAGATGACAGAATGGAAAAATAAGAATACTAGTTGTTATTTGTTTAAAATGTACTTTTATTTGTCAGAGAGATAGCTTGTGATACCAGATGCTTTTTAATTAACTATTTTTCTCAGATAAATCCCTTAATCTCTCTTGTCATCTCTTAACTGTAAAATGGAAAAGAAGTCATTAATATCTTTAAAAATATTTCAAACTTAATGTTCTATGATTCTGGGATCTAAATTTTTGCCTTCAAACTTCAGCTTGTAACTTAGTCTAAGGAATTTCTGATTTCTATTTTGGGGAACATAAAAGCTGTAAATCCTTTTTCAGAAATTTTACCAAACAAATCTCTTCAGCTGTATAAGTTGCTCTCAACCATGTGTGTGTATCAGAATCATAGGACAGGGGTGCCTGGGTGGCTCAGAGGGTTAAGCCTCTGCCTTCGGCTCAGGTCATGATCTCCGCGTCCTGGGATCGAGCCCCACATCAGGCTCTCTGCTCAGCAGGGAGCCTGCTTCCCTCTCTCTGCCTGCCTCTCTGCCTACTTGTGATCTCTCTCTCTGTCAAATAAATAAAATAAAATCTTTAAAAAAAAAAAAAAAAAGAATCATAGGACAAGTTCACCTAAATAACAACCCTCTACCCATCCTACTAGATGAGAATCTCTGAAGGTGGTGCCTAGGTGAGCTTTTACCTAGCCAGTATGTAACAAATCTGATTAGGAATCGAGATGTGAATTTTCACTGCTGTCATAGAAGGACATTGACAAAAGTACCAGGAACCTTACTGTAGAACATATAACTGTTTGTTATTCAGTTCAGATTACACACCAATTGTGTGAAATAAAATAGTGTGCTCAGTGATGGAACTAGCAATTTTGTCAGCCCAGTAACATTGAATGTGTCCTGGAATCCACAAAAGGAAAGGAGGAGAGATCCTTACATGGTCTGTATTATTTCCTCTCTTCAACTTGAGTCTCTGTCTCCATAGTTCTCTTTTAAATGCCAAGCGAATGGGATTGACATAACGTAGGGCCTGTGGCGAGAAAAAATTAGGGTAGGAGAATACGATGATTTCTCAGCTGAAGACTCAGTATTTTGCATAGTATTTAAGTATCATAATGTAAACTTATTTTGTCTCTAAATTTTCTTGCCCATCCTCATTTATGTTTCTGACTATGATTCAAAAGTATTAGGTTAACAAATAGGTTTTAAATCTAAATGATTCCCTAGTATACTGAATTTTCACATAAAGATGTTAGTTCTTACAGCTATTTTTCTCTTTTTTAACTCACAAATTATACTTTTTTAAGTTTTTTAAACTTAAAATGTTTTTTAAAAATATGTAACGATAAAAAAATCTAATGATACAGTAACCCCTGTCAACTTACCATCTTTCCTATTGGTCTCATGCATTATCACATACATTGCGCAAAGGATAGATTTTAAAGTTAATGTACACAAGTAGAATCATACTGTACCTTTTTTTACTGAATGATATGTCATTTGTGATATATATTAGTTATATGTCAGTACAAATAATACTCTAACATACTGGTGCATATGTCTTTGTGCGATTGTTTGAATATGTGGCATAAAAAATATCAAATCATCTTTCTTCTGTGTGTTTCCAACTGTGAGATGGAAAATTTGTATAAGAGGCCATTCATTCCCCACCCCCTCCCAAACCTAGCAAACACCGAATATGATCAGACCAGCCAACCTGTCAAATGAAGTTTTTTTAATTGAAAAAAATCTTTACATATATATCATATGTATACACATAAAGTGACTGAGAAAGTAGAACTATACTCTGGGGAGGCAGTTTTTAAAGTTGCCACTTTTATCTGCCTTCAGCTCTACAGAGCTTAGAATGAGAATTGAGTGCTGGGGAATTATGTTGGAGAGAGAGGGAGATGGTTGGGCTCTGGGTGATTTGGACAAGTAATAAGCAGAGTAGCAGGAGTCCCCTTCCAGCCCCATTCCCACTAGAAAGAGGCTTTGGGATCAGGAGATGGGAGTTCGGGTTCTGGCTCTGACACTCCCTTCCCTGGAACCCTCATCCAGGTCCTCGAGTGTGAGTCTCAGTGTCTTCATTACCAAAACACAGGAACACCTGCCTTGCCCACCTGCCATGCAGCTCAGCAAGGCAGTGCCAGAGACTGTGTGAGATAGGCTTTAGTAATTTTCAGATGTGCGTGATCCAACCCTGACTCTACAGGACTGATTGACAAGACTTTTGTCTTTTTTTTTTTTTTAAGAGAAGCTGAAGTTGGGAGGAGGGGAGTTAGGCACTCCGATCAAGTCCTTTGATGACTAATTGGGTGTGTGGCTGTCTCTGTGGGTGTGTCAAGGAAAATACTTTGAAGTCAAGAGAGGAAAAAGTCTAGTAACAGAGGGACTTGGAGTAGAGCTCTAATTAGATCATTGTATGAAAGAAGCAAACATGAAGCGGGGCCTTACTAGTTTGGAGGAAGTCTTGACTCACAGCATTTATGGACCGATGTTCTTGGGAGAAGGAATTCCAGGTCATTGGTCAGCTAAGTCCTAGTCACTTATGTGACTGACAATACCACTAAGACGGGTGGGTTGTAATGCTTCAGCCCTCTAGGGAAACATGAGTCCTTTGCAATATTAATGAGCTGTTAAGAGGTACATTATAGGGGCACCTGGGTGGCTCAGTTGTTAAGCGTCTTGCCTTCCACTCAGTCATTATCTCCCAAGTCCCGGGATGGAGCCCTGCATCGGGCTCCCTGCTTGGCGGGAAGCCTGCTTCTCCCTCTCTCACTCCCCCTGCTTGCATTCCCTCTCTAGCTGTGTTTCTCTCTGTCAAATAAATAAAATCTTAAAAAAAAAAAAGAAGAAGAAGAAGAAGAAGTATATTATACTTCTGCCTCCATTCATTCCTTCCTGTGCCCTGCAGGTATCAGGAAATTATCAACAGGCACCTCCCTCATTTTGATCAAGTGAACCAACCTGTAGCAGTTGGGGCAACTTCCACAGAAACACTAACAATCAGAGCAAAACATAAATGTATGTCTCTGCTCACTTCATTGAAGTCAATATTTTTCAGAATCGTCAAGGTTTAGGATTCAAAAGAACATCCTGTTTTCTGAATATATCAAATTTAGAGAGATGTGAGCTACATATTACTATTACTTTGCCTTTAGAAGGTATTTCAACTTAATTAGATTTGTTTGAGTGAAAATAAATCGCTCACGCTTTAGCCTTTTAAACGAATGTGTTCCTTTGGGAACATTGTACTTCACAAGAAACAGATTACACTGAAGTTACAGACCTCATTTCAGCACTGCGTCATTAAACTAAGTCCTTAAAACCTGTTCCTTTCCCCAAAGTATTAAATTATTGGAGCTTGATGTGTATTATTTTGTCTTGCTAAGAAAAAGATTAATGTGACAATTTATTCAGAAATATTTTTTCATTAGAATGAAATTGTTTTCACGTGAGTTTAAGTCATCTTCCTCGTTCCATCCCTAGCCTTGCTACCCCTCTCTTCTTTCCTCTCCCCTACATGCAAAACTGAAATGGTGGTGTGGGAAGTGAGCATCATTCTTCATGGCAGGGGAGTGCCCAAGGTTCTTGGAAAGAGAAAATCTTCCACAAGGTCTTGTTTGCACAGGACCTGGTTACTCCCATAACACAGCACCTCCCCTCCCCAAAGCTATACTGCAGTCCTAGTGGTTCCTAGATAGAGACCTGCAGTTTTCTACCTGCCCTTCCTTTCACAGGCTTCCCCTCACCTCACCCCACCCCATGCCTGCTGAGTTTCTGTCAGTGCCTCAATACCAACCCACCCATCTCAGAAAAGACGGTCACTTCTTGCTTTATGCCGACATTCATCATATGACCGTGCAATTTTTTGTTTCTAAAACTGTGGTCACTTACTGGATGCTTGAGTGCAGGAACCATATCTCACTGAATAAAGTAATTCCTACAAAATGACGTTCAGAGAACCTGGTATGTGGAACTGTACCTGGCGCTCATTACATGGTAGCTTCAGTAATGATGATGATGAAAATTCCGTGTTCTCATCACTTATACGGTGACTGTTGAATAAATGAGTAAATGGAGATAACGTATATCTATTATGCTTCTATTGGAGTATTTCTGGGTCTGGGGTTTCTATATTGTGAGCCCCTGTTAATTGAATTTAAAATTTCACAGCATTAAAAGTGAGTTACTCATTCTGTGACTTTTTTTTTTTTTTAATCTCAGATAAATACCTTTAGGAGTGTTTCCTGGGGTACCTGGGTGGCTCAGTTGGTTGAGCGTCTGTTGTCTCAGATCATGATCTCAGGGTCCTGGGATCAAGCTCCACATTGGGCCATCTGCTTGGCAGGGAGCCTACGTCTCCCTCTCCCTCTGCCACTCCCCCTACCTGTGCTCTCTCTCTCTGTCAAATAAATGAATACAATCTTAAAAAAAAAAAGAAAAAGGAATGTTTCCTGATTGTTAATAGGACAGGCTTTGGACTCAGATTTGGCTATAAATACTGGCTCTAGATAAGTTATATTGGTTAAATTCCTTAAACTCACTACACCTCAGTTTCTCCATCTGTATAATCCAGTGATAATATATTCCTCTACTGATTTGTGTGAGACTTAAAGGTAATAATGTACTTAGGATGTGTGTGTATATGCATGTGCATTATGTGTTGTAAGCATTTATTAAATGGTGTTAATACAAAGTAGTAGTAAAATATCAATAGAGAAAAACAAACTTGAAATCATTTCAAATCCCACAGATTTAAGGTATTGTCATTGTTGATACTAGATATTCAGAGCATTCTTTAGTTCAGAACTTTTACATAAATGAAAATAATGTGATTGTTAACACTTATATTTTATCTTTTACTTTTTACACTTAATAATTGTATCTTTTTATGGCAGTGGATCTAGGTCTGTGTCATCCTTCACCCTCTTTTAATGCCACAGTTTTCCATTTGTCAACATAACAGTAGCAAATATAATAAACCTTTTGTTGATGAGTATAGGATTTTTCCATTTTTTCTCCTAATGGAGTACTATAAGTATAGCCATAATAGACATTTTGATCCCAGATTTTTAATCTTTTTAGGATAAACTTTTAGCAGTGAAATTGTTAGATTAAAAATTAGCCTATAGGAAAAAAACAACTTAACCTGTAGGGGCACCTGGGTGGCTCAGTCAGTTAAGTGTCTGACTCTTGATTTTGGCTCAGTCATGATCTGAGTCATGAGATTGATCCTTGCATCAAGTTCCACACTCAGCAGGGAGTCCTTCAGAGTCTCCCTCTCCCTTAGCCCCTCCCTCCACTCATGATCAATCTCTGTCTCTCTCAAATAAATAAATAAATTTTAGGGGCACCTTGGTGGCTCAGTCATTGGGGTGTCTGCCTTCAGCTTGGGTCATGATCCCGGAATCCCAGGATCAAGCCCCATGTCAGGCTCTCTGCTCATCAGGAGGCCTGCTTCACTCTTTCTCACTCCCCCTGCTTGTGTTCCCTGTAGCTGTGTTTCTCTCTGTCAAATAAATAAATAAAATATTTTTTTAATTTTTTAATCCTATAAAAAGATGCATCAAGTTGTAAACACTTATTTGTGGTTTTTTTCTGCGTGCATGGTTATACATGTTAAAAGAGTTTATTAAAGAAAAAGTTAACATATAAATTCCAATGTCATGAAATGTAAAATATGGAATATATTTAAAAGTAAAGTAGGGAGAAGGACTCTCAGATTTCATTATCAGAAGTTCCAGTTACCTGCATCCCATCTCAGTTTTTTAATAATAATTTCTCAAGTGTTCATAATAAATCCTTCTACTTTAAAAAAGTATAGGCAAAGATGGTATTGTTGAGTAATGTTATTCAAACCCCAGGCAAATCTGCTTGAACTAAATTTTAGTTTTTGTATAATTAATATCTCTAATCCCAACTGAAGTTAATTAACTTTGACTTCCAATTTGGTGTTTTGAATAGATTTAATTGAGTTGCTGTCCAGCATAAATTTGTATTCATGTTCAGTTGAACTATGGAAAATTGAGTGATATTTTTGAATAATTAATTTTATAAAAACAAATCTCATTAAAGACCTCTTAAATGAAAGTTTATGTAGTATAACAACAGGATTTACATCCATTTACTTTTGCTAAATCTTGCTGTATGAACCCTAATTCTACAAACTATAAAATAATGCAATTAAGTATCCTGTTTTTGGTACCTACATATAGAAGGTTTACCTCAAAATAGTGCTTTCTGGATTTTTTTCCCCTCCTACTATAGTAGCAGAAACCAACCCATGAAGGGAAATACGAATCACAAAGAAAACCCATTATAACATGATTTCTGAGTTTATAGAAACAGATGTTTCTCATTTGAGGCTATTATCTTCAGTATCTAGACCTGTTGTTCTTTATCCCTGAATGATACCTCATTGAACTGGAAATTCAGAATTTAGGAAAAGGTGAACTAATTTACCCATGATAAAATATTAGGGTCTTTCTGGGACCAAGAACCACTGAGCTGAGATTGAAGTTACTGTGTGGAAGATCTGAGAAAACCCTTTTTGTCAATATTCAGGAAAGGAAGCCAAATACAGATAAGAAAACTAGATTGTAGGGCGCCTGGGTGGCTCAGTGGGTTAAAGCCTCTGCCTTCAGCCCACATCATGATCTCAGGGTCCTGGGATCGAGGCCCGCGTTGGGCTCTCTGCTCGACAGGGAACCTGCTTCCTCTTCCTCTCTCTGCCTGCCTCTCTGCGTACTTGTGATCTCTCTCTGTCAAATAAATAAATAAAATCTTAAAAAAAAAAAAAAAAGAAACAAAACTAGATTGTAGCTCAAGAGCTTAGAATACTCCTTTGGACAGAAAGCCTTCTTCCTTTGTCTTTTTGTCCTTTCTTTTCTTTCTGAATGCCAAGATAAATTACTAAGTGTCAGAGAAAGCATAAGATTTGGGAGACAGAAAGAGGGATTTCACTTGAATATATGTTAATATTTAGAAATACAGGCAGTTGATACTCTATAGGTGGTAACCTTTTGCTGGCAAAGAACAGAAATTATTTCAAGGTAATTTAACCAAAAAAGGGAGAATTTTTTGTAGTAGTATGGGTATCTTTCCTAAAACTTGGAGATCAGGTTGCCTGGGGACCTCAGGAAATGGTGGCTTTTCCTGCACCTTTATCCACATGGCAGAATATGGCCACCTCACAGAAGCTCAGAGAAGATGTAGAGAATCATTACAAATGTCTCTCAACATGTATCAGCTGGACTGTCCCAGAAGAAGTAGGGATTTATAGTTATCCTTGAATAGAAGAGTTGTAGATAATAGATAATCTTATCAGATTTTAAGATAATAGACAATTTAGGTATAATAGGAACACCCAATCAGAACCAAGGATAGTTCTTCCCACCAATAAGAATACTGACAAAAATAAGGATATATCTAAGTAATTTTTTATTCTTTTTATATATCATTGAGTCACCTTTGAAAGGAGAAACTTTGGAAAAGCTACTTCTCTGCTTCTCAGTTTCCTGGAAGTAAATAGAAAATGTTCATGTTTTTCTAATTTCTAGACAACCTGAATGATCACTCATAGTCTATAAAGATGGGAGCAGTATTTGCCTGAAAATGAAATATTTTAATTATCTTCCTTTGGCATAAGTCAGAAAAAATTAAAATGGTGATCAATCTATACCCAATATTCTGTGCAATGAAAAAAGTGTAATAAGTGTCTATTATTATTCAGGTTGTAGTTTGTTTGCATGACGAGAGAAGTACAGTCTTAAGCGATTCCATGTTGCATGTAGGACTTAAAAAGCCTAGCAGTCAACTATGGGGCACTTCCTCTTTGCACTGTGGTGAAATGCTTTGATTCTGACTTCTGTATCTCAGAGTAGGTCACCGGCATCCTCCTGTTCCCACTCCAAGTTTATTTAACAGACATCTTTACAAAAATGACTTTCAAAATCATATGATTTTTATGTGCATCATACAGATGGCACCTCTAGGTGTGCCTTAGAATTACGGGCTTCTAAACAAGAGCTAAATCACCGAGAGCAAATTGCTTAAACTCTTGGGATTCCATAATACCCCAGTTGCTCTGAGATTTAAATGAGATACTGTGCCTGAAGAGCTTAGCATAATATTTGGCACAGAGTAAGCACTGGATAAATGGTAGTTGTTATTGATTAGAATTAACCTGAAAGACTTGGAGGAGGTGTAGAGTGCTTTCTTTTTTGCCTATGCTATACTTAGAGGATGTCTTACATCTGGTGCTTAAAGAATAGTACCCTCAGAGAACAGCAGCTTCTCAGAAATAGAAAAAGTGACAGTCTAAAGTTAATTGTGCATAAAATGCATCATATTCTTTCTAATTACTTACTGAATTTTCTCTGGAGTGTGTTTCCTTTAGTGATGAAGAATAGTTAAACTGCTTATGCAGTGGGAAGCTCTATGTGCCTTTCATTTAAATGGTGAAATTATATTAAATAAGATCTACAAAAACACAAAAGAAGTCTTAGGGTCTTGGAACTCAGAGGCTGTGAATGTGTTCTTTCTGAGCTCAGAAGAGAGGCTTTGTCTGAGATTTTTTTTTTTTAATCCCAAGATCTGCATGTTCCTTTCTGATTGACTCCAGTTCCATCAGGGTTCCCTCTGTCTTGAGTTTCCCGTTCTGTTCCCAGTCTTGCACTGCATAGCAGCATTGCTCCAGAGGCCTCCGAACACTGGCGAGAGCAGCTGCTATCCCCGTAAATGGCACAGTTATTGGCACTGGAAGAAACATCCCCAGCAAGCAAGCTGTTCTACCTTTCTATAGCCAGAGCCCCTGAATATTCACAAATAGCACTGGGAAAGCACAACTGTAGATTTACTCGTAGACAAATTAAAATTAATGACCCGCTTTCTTCATTTAGGCTGTAATTTTTCCCTCTTAAATGATAGAACCATACAGTTTTAGTCTATCCAAATGGAAGATCATGCCTAAAACACGGGCATATCCACAAACATGAAACAGTTTAATTTTCTGCATGTCCAAGCTTTTACTAATAAAAAAGACTTCAAAAAGAAAAAAACCTCAATCCCTTTGAAGGCTAGAGCCCACCTCAAAGAAAGCAGACTAGCAGGTGATTAATGGAAGCACCACTTGGATTGGGGCTCTGCGATCCACTCCACCCTCACAGAAAGCCACTGTATGCAGGCTTCGCAGGACAGGCTGGGGAGTACCTGGTGGGGGACCCAGTTCCTGCCCTTAAGGTCAGCTCGGGGTGCCTGGGTGGCTCAGTCATTAAATATCTGCCTTCTGCTTAGGTCATGATCCCACAGTCGTGGGATCGAGCCCCACATCGGGCTCCCTGCTCAGTGGGAAGCCTGCTTCTCCCTCTCTCACTCCCCCTGCTTGTGTTCCCTCTCTCGCTGTGTTTCTCTCTGTCAAATAAACAAATAAAATCTTAAAAAAAAAAAAAGAAGTTGAGCTCATATCAATAAATACCCTCTGCCTGCACTGATGCTCACTACCTAACAGGGATTGATTTTACCACGTAAGGTGAGTGGTAAGTGCAATAGGAAAACATTTTTAAATCTAGTGCCACTAAATTCAAAGACAGGAAGGTTTAATAGCCCTGCTTTCTGCAAGCAATGGTCAGACACAGTGGGGAAGACATTCGCCAATAATTACTGGAATGCGAGACATTGAATCAGGCATATTCCACAGGTCATCTCATTTTAAAATTATGATATAAAGTTCCCTACTTATGGGGCACCTGGGTGGCTCAGTCAGTTGGGCATCTGCCTTCCACTCAGTCCTGACCCCTGCGAGGCTCCGCGCTCAGCGTGGAGTCCACATGAGGTATTCTCTCCCTCCCTCCGTCGGCCCCTCCCCACGGTACTCCTGCGCACATGGGCACTTTCTCTTCCTCAAATCTTTAAAAAGAGAAGACTGAGGCGCAGAGAAATAGTGTGGAGATCAGTGGGTTTCTGGGAGGTTATTTTGGTGACTACAAAAACTGGTAGAATGAGGGGCATAGTGCAGAGGAGATTCCAGTTTAGTCTCTGCAGTGGGCTTTGATGTGCGT
Source organism: Spilogale gracilis (assembly GCA_004023965.1). Lineage (NCBI taxonomy): Eukaryota > Metazoa > Chordata > Mammalia > Carnivora > Mephitidae > Spilogale > Spilogale gracilis. The sequence continues at coordinate 43,728 of PITA01001228.1, read as the reverse complement.
ACCTGCTTTACCCCTTCCAGATGATGGATGAGTTTCATTGCAGACAACTGTATCCTGTGAAGTGTTTATTTCCATACAGTTTTTCGTTATAACGGCTGTGACAAAAATCTTTTCCAGGTGTGTCTTCAAACATAAAATTTCAGACAAGGACAGACACATGCAAATTACAAAAACTGGAAATCCCTTTTTACTATTCCTTATGTAGTGTACTATATGTCCCTTAAATAGAAGAAAAATCTCAAGGCCTCAGTTATATTGGGACAGTATAGATCATTAACTACTTATTAAAGAGACAGGAGGAGAAAAGCCAAAACTGCATAACCTAATATCAGTTGGATGGAATAAAAGATTGATTATGGCTATCATCATAATTTATCAGTGAAAAAGTCTGGAATAAAAAAATTTGGAGTGTAAATGTTTTTAGATCATATTAGGTGAGTTCAGTCAAGTTAAAAATCCCACCACATCTTGGATAAGAGCAGATGGCTCATTGATTGTGTATAGTAAAATGTTTCTGTGCAATTGATCTAAAATTTGATCTAAAATGGGGGTAAAATATTTCCCTCCTCTGGAGTGACAATTTATGCTATGTAATAACCTTGACACATTTACAGAATCATGTTTAATGGACCCTCCAGAACTCTGGTGAATACCACAGTTTGGTCTGTTTTCTACATCTTTTAGAAATCTGGAAAAGCTATAAGAAATATATCTGCCATAAGGTTTTTTTTGCATTTACCTCAACTACTGTTCTCTTGAAGTTTAGTGAAAGAGTCAAGGACTCTATATTCTTTATTAACTGCATTCAAAACTGAATTTAAGAGATGTTAATAACTGTTTAAAATTAGTATTTGAATCCATGCTACAAAGACTATTAAGATTTTTAGCATTATAGAGTCCTACATGGAACCACTTAAAAATGAATGGACTTCATTGTTTAATTCCAAGTATATACCCATCTATTTGCATGAATGTACAACAAATACATGTATATTTTTATACATTTGTATACATATTGCTACAAGTGCATTTTATTTTTTCCCAAATAGATAAATAATCAAATCCTGTATGGAAGAAGTCACCAAAATGCATCTGCCATTATTAAGACCGCGCCATCAAAGGTCAAGCTGGTTTTCATCAGGTAAGATAGATATACATCTGGTTTTCTAAGGTCTCTTCTGAAGATATTATTATTTTTTAAGACTATCTTATCTTTGGTTTGTCTAACAAAATCACCGTATCCTCAAAATACCTTTTTAACTGTCACTTTGTATAGATTGTTTTAATTATGAGATTTTCTTTTTATTTACATTTCATATGATGGAATGGAATTAGTGGTTGAGGCTCATATTTGTATTCAACTTTTAAATTTCTTCCCTTCCTGGGGCTGATCGTCCCCGCAATAGAACCTTCTAGGTTTTCTTCCTTCTGTCACCAACATGTGATATATTTGCTTGATGGAATCAAGGAATAGGCAGGAAAACCGAACGCAGGAACATTTTAGGTACTTCATAGTAAGAGTGCTGGTGAAAAATCCAGAGGGGAGCAGATACAAGCTTTGCTGTCTGAGTCGCATGGTATGTTTGGGGTTCCACATTTTCCCTTACCCTACTCACTACCTGACTGCACCCTTCTGGCATGAGTAAGCCCGACTTGGGAATTTGCATTGGTGATAGCTGTTGTTGCCTTGTCAGCAATGAAATGTGTGATTCCTTTTATTGGACCAAAGTGGCTGATGAATCTGAATTGTCGTAAAGTGATGTAACTAACCCTGTAATTAACTATTGCTCTGTTTCTTTTCCTTATGAGTCTCAAATATGAACTGTAAAATGAACATAATAAAGCACCTACCTCCTTCATTGTCATACGTCAAAAATTTGAAATGTTGAACACACTCTCTCACACACAGTAGAGGCTAAAAGAGTGTTGGCTGCTATTTTGTGACAGTTATGATCATTCTTCCTACTGTTACTGGTTACCTGTCAGTAAGACCTATGCATTCTCAGGGACCCCTGGGATTCAGGGGTGGTTTTATTTCCAGCTGTGGGCACTAACGTAGGTGATTGACACACCCTTTTCTGTGCCATCATTTCAGCTTACGGGTGTTGTTGCTGCTTTGCTCCTAAAAAGATCCTACATTAGTAACCTCTCTCCCACTCAGTGGCACTTCCTGGATTTCCAGGGTTTTACTCTTGTTTCCAAGGGGAGAATCCTTTCGCCTTCTCTGTCTTTGTGTGTTAAGACATCCTCCTCTCGCTCACTCACCTTGAAGTCCTCTGTTAGACATCAATCTCCTTTTTGGGTTTCTCTTCCCTGTTGCCAGAAATTACAAAATTAGAGTTAGGTGCTGAAAACAGGAACAGACTTGAGCCACTCAAAGCGATGAAGGTGTCCCCCATCAACAGAAATGCACACCAGTTGGATTGCTTTGTTGAGTCGTGTGAGGGTTCCGTGAGCAGGTACCCACAGAACCCACCAGGGTCTGGGCTTCGTGCTGAGCATGGGGGGGGCAACTGCTGCAGGTGTATCCTTGGCATTGCAGTCACCCCTTCACCCATACGGGTCGTCCCATTTTAAAAAGCAAATAGAAAACTGTAGTGGGATCCAAAGGAAACCATCAACACAATTAAGTAGTTGGGAAATAGAACCGTCCTCCTTCAAGAAAGAAAGGCTACCTGATTTGAAATTGTTCAGAATACAGAAGAGAAAGTTGAGGAGAATTTTAATAATAGTAATGAAGCCCCATTAATTTAGTGTCAGATTATTTCAATTTTGATCATTCAGAGAAGATCACAATCAAGGAAATAGGGTACCTGGGTGGCGCAGTGGGTTAAAGCCTCTGCTTTCAGCTCAGGTCATGATCTCAGGGTCCTGGGATTGAGGCCCGCATTGGGCTCTCTGCTCAGCAGGGAACCTGCTTCCTCCTCTCTCTCTGCCTGCCTTTCTGCCTATTTGTGATCTCTCTGTGTGTCAAATAAATAAATAAAATCTTTAAAAAAAATCAAGGAAATAATTCGTTTAGTGTAAGCATGATTGAGGATGCTACAGAATACTTACTGGAAGGGATTTTAAGCAACTTAGAAGTATCAATGTACATTACAAATATGTAATCTAATTATGAACTTTCTTGCATGGTCATTAAATTGTAGTACCTAAACACATAGTCGGCATTCAGAAAGCTTTATTGAATAAATTTCCTTTCAGTTCCTTCTAAGCAATTCCATATTATTTATTCTCCAATAGCAACAATCATAGTAAGTTAATTTGATTTTTTTTGTGTGGATTTAAAGATACATAGAAGAAAAGATATATACAAAATAATTCATTATTTTACAAAATTTCTCATAATTAAGTCCCTCTCCTCAGTCCTTTCCCAAATAATCTAAGTTGGGAAAAGTTTCTCTAGCTTCCTTTGCAGGCAGAAAAAAAGGTGTAGGTGTGATTTTTGAATAGTCTATTGTCATCCACTTTGAGAGGGTATAAAGGAAAAGGAGTTTAAATTGAACCAAGACAGATGTACGCACTGCCAACAACCTTGTGCTTGATTCAGTAGATATGTATCTGGTAATTTGTGTGCCAACATTTTATTAATTAATGCTTCAGTTTCCATAAGGGAAGGAACTGTTTATCTGACTGAGTGCCTGTGACCTTTTACCTAAGTGACAAATTCTTTTCTAAAGCAAGCTTGAACTCTAATTCTTAGTGATTAAAAGAGGCCCTAGACTCACCCCATCTCATGATACGGCTCAAGAACACCCCATGTGTGTGAACTTCTTCAGTTTCCTGATCTGCAGTATGCGGATAATACAGCTATCTCAGGGTGCTGGGGTGGCTCAGTCAGTTAAGTGGCCAGTTCTTGATTTCAGCTCAGTCATGATCTCAGGATCCTAGGATCAGTCCCCACATCGGGCTCCGAGCTCAGCAGGGCATCTGCGTAAGGATTCTCTCTCTCCTTCTGCCCCTGATCACATGCTCATTCTCTTTCTCACAAATAAATAAATAATAAATATAAAATAAAAATAATAAAATAAATACATAAATATTTTTTAAACTCAAGTGTTTATATATATTTATATTTATAGCTGTTTCATAGATTGTCTAATGTGTTAATATGTATAAATTGCCTGGGGATATGGGTTCAGCAATGTTTGTGGTATGGCAATGAAGATGATGATGTTGGTGCCAGAAAAGGGAGGGTGAGAGAGGGAGGTAAAAGAAGGTAGGGAGAAGGAAAGACGGGGGAAAGATAAACCACTCCTTTGTATATATTTTGTCTCAGTCCAGAATCTTGAGTATATTTTTAAGTGAAGCACATTCACAGTTTAAGAATTTTAATTAACATCATAATGATTAAACACTAGAAAGGATAGAGCACTGGTTATTATAGATACGTGATGAACCACTGAATTCTACTCCTGAAACCAGTATTGCACTGCATATGTAGTTAATTAACTACAATTTAAATAAAATTTTTTTAAAATCACTAGAAGAAATAGCTACAGATATTACATAAATAATTTCTAATAAATGTTAGAAAAAGAGACATGGACATAGCCTACCTTAAACATCTCTGTTAGTTCTGTGTCTGCTGCTGCTTCTCCCCCTCTTTTTTTTTAAGCTCTACACCCCACCTGGGGCTTGAACTCAGGACCTGGACAGCCCAAGAGTTGCATGCTCCGCCACCTAAGCCAGACGGGCACCCCTCCTCCTCCTCCTTTTAAGTGATGACCTGATATTCTAACGAGGAGTAGAATACCGTTTAATGGAAGAATGTATAAAGAGAAATCTAATTAACATGTATTAATCCCCATGTCAATAAAATACGTTATAATAGATTTTACTGGGGTGAGTAGCATCAAATAGTGTCAGAATTTAAAAACACTTAAGTAAATCAAAAAAAGAAAATATTTTATGCTCCTCCACTGTGTACATCCACCAGTGGGGGTATAAATGGCAGATTGGTGACCCATTTATGTGTGGTAACCTGTGCATTTTCGGTGCTGTCCAACACATTATCCTCTGTCCTTCAGGCTGATTAGCTCATCATTTCCTTTAGATACACCTCTGCTCTGCTAGTAGGTTACCTCTTTAAGACTATTGGTATGAGAATCCTAGTTGTGCCTATTTTGGAACCAGTAAGTATTGGTTTGCTATCAAGTTTCAGGAAGTTAACACCCAGATCATCTCAGCACAACCGGTGCAATTACACTTTTCTTTTAAGCTGCATAACTTATATGTTATGTTAAACACTGATGTTTAGAAATTGTGTTTCTTTGTGTGCTTTATTTGCTAATCCTTCCTCCTTAGTTGAAACTATTAATTCTCTCTGTATTTCCATCATAGAGAAATTTTTGGCTTCTCTACCTTGGCAGCTCTTTTCCAAATTTATTGACAATCAAGATAAAAATGGGAACTGGCCACAGATTTGGGAGTATGATTAGCAGTAATCACAGAAAGCTGTTAAAATGTGCTGCAGGCAACATTTTAATTAACAGGAGCCTTTAGTCTATAGTGATGTACATCTGTGTGATCACGTCCTTGTCATATTCTTTTAACACTTGTATTTATTCATATACTAATTGATCTGTAATTCATAAGAGGTCTATGAGTCATTAGTGAAAATTAACAAGTTGTTGCTATGTATACATGACTTATGTAATCACCTTTTCCTCCCTCTTTGTCCCCACATTAGATTTTGGACAACCCAGTAATCATGTCCTTGTGTCGGTCGCACATATGGACTTTGGTATACTAAATTATTCTACGGTGGATAATCCAGACGTATTTTACGATCCTGAGTTCTTACTATGTAGCACACATTCAATTCCGTGGATTTTCCTATTCAACATTATGCTGTCTACACAAGTGCTGTAATTTTAAGTGCAGGACGAGAGCTATATTAATACAAGAAAGAATGAAGTGCAGTATTTGGCAGTGCAGGGATCCAAGGAGATTAATGATCTTGCCTGTAGTTCTTGTCATACCTTCCCTGACTGTCGAAAATTAAATGTCATGTATAACAACTCACTCTCCATTGCTTAATTACATGTGGAAAATGTGTACTGTATAAAAACTCCTGGGGCTAGAGGAGGCCAAGTGAAACTGAACCCCGTGGAAAGATGTAGTGCTAGCCGTCAGGCCCCACTGAGTCAAAGTGGACTCACCGTGGGAGCCACCATATAGTATCGATTGAACATATGTCTTGTTTTATAATTAAAAATATAGTGTGGACTGTTATCCTCTGGCCATATCCCTAAAAGATGATATTGACCTGAAATTATTGTGAATGTCAGAGTCATCTGTGGGAAAAGTCCATCTGAAGAAGCAAACTGAATGCCTGTTTTAAAAATCGTTATTGTGCTATCGATTCTTTCTATCTAAATAAAGAGGGAAAAAGGAGTGTGGAAATAAGCATGAGTTTTACTTCCATAAAGAACTATTCATGCATTTATTCAGCAAGTATTTGCAAAAAAAAAAAAAAAAAAAAAGTATTTGCTGAGTGCCTCCTTGTCTGGGGCTGTGGAGTCAGTGATATGAAGAGCACAAGCTCTACCTTGAAGGAGGAGGCAGAGAGTAAGCAATCTGAACCTCATCCGGGGATAAAAGTGCTATGATACTTCAAGAACATAGGGGAAAGACAAGGAACCTAATCTTTGGAACCTTCGGGAAGGTATTACAGAGAGAGGTGCTAGAGCTCAGACCTGAAAGATAAGGAAACAAAATTGTGGTATGTACAAAAACCCGAAGTTTCTGGAATTGGATATTACACCCAATGTCTATCTGTATCTGAATATTTATAACTAGGAGAAAAGCAGTTCTTGTCTGGGAGAGTGTCACTGGATGAGTACAACTGTGTACCTCGGCCACTTTGAAATCTGTGAGGAAGCATCCTTCTGACTCTCTTGGGACATTAAGGAAATCTGAGTGCACAATAAAATATCACCGATGGGATATATGACGTGTGTTTTTCTGTTTTTTTTTTTTAAGATTTTATTTGAGAGAGTGAGAGAGAACATGAGAGGGGAGAAGGTCAGAGGGAAAAGCAGACTCCCTGCGGAGCCGGGAGCCCAATGCAGGACTTCATCCCAGGACTCCAAGATCATGACCTGAGCTGAAGGCAGTGGCTTACCCCACTGAGCCACCCAGGCACTCTGGATATATGACACATTTTGAGGAAGAGGCCTATCATTAGCATCAAGCGCTTACCAGGAATGGCAGGAGAAAGTTAGAGATGCTCTTCAATTTCAGGGCCCTTTTGTTTTTCCGTTTAGTTGGAGTACATGTTAGACCCATAGGAGTGTCTCAGGTGCTCTAAAATGCTAACCCTTGCTTCATTTCTTCAGTTTTTGTTTCCTGTACTCCCCATTAAAGAGTAACTTTATTTATTAATCTTATATTTGTAAGTAGAATTTAAGCCTTTTACTTCAAGGACAAGGAATTGGAATGTTTTGATCTTTTGTCAAGACATTGGAATTTATGCACCCAAATAAGAAGCATTGGTACCTTTGACCTACTGTGTTCACCTGGGGATACTGTCCATTTAATCCAGTGACAATTCCACTGGGTCATGCATTTCTGGAATCATCCTGAAAGCCTATGGCACATTCTTTTGAATAGCCACATGAGCCATAAATACCCCCCCCATTTTTTTAAAGATTTTATTTGTTTATTTGACAGAGAGATCACAAGTAGGCAGAGAGGCAGGCAGAGAGAGAGTAGGAAACAGGCTCCCTGCTGAGCAGAGAACCCAATGCGGGCCTTGATCCCAGTACCCTGAGATCATGACCTGAGCCGCAGGCAGAGGCTTTAACCCACTGAGCCACCCAGGTGCCCACTTCCCCCTTTTTGAGGATAGTTGTAGCTATTCGATGTGAAATGATCCCAAACTGCAGGATCGCTCATGAATCTGGTGCTCCAGTGTATTAGGTAAATTGTAGCTACCAAACTTTCCGGCATGACTTGTAAAATATCTTAGAAAATCATTTTTATTTCATGGACAGAATGGGTCATTTTTTTCTTTGCTACCCTCCCCCCTTCCTTAACATAGTACCAGCTTGGGGGAATTAAGACTATATTTGTTTGATTTCTTTTAGCACTCAGAAACATCTAATTGTGTCTGGTTACAGAGACGAAGTGGGCAGTTTTTTTCTTCGTTTTTGGTTTTTGGTTTTGTTGGCTGGTTAGTATGTATACCCCTGTCCTCATCGGATCTCTGTTTCCTTAAGTAGCCCTTCTTCACACACACACACACACACACACACACACACGCACACAGTGTATGCACTGTGGTGAAACAGTAGAGCCAGAACATCTAGATGCGTCGCTCCCTCTGTGGAAGCTGAAGGAGCTGTGTAGTTCACTGCTGAGATGTGCCCGGGGTTGGTGTGACCTATGCTTGAGCAATATGATACTTAGCTTAGAATAGGAAGCAAGTAACACAAGTGATTTTATATAAATGGTGTTTATTCATGAAACCACAAGGCCTTAGTGGGAGGTTCCTGCTATGACCTCATTCTGTTTTCTTGCTTCCTTGTCCTCTGGAGGTCTCTTAGTTTCTATATATTCCAAGTCCAATCATGTAGCCTGCCTGTGTTTTGTGAGATCCCAGTATCCCTTTAATAAATTCCCTGTTGCTTTAGCTGGTCCAGATTCATTTTTCTTGCTTGCTGCCAAAGGATCCTAATGAATGGGAAGAGTGATAAAAGTGAGCTATCTGAACAAATCATGAGCAACCAGAGTAAGATACTTGGTTCCTTCTGCACATTTTCTTGTCATCTGTAGGGTTTTAACCTTGATTCAGACTTCTTTAGCAAAGCACAAGACCCCACAGCAAATCTGTACTGAGGATCACCAGTATGATACCTTTCCACTGTCAGACCATTCACTGGCTCTTGAAATGAGCCATGATTATCTCAGAGAAATCAAGCAGGATTTACCCTGAATTTATACCTGGGGTGGGGGGAAGTCACCTTTCCCCACAACATGTCCTTATGGTGAACTTTAGGCCTTTGCCAACAAGGATAATGAGAAGGTGGCTGAGGGTATCTACTACATTATCTTTCAGAAGGAACCTTAGAGAAACTTATTAGGCTAAGTCATCCCATCCATCCTGTGCTCCCTACATCAATCCTTCCGCCAACCTGCATTGCCAAATATTTCATGCGCCACCTTTTCCTCTGGGCAACTGGCAGTAATTATTTCAAACTTGCCTGGGGCCACCTTTGTGAGATGTGGGTCTGGATGCTGAGTTACTCCCAACAGCCCTCATTAGTGACTGGCATTGTTGGAAATGCCAAGTAAATAAAGTTCATGATTGTATCATTGGTCACTTATTTTAGATTCAGCATATTGCTGTTTTGGTGGTTTCATCCAATTGGAAATTGAGAACTATTCAGTCTCTTCATAGAGTTAGAAATATCTCTTGGAATCTTTTCAGAAAGGAGTTTTGCTCCCACTGAAATATAATGATGTGCTTTGTAATTTATGTGACTTCTGGTTCATTTATATCACGCTTTCCCTGCCAAGTGTTAATTCAGTGTCGTGTCCCAATTTATATCACAAATGTAGAGTTTATTTTTTCTATCCTCAAGTGTCTTATATCACTATATTTGGTACAATCAGAAAATAATATGTAGGCCTGTTTAGCTGTGTTCATGTGTTTCTCATTTAGTCATCGTGTATGTGTGTGTGTGCGCACGCACGTGTTAAAACAATGTGCTAGGCACTAGATTGTAGTTGTAAGCATTTTAATTTTTTTAAAAGATTTTATTTATTTGACAGAGAGAAACACAGCCAGAGAGGGAACACAAGCAGGGGGAGTGAGAGAGGAAGAAGCAGGCCTCCCGCCGAGCAGGGAGGCGGTGTGGGGCTTGATCCCAGGTCTCCGGGATCATGATCTGAGCCGAAGGCAGTCATTTAACCAACTGAGCCACCCAGGTGCCCCAGTTGTAAGCATTTTAGAGCAGGTTTCAGAACGAAGTGAAATCTACCTACTCAGCTCTCCAGGCTGAATTCAGGCACATAACGTCTGTTTTTGATAGTGCTGTTTGGTTGGCATAAAATAAGATCCCGTGGGTTTAGTGAACATGAATTTCCAAGTGGCAGGACCATAACAGTCCAGAAGACAATAATGACATTTAAGTTATATTCCAAGTATTTCAAATATATTTTTATCACACTTGCACTTTTTTTTTTGGTCTCGAATAATTTTTTTTAACTTGTGAAATCTGTGTAACATGAAATGGTCTTAACCATTTTTAAGTGTACCCTTCAGTGACATTAAGTAATTCATGTTGTACAGCCACCACCACTATCCATCTTCAGAAGGATAAAAATCTGTACCTGGTAAAAAGATTAATAATAATAATAATAATAACTCCCCTTCTCCCTCCCTCACCCCTGGTAACTGTATTTAACTATACTAGGTACCTTATAAAAGTGGAATTATACAGCTTTTGTCCTTTTGTTACTGGCTTATTTCACTCACTGTAATATTTTCAAGGTTCATGCATATTGTAGCATGTCAGAATTTCCCTCCTTTTTAATGCTGAATAATATTCCATTGCTTATATATACATGTATGTATCCATTCGGCTGTCAGGGGACACTTGGGTTCCTTCTGCCTTTGGATTTTTGTGAATACTGCTACTATAAACAGGAGAGTGCAAATGACTTCAAGACTCTACTCTTGTTTCCTTCAGATATATACCTAGAAGTAGAATTGCTAAATCCTATAGTTATTACATTTTGAATTTCCTGAGGAGGCTTCGTACTGTTTTCCATAGCAGCCATAGCATATGACATCCTACCAGCAGTGGACAAGGGTTCCAGTTTCTTCACAATCTCACCAACAATTATTTTTGGGGCTTTTAATACTTTTTTAAAGATTTTATTTATTTATTTGACAGAGAGAAACACAGCCAGAGAGGGAACACAAGCAGGGGGAACAAGAGGGAGAAGCAGGCTTCCTGCTGAGCGGGGAGCCCGATGCGGGGCTCGATCCCGGGTCTCCAGGATCATGATCTGAGCTGAAGGCAGTCGCTTAACCAGCTGAGCCACCCAGGCGCCCCTCGGAGTTTTTGATAGTAGCCATCACATTGGGTATGAGGTGATATCTCATTGTGCTTTTGGTCTGCATTTCTCTGTTCATTAGTGATGCTGAGCATCTTTTCATGTATTTATTGGCCATGTGTATGTCATCTTTGAAGAAATTTATTTTCAACTTTTTTGCCTATTTTTTGTCAGGTGCTTGTTTCATTGTTGAGTTGTAGGAATTCTCTATGTATTCTGGATATTAAACTCTTACCAGATTTATAATTTGCAAATATTTTCTCTCCTTTCATAGGTTGCCTCTTCACTGTATTGTGTCCCTTGATGCACAGACATTTTTGTTGTAGTCCAGTTAATCTATTTGTTGCTGTTGTTACTTGTGCTTCTCGTCTCCTATGCAGGAAATCATTGCCAAATTCAAGGACACAAAGCTTTTCCTCTATGTTTTCTTCTAAGAGTGTTATAGTTTTATCTCTTATGTCGATCCATTTTTGAATTAATTCTGAATGTGGTATAAGGGAAAGATCTAACTTTATTTTTTTGCATATGGATATCTAGTTTTCCCAGCACCATTTGTTGAAAAGATCAGCTCCCCAACCCCCACATTGAATGGTTCTGGCATCCTTGTTGAAAATCATTTGACCACATAAGTGAGATTATGTCAGTACCACACTGTTTTCATTCTCTAGCTTTGTAGTAGGTTTTGCAATCAGGAGGAATGAAACTTTCAACTTTGCCTTTTTTTTTTTTTGAAGATGGTTTTGGCTGTTCAGGGTCCTTTGAGATTCCATATGAATTTCAGGTGGAACACACTCACTTTGGAATATGTAGAAATGCTCCTTAGAGATATCTCTATGATAAATGAAAAGTTAAGGCATTCTACATTCACATACATAGACCTCCCATTACATCACATTTTCTTTTCCTCATTCATTAATTGTTGTCATGAGCTCATTGTGCTTTCCTGAAGGATAAGTGTGTTCTTATTGTAGCCCACTAATATTTCTTTCACCATAATTTGTTGTGTTCTTTTAGAAGTTATATTGGAGAGATTATCTCATATTTATCCTAATGAAGTAGTCAATAGTTGTTGAATAAATGCTTCAAGTAACATGTTAATGAAATCCTAAGAGAATTACAATTTGAAATATGGTTACAACTTTGATGGATGAGCAATAAGTCTATAGGGTTTTATCAACAAATCCCTGTATATGACATGTATGTGCTTCCAAGATGGCAGTAAAATATTCTTGGAAGAACAGAATGAAGTTACTGAGAAAAGCTACATAAATAGTTTAGAAATGCAGAGGAGGGAGAGATTACTATTGGAGAAATGAGTTCAGCAAAAGCTAGGATTAATTCTTTTGTGTCTGGTTTCTTTCATTTTACATCATTTTTTTCAAGACTTACCCAAGTTGTTATGTGTATCTGTAGTTTGTTCCTTCAGTTACTGAGTAATTCTAATCTACGGGCATACCATAATTTGTTGGTCCATTTTCTTGTATGTGGACATTTGGGTTGTTTCTAGTTTTTAGCTCTTCTGAATACAGTAGAAGCATGACTCTTAAAAAGTTATTATTATAGGATCAACTTGTATAGAGCATGTTTGAGTCAGGATAAACTCAGTTTTGCTTCAATGATTTTACAGCCAGATCTCAGTGGCTTAAAGCAACAGATGTTTATTGCTTTATTATGTTCCATGTCCATCAGGGTTCAGCAAGGGGGACTTGCTGCTCACCTGAGTCATTCAGGTACCCAAGGCAAGATCTCAACTATTTCCATGCTTACCGAGTATTTGATTCAAATAGTGACTCAACTTTAAAGGAGAAGGAAAGTACAAGCCAGAGGATTTATGAACGACTCTAATTACTATCACAGAAGAGTACTGAGGGAATTACACTCCACTATATTTTTTACTATACTACCTGCACTGTCATGTTTGATGAGTATGTTAAAGCACTTTACAGTCATTATTTCTATACAAGGACTAGGTAATGAAGATCTGACACTTGGGACTTAAGTATGAAAAGTTGATAGAGTGAACAAATGACTTTTCATGCTTCTTACCCTAAAGAAAATTATGAAAGAACTTTAAGAGTAAATTGTGACCCAGTCACACTTTTGGTTTGGGAATATTAGCTTGGGTATATAAGAGGAGAAGGTATATGTGGTTCTGGGAGAGGCTGATAAAATGGGAAACACCGTAGTGCGGTAGTCAGAAGAGTAAATCTTGAAACTAGACTGCCAGGTTTGAATCTCAGCTCTGCTGTTCATTAGCTTTGTGAGTTTGGTCAGTTTGCTTACCCACTGTGTAAAATGAAGAAAATAATTGTAATTACCACATAGAGTTGTTATGAAAGTTAAATGAGCTAATCTCTGAAAGGAATTTAGAGCAGTGGTACATGGTAAGAACGCAAATGTTGTTTCTGGTGACCATGTTTTCCAAATCAAAGAGTTTTGTCATGTATTCATTTTCTCTTGCTGTTTAACAAATTACCCCCAATTTAATGGCTTAAAACAACACCCATTTATTAGCTCACAGTTCTGGAGATTCAAAAGTGTGGTGTAGTGTGTGTTCTCTGCTCAGTCTATCACATAGCAGAAATGAAGGTATTGGCCGAGCTGAGTTCTCATCTGGAGCCTTGGAAAAAATCAGTTTTCAGGTTCATTTTAGGTGATGTCTTTTAGTTCCTTGCTGATTCTCAAGTGAGGACTGCTCTCAACTCCTAGAGGATTCTTTTTACCTGGCTTCCTTTTTACCTGGCTTCCATAATCCTCAAACCAGCAAAGTTGTTTCTAATCTCTGACTTCCTATCTCTAACCTCCAGGCATTCCTTAGGATTCATGTAAGACACCTAATAATTTAGGGCACCTGGGTGGCTCAGTTGGTTAAGCGACTGCTTTCGGCTCAGGTCATGATCCTGGAGACCTAGGATCGAGCCCCACATCAGGCTTCCTGCTCGGTGGGAAGCCTGCTTCTCCCTCTCTCGGTTCCCCTGCTTGTGTTCCCTCTCTAGCTGTGTTTCTCTCTGTCAAATAAATAAATAAAATCTTTTAAAAAAAAAAAAGACACCTAATAATTTAGAACAAAGGGCACTGAACCTCTGAAAAGTGAAATCTCCAGATTTAAAGGACCATGTGATTAGATCAGGCCCAACCTGATAATCTTTGTCTTAGAGTCAGCTGTGCTGTATAATCTAATCTAATCATGGGATTGAAATTGATCCTAGTCGGTATATAAACCAGGAGGCAAGAATCTTGGGAACCTTCTTAGAATTCTGCCTAACACAAGTACCAGTGGGTGTATTTAATAACAAAATAAAATTGAGATCTGAACCTAGAATGTGTAGAATATATAAATATATTCTACAAACAAGAAACTGAACTAGGGGTGTTCCTGGCATCCTTTTGGAGAAAAATTAAATTAGCAGTCCTTGTATAGTAATTCCATTATTGTAATTGTTTACTTATTTAGCTGTATTCCTCACTAATTGCTAAGATCCTCACTGATTGCTAATATCAACAAATGTGCAGACATGCATTCCTCACTATTTAGCTATATTCTTCACTAATTGCTAATATCAACACCAGGAATGATGTTTTATTCATCTTTGTACCCACAGTATAAATACTAAATGAAGTAATATAGTTATTCAAAACAAAATCAGAGCTGTATTATTGAATTTCAGTGAATTAAAGTAAATCCTGGCCATCTTAAATTAAAAGGACAATGCATTGTAAGAATACAGGGATGTCTCAAGGCCTCTTAAGGAGCCCTAGAGCTAAGACTGATGAAAAGGAGCCAGGATGACTCCAGAGACATCAGCGGAAGGGACATCTGAAACCCCTGATTTAGCCTTGAGCATTTCCCTTGGAGTTATCTAGCTATTACACTCCAGATCTTTGTGTCTGCCCTAAATGTTGAGTCCCTGGGAAAGAGTCTGATTGGCTCAAACTAAGACAGGTGTTTGCCCCCTGGTTGAAGCAGACAGGCATTGTTGCACAGTAGAGACATTGTGACTCTGGTCCGTTCAGGGAATCTCGGCAAGCTGGGCAGACACCCCAAGAAATGTCCATGAAGGTGGCAAATACAGCTGGCTGAAGAGGCAGCATACCATCATTAATTAATTGAAGCAGCTTGAAAAACTCAGGGCATAGATTTGATAGTTCTGTTCTATATCTTTTTCTCACTTTGTTAAGATCACGTTTATTCAAAAGATATATGGTACACCTACTGCAAGCTAGGGGGATACAGGGTTAAGAGCCCACCCCAGGCCTTGGAGGAGAAAGAACAGCACAGGTAATTTTACTAGAGCACAACAAATACAATGCTACAGGCATATGTACATGTAGGGTTCTATACTCTGGAAAACTATTCCGTTACCCATGGTGGCCCTCCATTATCTCTCTCAACAGCTATTAAAGGTAATTATAAAAATACCAACAAACAAATACAGTTTCTGATTGTGTCCTGTATGGGGCACCTGGGCCTAAGAAACTTATATTAATTATATTGGAAAGGAAAGGAAAGTTGTAAAGGAAAACAGATTTTATTCCTTATGAGAATCATAGGAGAGGAGGGGTGTGAAGGTCCGCAGAAGTCATTCAGGTTAACTACTTGTTTGAAGTATAAATAGTATAAATGCCTTCTCTCCTTTGGCTTCCCTCTTGCTACTACTCATCTCTCTTTAAAATTCTCAGGTCTTTCCTTGCTTGATGTGGAGGTGTGTGAACACTCGCTAGTAAGTGGATTATAAAGGATTATGAAATGTAAAGCAGCTTCCTTCTCTCTTTCCAGAGTAATTGTGGGTTTTCTATTTTGTGAGGTTTTAAAAAATTAATATGGAATTTAAAGGCCATTAAAGTCATACTAATTTAGAGAAAACCATTAAATTATGAAGGGATCACTTGGCTGATTTGAACTAACTTGGTCCAGGTAATCATGACTTCTCAATAAGAATTTATGTATAGCCATATTTTTAATGCTAGTAACCTTTGAAAGGGGTATGAAAAGCCATCTGCTTAATTATTGCCGAATATACTCTGTCCCATGAGCTCTGAATCTGGTCAGAACAGGTCCTGTTGGCTTTCAGCAGTAAGCTAGAACTAAGTTCTGTTGTGTTACTCCATGAAGGAAAATGAATGTGAAAGGGAATTACCGCTTTGAAAACGCTACTACTTATCCAAAGGTAACTGATTACTTCTTATATGAGCAAACCACTGAGGAATGGATTGTACTCCCTGAAAAACCATAGCCACCTCTTAATGTAATAGTGCCTGCTCAAGGCATCTATAATACGGTCAAAAAAAGCAGATATATTCTTCATGCACTGTCATTTTATGGTTTTAGTTTTTCCCCCTTTTGCTTTGGTTTGGCTCATATGCTAGGTAATCCAAGACTCTCAGAAGGTTAGAATAAGAATACCTAGACTTCATCTCTTTATTTATACTGTGTCCACTCCACAAAGAATTTATATCAGCCTAGAATTCTTTCAATTCAGTTGAGTTCTTACACCTTAATTCATTTAACAACTCTGTTAGGTACAGACCATTTGCCAGGCAGTTTGCCCTAGATAATGTGAGAGAGAGTAGGAAGGACATGCTTCCTGTCCTTGGAGTGTTTACCATCTAGGGGAAGGCAAGATTGGAAGCATGTGTTCATACAGATCAGTTAGGTAAATTATGAAAGACACAGAACTACAGTCTTTGTATAGAGTTTTCTACACATACAATGGAGCTCCTGGAAAGCTTATTTCAGGAAATTACATTTGTGGTCAGCTACGAAGAAGAAATAAGAATATAAATCAGACAAAGGATTTGGGGAACAGACATGCAAAACCGAAGAGGATAGGGCTGGAGAGTGCCCTGAGGTAGATGGAGCTTCGAGAAATGGGAAGAAATCTCATGTAGCTGGACTGGAGCAAAGTAAAGAAGAAGAGAGAACAAGAGGAAGCTGGAGATGGGGGCTCAAGGCCTTATAGCCTGCCCAAAAATTGTGGACTTTATCCTAAGTATAATAAGAAGCCATAGGCCATAGGGGGATTTTAAGCAGGAGATAGAAATATAATCAGATATACGTAGAAATATAATCAGATTTAGAACCGTAATAACTCTGCTGGGTGAAGAATAGATTGGAGAAAGGATAAAGACTCTAAGTAGGGAAACTAATTAGGATGTTCTTATATTAACTCTGGTGAGAAATGATAATAGCTAGGGGCACCTGGGTGAATCTGTTGGTTGGATGTCCAACTCTCAGTCTCAGCTCAGGTCTTTATCTCAGGGTTGTGAGCTCAAGCCCCATGTTGGGCTTCACACTAGGCATGGAACCTACTTAAAAAAATAAATGATAATAGGGGCGCCTGGGTGGCTCAGTTGGTTAAGCGACTGCCTTCGGCTCAGGTCATGATCCCGGAGACCCCGGGATCGAGCCCCACATCGGGCTCCCTGCTCGGCGGGAAGCCTGCTTCTCCCTCTCTCACTCCCCCTGCTTGTGTTCCCTCTCTCGCTGTGTTTCTCTCTGTCAAATAAATAAATAAAATCTTTTAAAAAAAAAGAAATAAATGATAATAGCTTGCCCTAAGATAGGATGGAAATAAGTGGAAAGACTCAAGATACATTTTGAAGGTAGAATCAGCAAGACTTCCTCCTCATTTCCTGGTTGAATAACTGGGTGAACATTGTTAACATTTACTCAAATGAGGAGGATTGGTCATGGAACCCTCTGGTGACTGAGTCGGAATAAGAGATCTATTTTATTTCAGATACTTGTAAGGCATCCAATGGAGGTATATAGTAGGAGTTAGAAATCAGATATTAAGCTCAGAAAAAGACCTGGGCTAACTCTGAATTTGGAAGACATCGATATATAGATGGTCTTTTTACTTAAGGGAGTAATTCGCCTACTTGAGGCTGTTGAACTCAAACTAGAGGAGAAGGATGGGTGGATGGATTATAAATTTACTAAAGAAAAACATTTCGGGTAAAGGCAGTGATAGGATTAAAGCACTGAAGCAGGAATGACATAGACCATTGGATCTCTTTCCAACTGGGAGAAGTAAAAAATAAAATAGGGTTGAATTTTGAGTGACCTTCCAAATTAGGTAGGCTATCCTGAACATAGTGGTCTACGGAGAGAGATCTATGAGCAGTCTTAGATCTTTGCATACCAGGAAGAAGCATTTTTGTGGTCTCCCTTGGTTTATACCATGAAACCTAAAGTCAAACGTCACATAAATCTTGAGATAATTATATTGGTTTTGTGTCATGAATGAATAGTAAAGGTTAGATCTCCCACAGAACCACTGCTTATCATTTGCTGGTATTGTCATGAAAATAGGTCCAAATAATTCGAACTGGTATTCTAGTTGTTCCATGCCTGTGGCCCCAAGGTGACAAAGTGTTATCCCCCACTGTGTCTGCTTCCATTAGGATGAGGAGGAGTGGAATTAACCCACAAAGCATTATCTGTCTGGATCCCCGCTCTCCCCATCCATCACTCCTCACAGTGTCCTCCCATGGAGGGCCCGTCGTACACATCCCATCATCCTTCATTTAGCAGAACAAAGTTAGAAACCAAGAGAGGAGGCCGGGAACCTTTCCAGTTCAAAGAACAAAATGTTCTGGACATTAATGGGCCTAGAGGTTAAACACGACCATTTGAAAAATTTATACTCTGCAGTGCCGAAAGAGCTGATGTCTTTCCAAAGTGATCCCCAGCAGCACCTGACTTACTAAGCAGGATCTAGCTAACCCCTAGCAGCATCACTCCCTGTCACTAGTAACTATATCCTTGTGTCCCCAGGGTAATGTATCCCTCTGTGTGCTTGATAGCCTTGCATACTTAAAACCACTATATATTTATACATATTTTTATTCTAAGGCGCTTTGTATACATTGTCAATAGAGGAAATGGTTGTAATTTGAGCCAGAAACTGAGCATTTGCTGTGTACTCATTCTGCCTATTTTCACATCTGCAGAAATGAAGATGCAGTCAGTCAGATGGCTGTGGCTCCCTTTCCAGTACCGGCAAGCTCCCCGTCTTCGGTTGAGGTAAGATGGCCCCTAATTCGCATGTAGGGACTTTGGATGGATTTGTCATGATTATTTTTTCCAAAATTAGCATTTTTGATTTTCAGTGTCTGGTACTCCAAATTCGTGGGATTTGTTAAATAGGGAATTTCCCTAATTAGAAAGTATTTGAGGTAGGTTTATAAAGTAATATAAAATAGGGGCACCTAAGTGGCTCAGTCAGGTAAGTGTCCAACTCTTTTTTTCTTTTTTTATGTTCAGTTAGCCAACATATAGGACGTCATTAGCTTTGACGTAGTGTTCAATGATTCATTAGTTACATGTAACACCCAGTGTTCATCACCACACATGCCCTCCTTAATACCCATCACCTCGTTACCCCATCCTCTCACCCCCCCACCCCGTAACCCTCAGTTTGTTTCCCAGAGTCCAGAGTCTCTCATGGTTTATCTCCCTCTCTGATTTCTGTCCAGTTTTTCCTCCCTTGTCCTGTGGTCCTCCAAGCTATTTCTTATGTTTCACATATGAGTGAAACCATATAATAATTGTCTTTCTTTGCTTGACTTATTTCACTTAGCATAATCCCTTCCAGGCCCATCCATGTCAGTGCAAATAGTGGGTATTAGTCCTTCTGATGGCTGAGTAATATTTCATTGTATATATGAACCACATCTTCTTTATCCATTCATCTGTTGAAGGGCATCTCGGCTCCTTCCACAGTCTGACTATTGTGGACATTACTGCTATAAATATTGGATGCATGTGCCCCTTCTTTTCACTACATCTGTATCTTTGGGGTAAATACCCAGTGGTGCAATTGCTGGGTCATAGGGGAGCTCTATTCTTAACATCGTGAGGAATCTCCATACTCTTCCAGAGTGGCTGCACCAGCTTGCATTCCCACCAGCAGTGTAAGAGAGATCCCCCTTCTCCACTTCCTCGCCAAATTTTGTCGCTTCATATCCTGTTAAGTTTTTGCCATTCTAACTGGTATAAGGTGGTATCTCTTGACTTCAGCTCAAGTCATGATCTCAGGGTCATGAGAATGAGGCCAGCTTTGGGCTCTGTGCTAAGCATGGAACCTACTTGAGATTGTTTCTCTCGCTCTCCCCACCCCTTCCTAAAAAAAAAAAAAAAAAGTAATATAAAATGTTAAACACATTAAAACTTAGCATATGAATATTGCTTTCCTTGAAATACCTTAAAGGTTTTTTCTGGATCTGTAATTTGTCCTAATTGGACATTTCAGAATTTATTAGAAAAAAATTATCATTTTGGGGGTTTTATTTATTTTTTTATCTTTTATTTAAATTTCAGTTAGTTAACGTACAGTGTAATATTAGTTTCAGGTGTACAATATAGTGATTCAGTAATTACATACATCACCCAGTGCTTATCAGGACAAGTGCACTTCTTAATCCCCATCACCTATTTAATCCATCTCCCCATCCCCCCTCCCCTCTGGTAACCATCAGTACCTCTCTCTTTGTAGTTTCAGAAACACTTTAATACCTATTATCTGTGATCATAAATACCTTTAAGTAATTACCTTAATCCATTAGTGGAGAAATTAGTACAAGATTGCTATCACATTGATCTGCTTCCAGAGTTGGACATATATTAGATAGCTATGTAATCAAGTATCTCCACAGCTGAGTATCTATACACATTCTCTTTATTTTTTTTATTTATTAAAGTATTTTTAATTCCAAAAAGAAATGCATACCTATTGTAACTAATCCATGTAACTTATTGTAACTAAACCATGCAGAGTTATTAGAAGAAAAAGATGATGTTCCTTTCCCCACTTCCCCGAAGAAGTTAATATTTACTCTTTAGTATCTTTCCATACTTTTTCCTTTTCTTCTACCACAAAAATAAACAGCTATATATGAATAATGTCTCTTTTTAGTAAAAACTCAATTGTATAATACATCCTTTCCATTCAGCAAGCATTCAGTGAGTGCGGTTATGCATTAGGCAGTCTTTTATAGACACATACGTGTCAATTAAAAAAAGGCCCCTTGCTGTGGTTCAGCTTACATTCTAATAAGGAAATTAATGAATAAATACACCAAGAGAATTATCAGTAGTGGTCAGTGCCTTAAAGAGAATTAAAATAGGGAATGGAGTGGGATGGAAGGGTGGTTCAACATTTGCAAGTCAATCAACATGACAGAACAAATCAATAAGAGAAAAGAGAAGAACCACAGGGTCCTCTCAACTGATGCAGAAAAAGCATTTGACGAAATACATCAGTTCCTGATTAAAACTCTTCAAAGTATAGGCTAGAGGGAACATTCTTCAATCTCATAAAATCTATCTACGGAAAACCCACAGCAAATATTCTCAATGGGGAAAAACTGACAGCCTTCCCATTGAGATCAGGATCAAGACAAGGATGCCCACTCTCGCCACTACTGTTGAACATAGTGTTAGAAGTCCTAGCAACAGGAATCAGACAACAAAAAAAAATAAAATGTATTCAAACTGGCAAAGAAGAAGTCAAACTCTCTTCACAGATGACATGATACTTTATGTGGAAAACCCAAAAGACTCTACCCCCAAACTACTAGAACTCATACAACAATTCAGTAATGTGGCAGGATACAAAATCAATGCACAGAAATCAGTGGCATTTTTGTATACTAATAGTGGAAATACAGAAAGGGAAATCAGAGAATTGATTCCATTTATTGTAGCACCGAAGACCATAAGATACGTAGGAATAAACCTAACCAAAGAAGTTAAGGATCTGTACATGAGGAACTACAGAACACGCATGAAAGAAATTGAAGAAAACACAAAAAGATGGAAGAACAGTCATGCTCAAGGATCGGAAGAATAAACATTGTTAAAATGTCTATACTGCCCATGGGTGCCTGGGTGGCTCAGTTGGTTAAGCGACTGCCTTCAGCTCAGGTCATGATCCTGGAGACCCGGGATTGAGTCCCACATCGAGCTTCCTGCTCAGCGGGAAGCCTGCTTCTCCCTCTCTCACTCCCCCTGCTTGTGTTCCCTCTCTGGCTGTGTGTCTCTCTGTCAAATAAATAAATAAAAAAAAAAAAAAATGTCTATACTGCCCAGAGAAATCTATACTTTCGATCCCATCCCAATCAAAATTCCACCAACATTTTTCAAAGTGCTGGAACAAACAATCCTAAAATTTATATGGAACCAGAAAAGACTCCAAATTGCTAAGGAACTGTTGAAAAAGAAAAACAAAGCTGGGGGGCATCACATTACCTGAATTCAAGCTCTGTTACAAAGCTGTGTTCACCAAGACAGCATGGTACTGGCACAAAAACAGGCACATAGACCAATGGAACAGAGAAGAGAGTCCAGATATAGACCCACAACTCTATGGTCAAATAATCTTCAACAAAGCAGGAAAAAATATCCAGTGAAAAAAAGATAGTCTCTTCAATAAATGATGCTGGGAAAATTGGACAGCTATATATAGAAATAAAACTTGACCATTCTCTTACACCACACACACAAAGATGAAATGGATGAAAGACCCCAACATGAGACAGGAATCTATCAAAATCCTAGAGGAGAACATAGTAACCTCTTTGACATCAGCCACAGCAACTGCTTTTGAGACACATCTCCAAAGACAAAGGAAACAAAAGCGAAAATGAACTTCTGGGACTTCATCAAAATAAAAAGCTTCTGCACAACAAAGGAAACAGTCAAAAAAACAAAGAGGCAACCCACAGAATGGAGAGGATATTTGAAAATGACACTACAGACAAAGGGCTGATATCCAAGATCTATAAAGAACTCCTCAAACTCAACAACCAAATAAAGATCATCACATCAAAAAATGGGTAGGAGACATGAAGAGGCACTTCTCCATAGAAGACATACAAATGACTAACAGACACATGAAAAAATGTTCATCATGACTAGCTATCAGGGAAATTCAAATCAAACCACATTGAGATACCACCTTACACCAGTCAGAATCACCAAAATTAACAGGACAGGAAACAACAAGTGTTGGAAAAGCTGTAGAGAAAGGGAAACCCTCTTACACTGTTGGTAGGAATGCAAGTTGGTGCATCCGGTTTGGAAAACAGTGTGGAGAGTCCTTAAAAAATTAAAAATAGAGCTACCCTATGACCCTGCATTTGCACTACTGGGTATTTAGCCCAAAGATATAGATGTAGTGAAAAGAAGGGCCATATGTACCCAATGTTCATTACAGCAATGGCCACAATCACCAAACTGGAAAGAGCCAAGGTGCCCTTCAGCAAATGAATGGATAAAGAAGATATGGTCCATATATACAATGGAATATTACATCTCCATCAGAAAGGATGAATACCCAACTTTTGTAGCAACATGGACTGGATTGGAAGAGATGATGCTGAATGAAATGAGCCAAGCAGAGAAAGTCAAGTACATATGATTTCACTTACTTGTGGAGCATAAAGAGTAATATGGAGGACAGTGGGAGAAGGAAAGGAAATGGGAAGTGGGGTAAATTGGAGAGGGAGACAAAACATGAGAGACTTTGGACTCAGAAACAAACTTAGGGTCTTGGAGGGGAGGGAGTGAGGAGGTGGGTAAGCCTGGTGGTGGGTATTGAGGGCACGTATTGCATGGAGCATTGGATGTGGGGCATAAACTATGTATCTTGGAACACTGAAAAAAAAAACAAAATAAAATATTAAAAGATAAATAAAGAGCAAGCATTAAAAAAAAAACTTAAAAAAATAAAATAAGGAATGGAGCTTGTGACTGCTTCATTTGGTATTCAGGAAGTGCTCTTGGACAAGGTGAAATGTAAAGAAGATCAAAATGATAAGAAGGAGCCAGACACAAAAATGGGGTGCCTGGGTGGCTCAGTTGGTTAAGCAACTGCCTTCGGCTCAGGTCATGATCCCGGAGACCCGGGATCGAGTCCCACATTGGGCTCCCTGCTCGGCAGCGGGAAGCCTGCTTCTCCCTCTCTCACTCCCCCTGCTTGTGTTCCCTCTCTGGCTGTGTTTCTCTCTGTCAAATAAATAAAATCTTTTTAAAAAAAGAAGAAGAAGAAGGAGCCAAACACAAAAATAATGAAGAAGAGCTTTCTTTGCAGAGAGGACAGAAATCACTCTCAAGTGAGGATGTTCTTGGGCTTTGGATGGATGATGCCCCAGAGACATACTGGGAGCCTGGAGAGTGGTAACAGGGTGGGAACTTTGAGTCAGAGGGAGAAGTTTGGGTTTTAGCACGTGTGTGTTGGAAGCCAGTAAAGGGGAATGAGACTCAGTGCACCATCTAGTAGGTAGAGAATGGATCACGGGAAGGTAAAAGTAATAGACTAAAAGGTGGAGACCCACATGAGACAGTTTGCAGTTAGATGAAGTTTGCAGTTTGGTATTGGAGGTCAAGAAAAGTGGGTGGATTCTTGGTATTCTGGGGGTTGAATCAGAGTTGACTGATGAAATGTGTAAACTGAGAAGAAATAGTCTTGAATAAAACCAGATTTTTGGCTTCAGCAGTTAGGTGGATAGTGGGGCCATTTATTACAGTCTGGTGAAGAATAAATAGCTGTTCTTTAACAGGGAGGCAGAAATTAAGAGGTTTATTTTAGATAGGTTAAATTTGAAATTCATATTATACATCCTTCTGGAATAGATTCTACTCATTTTTTTAAAAAACTTGTTTTTGGTTTTTTTTTTTTTTTTGGCTTAATGTAATGGCCATATTTTAATTCACTCTTATGCTTTTTTTCCAAGTGACAAATATTCAGATGATTTTTCCGATGTTTTGCCAGTAAAAGAATACCAAAATAAAGCTTATGAGTGTGTTTGTGAGAGAATTGTTAGCTACTAGTGCTTTTATTTCTATAGCAAAGATTTACCCCAAAGTACAATTGCTGAGTCATAAGCTATACAAGCTCAAATTTTTCACTTATATTGACCACTTGCTACCTGAAAAAAAATGTGGTGATAGGTATTGACTCCCCACCATTAGCCATTTAGCCAAAAGTTGCCAGCACTGGGTATTTTCATTCTAGTTAAGAGCTAGAGTAGGCAGTTCGGATGGGGCCCCAGACCCCTGCTGTTTCTCTTCAAATCCTAGCATAACTATATTCTAGACACGGGGCCTTGGATAATACATCACCTCTTCTATCATTGCTCTACTTGTCTGTAGAAGGGTAACAATAGTTTTGCCTCATAAGGTTGTTAAGATTGAATAAAGCATTCGTATCTTTGTGCCTGAAACATGGTAGCTACTCAGTAAACACTAGTACTTAATTCTTAATCTTTTTGTATTTATAAAATGTGATATAAATCTTTGGAGAGAGTGGGGAGAATAAGAGGAATCATTTAAAATGATTTTTTCTGTTATATTTTGGTTATAAATGTTCCCATCTCCATGGAACTGAATTTTAAGGGGATGATTGAATCTTGTGTCTACTCTGTCGAACACTGTCTTAGAGGTCTTCAGAATGTGGTCTCCTTTCCCACTTATATCCAGGCCTTTCAGAGACAGTATTATTTCCGCATTGCAGAAGAGGCTGGCGGGTCTAGAGAGGCTAACTGGTCTGCCCTAATCCGAGGTGGGCGTGCTATTCAGTATCAGCTGCTTCATCTGCCCCGAGGGGTATCACCAGCAAACATTCACAGACTTGTAAAGAACAAAGGAAGTAATATATATAAAGCACTTAGTACAGGGGCGCCTGAGTGGCTCAGTTGGTTAAGCGACTGCCTTCAGCTCAGGTCATGATCCCGGAGACCCAGGATTGAGCCCCGCATCGAGCCCCGCATCGAGCCCCGCATCGAGCCCCGCATCGAGCCCCGCATCGAGCCCCGCATCTGGCTCCCTGCTCAGCGGGAAGCCTGCTTCTCCCTCTCTCACTCCCCCTGCTTGTGTTCCCTTCTCTAGCTGTATTTCTCTCAAATAAATAAAATCTTAAAAAAAAAAAGCATTTAGTACAGCTCACAGCACAAAGTACATTTAACAAATGTCAGCTGTTTATTTCTTCAAATATTTCAGTATATTTAACTCAATTTTAAGTATATGATACAATATTGGCTGCTGTTTTAATATTTTGGGTTTCTTTTTGTTTTCGTATTTTTAATGTGCTAACCACAGAAATGGGTTCTAATTATTCAGTCGCTGGTAAAAAATAAATTTTATTATATTGCAATTGAATATATGAATTGAATAGTATTATAAAGAGGGGTTTTTAGTTTTTCTCTCAACTATCAGCCTCTAACAACTGCCAGCAAATGATGAGTGATACCTCTCCTCGGGGTGCCACATGAGGTCTGTAGGTATGCTCTGGGCCCATGTCACTTCCTTATCCCTTCCCACTCACCTGTGTGACCCTCTCAAGAGGACTTTTCTCTCCTCAGCTGTTTCTAGTAAGTACTTAAGTATAACTCGTATCTGACATATTGCTGAAAGTACTAGCCCATTTAAATCATAACCAAATAGATGAAATATAACCATATCATCATTGTGTTGGGCCTGATAATCAGCACATTGAACAGCACTATTAGATAGCAAATGGGATCTCATTACTTCCCTTATTGAGCAAATACGTACTGAACCCTTACTATGTGTCAGGTACTGTTTCTCTGCCAGGGATATGGCAGAGAAAAAAATCACGTCATGCAGTCATGTGCTAGGAGAGCAAACAGGAGCGGTGACAGAATAAGGAGTCTTGGGGCACCTGGGTGGCTCAGTGGTTAAGCGTCTGCCCTCGGCTCAGGTCATGCCCAGAGTCCTGGGTTCAAGCCCTGCCTCAGGCTCCCTGCTTGGCGGGAAACCTGCTTCTCCCTCTCCCACTCCCCCTGCTTGTGTTCCTGCTCTCGCTGTCTCTCTCTCTCTCTGTATCAAATAAAGAAATAAAATCTTAAAAAAAGAAGAAGAAGTCTGAAGATGTGGGTTCTTGTTTTAGCTCTACTGGTTACCTATGGGGCGTCTGACCTTGTTAACATAGTTACCCTCTCAAAGTGTTGCTTTTTCTGTAAAGCGACCTTCATAACCTCTCCTGCCTGTGTCAGCAGTTAGTTATGAGGATCAAGCACTAAATGTAGGTAAAAGTATTTTATAATCCATGTAGCTATATACCTATATAAGGGATTATTAGCATCTCTGTTGCTATAGTACTGGTAATTGTAGTACTGGGGCAGCTGTATGGTACAGTGATTAAGAACATAAGCTTGGAAGTTGGACAGATCCAAGTCCTAATCTTTGTTCTGCCAGTTACTAGCAGAGAGAACGTGAGCCCGTTAAGCTCTATAAGCTTCCATTTCCTCACATTTAAAGGAGTGGGGGCGGGGGCGTGATAGTAATAATTAATTCTATGGATTTGTTGGAAGAATTAAATCATGTTTATAAAATGCTTAGCATTATGCTTGGCACACAATAAGAACTCATTTTAGTTGTGATCATACTTACATTATTACAGCCCTCTAGCAAAACTCCCAGCCTCCAGCATCTCCATTTTCAACAGTTGCACACCATACAGGATCTATTTTCTTACTCTATTACTGTATTTGTGCTCTTGCTCCAAAACCTTTTATACCTCTTGCCTAGAAGATCTGTGTTTTAGAATCTTTGTTTCCAGGTTAGAATTAAGGCTTTGCATTTACCTCCTCCACCTCTACTAATCAGCTTCCTTTGCTAATTAATGCATAATAAAGCACTAGACACTGTCCATGTAGCTGTTGATTCTCACCCCCCCAACACACACACACACACACACACACACATCTTGATCTCTCCAATACTTGTGTTTCTGTTCCTATAGTTTCTAACACCTTGGTTGCCTTTCCACTTCCTTTTTATTTATTTATTTATTTAAAGATTTTATTTATTTCTTTCACAGAGAGAAACATAACAAGAGAGGGAACACAAGCAGGGGGAGTGAGAGAGGGAGAAGCAGGCTTCCCGCCGAGCAGGGAGCCCAATGTGGGGCTTGATCCCTGGTCTCCGGGATCATGACCTGAGTCGAAGGCAGTCGCTTAAGCACCCAAGCACCCCTCCACTTCCTATTTATTAATTTACAACCAATAATTCCTTGAAGAGTTGTTTCTGAAAGACTCCTCCAAGTTTTCTGTGATTGAAAATGAATAAAATAGGGGTACCTGAGTGCCTCAGTTGGTTAAGCCTCTCTGTTTGGCTCAGGTCATGAAGCCTGATCCCAGAGTCCTGGGATCAAGCCCCACATCTGGCTCTCTGCTCAACAGGGGGTCCTCTCACTCCCTTTGCCCCTCCCCCCTGGTTCTGCTCTCTCTCTCTTTCTCAAATAAATAAAATCTTTTAAAAACTGAATAAAATAATGCCTAGCACCTGGAATATAATAAGTGTTCAAATGTGAGATAGTATTATGACCAACTTCATCCCACATCATTCCCTTCAGTAATCTTAACTCTCCTTCATAGTTAAGTAACATTCATGGTTCATTTAAAAAATAAAAATTGTCCTTTGTGTTATGTTACTTGGGCCTTACAGAAAAGAGAGACCCATTTCTAAAGGAGTTTCTCAGCTAGGATTATGTTGCTTGTAGTTCTCCCACTATCTGAATATTTTAAGAATGTATGGCTATAGTGACAGATAATTTTATGATCTCACTGATACGTGGAATTTAAGAAACAAGGCAGACAATCAAGGGAAGAGAGGAAAAAAATGAAACAAGACAAAACCAGAGAAGGAGACAAACCATGAGAGACTCAATCACAGGAAACAAAGTGAGGGTTGCTGGAGGGGAGGTGGATGGGAGGGTGGGGTAACTGGGGATGGACACTGGGGGTGTGTTGTGATGAGCACTAGGGATTACATAAGACTGATGAATCACGGACTTTGTACCCCTGAAACAAATAACACATTATTAATTAAAAATAATAAATATTTGACCAAGAATAAAAGACTCCATTAAAAACAAAAAAAAAGAATGTACAACTGTAACTTCACACTAAATTGTAGGTTTCTTGCTGGGCTTACTGTCTTCTTGACCACTGCATTCCCAAGCCCTTACTTGCTTAATATTTGCTGAGTCAGTTAATAGGGCGAGCCATATTTGAGCTTTTCTCCTATATCCTTGATGCTTCATTTCAATGTTGGATGCTCCCTACGGCTTTAATTAATGCTACTCTTCATCAGCTATCCACTTTCTAGATCATGTGCATGTGCGTAGTCTCTTATCTCGAAGAACTTCTAGTCTTATAAAGAAAATAAGGTATGTCTATTACTGAAACAAGATCCCAAGAGATAAACTTTAGGAGCTCAGAAAAGATGAATAGTATTTCCTGGCAAGAGAACAGCTATTTCTGATGGGTTGATTGGATTTTAAAGTAGGAATATGGTTAGATAAGAATGTGGGGATAGCACAAACAAGAACATAGAAATAAGAAAAATTGGGATGTGGAATGGGAGAAGAATCTAAGGGTATGTAAAAGAGAGTAATAGAAGATGAGGTCTGAAAAATAATTTAAATCTCAAAAGATTTGAATTTCTTGTATTCAGCCCTTAGAGTTGTTGAAGGCATTTTGAACAATGAAATGGTCTGATCAGAGCTCTACTTCAGGAGGGTTTGTCTGATAGCAACGTCAAGAATGTCTCAGAGAGGGAAACCCAATTAGGAAGCCACTGCTGTGAGCAGTAGCTACCCCCTCTTGTAAGAGGGGCTCAAGTATACTTGGGTTGCAAGATATTTATTCTATTCCTCGACAAGGCAGGATGAATCTTTTAGACTCTCTGTATAGAAGCAAGTGACTTCTTTTTTTCTTTTTCTCAGAAGTTGTGCTTTTTTGAATTAGTAGTGAGATGAGGCAGGCCTCCTAAAGAATGGACAGGTGATTACCCAGGGAGTGCATTAGCATAATTCTCATTTTACCTTTAATTATGCACTGCCTCGCTGGAATTCTGAGTAGCCTAGGAAAATATGCTTATGATGGGGGTAGAAGAAATTCCAGTCAACATAACTTTGCAGGAAGGAATATTTGTGAATTTAGACTGGCAATGAAATGAATAAATCATCTGGTGGTTTTTTTGGAAGAGAGCATTGGGTTTGGGAAATGGGATGAGAAAACCAATATAAGGTTTTTTTTTATTTATTTATTTATTTATTTTTAAAGATTTTATTTATTTATTTGACAGAGAGAAACACAGCGAGAGAGGGAACACAAGCAGGGGGAGTGAGAGAGGGAGAAGCAGGCTTCCTGCCGAGCAGGGAGTCCCATGTGGGGCTCGATCCCGGGTCCCCGGGATCATGACCTGAGCTGAAGGCAGTCGCTTAACCAACTGAGCCACCCAGGTGCCCCTAAGTTTTTTATTTAAAAAAAAAAAACAAAAAAACTTAAAAGAAAATGAAACCTTTCCATTGTATCAAGGAGGTATAGTTGCAGTTTTTTGTTTTTGTTTTTAATTTGCTTAGTAAAACCTTAAAAGGAAAATAGTTGTATTTACTAATATACTGTTTCATCATGTTAAATGAGGAAAGAGGGTAGGGAACATCACTGTGGAGCTTTTAACTGATCAGACATATGGCTTTTCCAGTTCGCAGGAACATCCTTGACTAATTTAGCTTTTACTGATATCCTGCTTGCTTCTTTTTTTTAAGATTTATTTATTTATTTTGAGAGAGAGCAAGAACCATTGCAAGTGGGGGAAGGAACACAGGGAGAGGGACAAGCAAACTCCCCGCATCAGGGTTGGTCCCGGGACCCTGACATCATGACCTGAGCTGACACCAAGAGTGACCCAGGTGCCCCTGGCAACCTAATAAAGACATAAATTCCGGGGCGCCTGGGTGGCTCAGTTGGTTAAGCGACTGCCTTCGGCTTAGGTCATGATCCTGGAGACCCGGGATCGAGCCCCACATCGGGCTTCCTGCTTCGGTGGGAAGCCTGCTTCTCCCTCTCTCAGTCCCTCTGCTTGTGTTCCTTCTCTAGATGTGTTTCTCTCTGTCAAATAAATAAATAAAATCTTAAAAAAAAAAAAGACATAAATTGCTGTTCTCAAGGGTCTCATTGTCTACTGAAGAAAACTATAAGTAACTAAGGATATGAAAAAATTAAGTAATATAAAAATAAAAACTACCATCACTTTATGTAGATTTTGAGGAACATGGGGGAGGGAATTTGGAACTTCCTGAAGGCTTGGAAGGGACTTCTGAGGATTGAACAGCATTTCTTACCAATTTTTCCCCCCCTGGTAAAGGCTGTGTTAGGCATACATTCATGAGCCTTGCTTTTTCTTTTTATTCATCTTGAAAACATAATTCAGCACAGAAGCTACTATCTGTGGTCTTCATGGGGAAAGGTCATTGTCCTCAAGCGGCCTTTGGACAGGTGGTTTGAGGATCAGCAAGAAAGGAAGGGCACACCCAGCTACACAAATTAGCTGAATCATCTTGGGTGTCACTGGGCCACCATCCATCAGCCAGATGGTCTTCAAACGACCGTGATCCAATTGTGCTTTGGAAGTCATGCTTGCTGACCTATTTTTCTTTTCCCATCCCTGACTGATTCCTGATTTCTAAGCTCCTGGTCAGCGGGGTATTTTAAAGGTTGCCTAACACATGTGAGCCATCCTGTTCTCAGAACAGAACCCACATTGTTTTGTTCTGTGCCTCATTTAAGCATGAAAACTCTTCTATAAGCAGTCGCTCTCCTCAGAAAGCACATACTTTCTTATTGCTAACTCTCTCAATTCCAACTTTCTTTTTTATCTCACTCCTCTCCATCTTGATTTTGACTTCAAACCCTTCTCTATGGAACCATCTCAAACTAACCTTTAGAAGGGGTTCAATGCTAGAGTTATAAAGAGGATTGACTTTGAAATGAGAGAGACCTAGGATGAATATAAAGAGGATCAGACAAAGGAAATCAGACAAAGGAAATGAATGAGGCACAGATGTTGGATTCAGGGATCTTTCAGCCTCATCAGGAAGATCAATGCCATACATCGCAATTAGGATACAAAGGAGATGATAAGTGACACAGGAAGTTCAGGTAAAATGTTAAGTGAATTTAGAGGAAGAAGAGATGTCTAATAGCTAAGGAAAGGAAAAGATTTATGGAGTAAGTGACATTTGAGACTGGGCTTTGTGTGATAATTCTGTAGGTATACATACAAAGGGTATTGTTTTTTGGTTTTATCCAAATCTTGAAAGATCTACAGCCCATTTGCAGTTTCAACCATCCTGCATCCTTACATTTTCAGAGTTGAAGCATCAAACAACTGGTTTCTCTCTGACTTCAGTATTCAGTTTATAAAGACCAAGAAAACCTCACTTCTGTACTCACATTGCCGAGAAATGTAAAAGATTTCTCTGACTTATTTACAAAGCACTTTTTTCCTCCAAGAAGGTATATGCATAATTAGATGAATAACATCAGCTGACCACCATCCTGATGAAAATCTCTCATTTGGGATCAGAGGAGCTCCCTGTGTGTTCTATAATTGAATGTGCTGCAGTTACAAACACTGAATGTCTCAAAGCCTCGGTGGGATAGCAGAGCCAAGCCCCTGCCCTCCACCCCAGGGCTTCTTCAGGGCTCACCACAGCTTATAGAAGCAGATATACGAAATATTTGGGGGCATTAAAGGTTTCCCATAGAGGGCACCTGGGTTGCTCAGTGGATTAAGGCCTCTGCCTTCGGCTCAGATCATGATCTCAGGATCCTGGGATCCAGGCCGGCATCTGGCTCTCTGCTCAGCGGGGAGCCTGCTTCACCCTCCCTCTCTCTGCCTTCCTCTCTGCCTACTTGTGATCTCTCTCTCCGTCAAATAAATAAATAAAATCTTAAAAAAAAAAAAAAAAAAAAGGTTTCTCATAGAGTAAGTCCTGGTTTTCAAAAGTGTAATTCAGGGGTGCCTGGGTGGCTCAGGTGGTTAAGTGACTGCCTTTGGCTCAGGTCATGATTCCAGAGACCTGGGATCGAGTCCCACATGTGGCTCCCTGCTCAGTGGGGACTCTGCTTCTCCCTCTCCCTCTGCCAGTCACTCCCGCTGCTTGTGCTCTCTCTCTCTCTTTCTCTCTGTCAAATAAATAAATAAAATATATATTTTTTTAATGGCAGTATAATATGTTTCTTCTGAATTTTTCTATCTCTAGAACTTACCCACTGTCTAAAATGCTGAAAATCAATAAATTCCCAATTTTAGTTTTTTAACTTGGGCATGTTTATTTTATATGGTGACTTCTTGGTTACCCAAAATTCACTGAGAGGGGGACGTTCTACCTAATGAAATTTTCTGGTTAATAAATGCTAAAACACTGTTTAAAAATTAATGGTCTGATAATTTTTTTTTTAAGATGGTGAATCCTGTTTTCTATAAGATTAGTTATCAACACTCAGTGCTAACAAGGAGTAAAAAGAGAAAAAAAAACAAGAGCCTCGTTTACTT
Organism: Spilogale gracilis; assembly: GCA_004023965.1. NCBI lineage: Eukaryota > Metazoa > Chordata > Mammalia > Carnivora > Mephitidae > Spilogale > Spilogale gracilis. The sequence continues at coordinate 10,286 of PITA01001228.1, read as the reverse complement.
AGGGCCTAGAGCATAGTTAACAAGAAGGGGACCTTTGATACCAGTCTCACCTAGCTTTGAATCCTGGGTCCCCCTCTCAGTGGCTAGGCAAGTTCATTTAAAATGTATCCTCTTCCCATCCATGAGCTGAAATGATTCTTTGGTACATACGTATATGGGGTTGTTAAGAAGACTGTGCAGACAAGGGATGGGTAAAGAACCTGTCTCAACAGAAAACTGGAAACATTAATTCACCAGGTGTTATGCTAATAAACATTCTGCATGTTAATTTATTAATCTTCAAAGAAATTCACGGGGTAGCATTTTTAATCTGGTACTTTTATCTGTGTTTTAAAAATAAGTACTCAGACTTAGAACCTTCCTGAAAGTTACATGGTTCTAATTTGCAAGTTGAGATTTGAACCTGGATCAGACCAATGTAACATCCACACTTTTTTTTTTTCCTTAGTTTTTTATTGTTGTTTGGTTGGTTTGGGGGGAGTTTTGTTTTTTTGTTTTTTTGGGTTTTGTAGGGGTTTTTTGTAATTTTACAACAACGTGGAGCTTGAACTCATGACTCCAAGATCAAGAGTTGCATGCTCTTCCAACCAAGCCAGCCAGGCAGCCCATACTAATTTCTTTGTTAGATTTTTTTTTTCTTTTAGATATTTCTCACAGCTCCCCTTTAATACATGCAAATTCTTCTGTAATCACAGTGTAGAAATAACTAATGTAACAATAACCCATTCTTTAATCCTAGTCCCCAGAAGTAAGCAATTAAAAAAAAATCTGTGCTATATGCTGACAGACATTTCCTGCATGCACTATATATGTATATTTTGTATCTTTTTTCTGAATGATTATTCAAACTTCTATTCTTTCAGTGGCATGTAAAAATTCATTTCTCGACATTATCAATACTGAATGTTCTCTTTCTAGTCTCTTGTCCATTGGATAGATGAAAGAACACTATATCTTTGCTTCGGTTTGCACTACTTAAGTTACAAGGTTGAGGTTGAATGTCCCAAAATCAAAACTATTTTCTCTCCAAACAGTCCCACCAAATCTGTGGTAATCCCAAAATGATGCTGTTTTAATATAAAAATCCAAATAAATACAATGTGGTTACTCCATGTATCATCCTTATTCTCCCCTATGTGCCCTCAGAAAGTAAGCACGTTTCTGGTTAATTAAGTATAACATTCAATATGTTACAATTCAATTGAGGAGATACTAGATGTGTTTTGGAATTTTATCTTTTTAAAAATTTATTTGTAAGAGGAGAGAGTGTGCACATAAGCTGGCGGAGAGACAGAGAGAGAAGATCTCAAGGAGACTCCCCACTGAGCATGGAACTTGATGCAAGTCTCAATCCCAGGACCCTGAAATCATGACCTAAGCCCAAATCAAGAGTCAGACACTTAACTTCCTGAGCCACCCAGGAGCCCCTGTTTTGAATTTCAGTGGGGCTTATTCTTTACAAGATGCCTCATATAAGTAAATAAATATTTTTAGAATTCTATAGAAAATAACTGTCAAGAAAACAATTGTTCCATTCATTGGTTCAACCAGGATTTGTCCAGCGTTTTTCATGCACCAGATGTAGTGTTAGGTACTTGAGTTTAAGAGAGAAACGGGATAAATACAGTTCTTCTCTCAAGTAGTTTAATCTTGCAGAGAAGATCAACAAGCGTCTCAGAAAGTTTTGGCCAGAGGGAATAGAAGAGCTAAGTGGCTGAAACAATAAGTAAATTTATGAGCTTCCAGGTGAAAGCGGCTAAGAGTAAGACTGTCCTTTAGGTCAGGTTAATGCAATAGCTCACTTTCGCCATCAGAGTCCACTTTTTCCATCGCCAACTTTGTCATTCACAGTATCAGCTTCATCTCAAGGCTGGTTTCCTCTGGACTGTGGGATTGTTGCCATGGCAATTTGAGCTTCATGCTCTCTTGTTAATATGGGAAGCAGGGGGACTTTTTGTGGTTCTTTTAAGACCAAGGAAGAACTGGGGCACCTGCCTGGCTCAGGCTGTGGAGCATGGAACTCTTCATCTAGGGACTGTGAGTTCAAGCCCCACACTGCATATACAGATTACTTTAAAAAAACAAAAAACAAAAAAAAAATGAGAATTTTTCTAGAAGTCTCTGTGTCTCATTGAGCAGAACTGGATCACATATTCACTCCTGACAAAATCATTGGCAAAAAGAGTAGGATTAGGGGTGCCTGGGTGGCTCAGTTGGTTAAGCGACTGCCTTCGGCTCAGGTCATGATCCCGGAGACCCGGGATCGAGTCCCACATCAGGCTCCCTGCTCAGCGATGGGAAGTCTGCTTCTCCCTCTCTCACTCCCCCTGCTTGTGTTCCCTCTCTGGCTGTGTTTCTCTCTGTCAAATAAATAAAATCTTTAAAAAAAAAAAAAAAAAGAGTAGGATTAGCCACAAGACATCAGGCCCAACCTTGGGACAGAGAATAGTGAACAGCTTTTTCTAAGGCATATCTGTAAACAGCAGGGACAGATCTGGGGGGTGGTAGGTTGGGGGAGAAGTTGTGGGCATGGCCTTCTAGTGGAAAGGAGGGAAATAGGAATGGCCACAAGAGAGGAAATAGTATCTACAACAATAATAAAACAAGCTGTTGTGATTGAATATCTATGTCGTTCTGGGCAGCGTAAGTGAAGAAAAACACCTTTATTATTTTCTTCTTAATGTGCCATAGGATCAGAGTGGTACTGAACCTGTTAGCAGTGAGGAAGATGGCAGTCTCGAAGTTGGTATTAAAGAGTTGCCTGAAAATGAAAGCTCCAAACTGGTAAGAATCCTTGGTGTTTTTCATCCAATGATCCTACCACCTTGGAAAGGATCAACTTGCGTTGTATTTACTTCTCTAGAAATCTTGGTCTCTGAGCTAGTAGAAGCTTTTTCATATGGAGTGACCCATTAATTCCAACAAATAGCATATTCTCCTGTTTTCTTCATATGTTTGAATTGTGCTGTCTGGAGCAAAAGAAGCAATTTCTATTTTAATCTTGTTCAACATTGGGCTTCTTTAAGGCTAGGGCTATCTTCAATTAGACCATAAAGGTAGAGAAAAAGATGTTAAATGTATTCCATTGATTCATGGTAAAAGATGGTTAAACTCACCAAGGGCTTGGAGTATTAGAAGAGAGTCAGGTTTGTTTGGTTTTTTAAAGTCTATTATTATTATTATTTTAGTAACTTCTACATCCAGCATGGGGCTTGAACTCGCAATTCAGAGATCAAAAGTGACATGCTTGTCCAGCTGATCAGCTGGCTGCCCCAAAGAGAGTCACTTTTAGAGAAACCTGTCTCCTTACATATTTTAATGCTTGATATTTTATTTCATATCTATTGAACCTTTACTGCGTACTGGGTACTGTCTGCATGCTACGTTAGTTTTCTCATCCTTATAGTATAGATGATGATACTTTTCTTTTACACACAAAGAAACTGAGGGCTTGTGATATTCACAGACTTGCCAGAGGCCTCTCACTAGAATGTGGTAGACCTGGAGACTCACCCCCATTCAGTCTGACTCCCATGCCTTCATTCACAGTCCGTCTTTTTGTTTTTAGCCTTATATGTACAGGGTTAGACAGCAAGTTCTTGAAAGAAATGTGGGCTTTTTTCTATTTCAAAAATGTCTTACAAATCTTAAAGAATTATCGTTTGAAAAAAAAGGAGTTATTACTTGGGAGGGTCACCCTGATTTTATGGCAGCACAGAGTTGTTCGTTTTACTTCAGGGAGTTTGAGAAATCATTTATCTTCTTTCAGCTTTTAGACAATGTATATTGGGACTGTCTTGGATTCTGTAAGAAACAGATTCTTTCAGCCTGAAGGGAAAAGACATTTCAGCAAAAGTGGAAATGACAATGGGCTACTCCTGGGCAAACTGTAAATGGAACACGAGAACCCTGGCATCAAGAACACTGGGACTAACAGATTGTAACCATTGTTCTTGAACAAGATGTTCCAAGGTCACACTGTTTCTAAAAGATAAACAGCATATTTGCACTGAAAGGGGAGTGAGTAACATCAACAAAGTTTGAATTCAAAGCTCCTTCAATTAAAAACACTATTAAGGTGTTTTTTTGGGACGCTCTATCTCCAAGGTAGGTTAAGGGAAATTCTTGTAAAGCAGCAGGGTTTTGTAAGTAGGGGCCTCCAAGGCAGAGGAAATGGTAGAAAGGGTAAGAACACTCCCTTGATTGCCAGAAGAGTCTGGTAGTCCAAAGAGACTCACTTGTAGGCTACAGGCAACCGCCATCCACTTGCTGTTCCTAAGAAAGCAATGCCAGTGATAGGGCTCCAAATGTCAAGATAATTGAAGAGTCCAACCCTCAGGCAGAGGACTTGAAGAGCTGAAGGTAATTTTTAGATACTGTTTTATACTGCATTTCACCAAGATGGAAGCCTTCCCATACCCACTGACTGCTGTCTCTCTTTCTTTTTCCCTCACCTTCCCTCCTCCCCTCCCACTCTTTTTAGTATTACAGTTGTTACTTAATGTTTCCAGGAGAATCTATACATGGTCTAGTTGAGGGAGGAAAGATAGCCTAAACTTAAACAACTTTTATAGCATAAATACAAATGGCCTGTCATAAAACATGAGTCAAGAGTGTGGTCTTGGACGAGTTACTTGACCTCACCAACCCATAGTTTTCTCACTGAAGAAGAACAGTAATCAGATGTTAGGAGAAAATAAATAGACTGTAAGGTATAAATCATGTAGTAGTGTTTTGAGCAAATAGTTGGTGGTTAGCAAGTTCATTCATTAATTCAACAAATACTTGCTGAATGCCACTATGTCCCAGGCACTAGAGATACAACAGTGAACAAAATGTAGAAGAATGCCTGCTCTCGGGGTGATGAAGTGGCACAGTTGGTTAAGCGTCTGACTCTTGATTTTGGCTCAGCTCATGATCTCAGGGTTGTGAGCTTGAGCTCCACAGAGCCCCACATCAGGCTCTGTACTGAGACTCAGTTTTCCCTCTGCCCACCCCCCTCCCCATAAATAAATAAATAAATAAATCTGTTCTCATGGGGACTCTCTTCAGGATGAGTAAGGGGGAGGAGGATAGATAATAAATTAGCAAAATATTAGATTGGATCACAAGAAATTGCTGTTTTTGTAGGTAAGAATTTCATATGGTGCAAACTGATGTTAATAACTGTGAGTTTTCACCAGTTATCATGATTATTTCTAATACAAGATTGGCACAAGGGTTGCTACACCATCCTAGGATTGTTGCCCACTGTATCTTGTCAGAGGACAGTGTATGATGTGTGTGGGTCTTGACTCTTTTCTGTTTATGTCAAGACAGTTGGAAACAGCAAGCCCTAACCCTCTGAAAGTTGCTCCCTTGCTCCCTATGTCTCATCAGGCACTGTGCTGGCCCCTGCAGGACCGAGCAGGAGAAACACCAGGCTTGCGCTTCAGAACCAATGAGAATAATAGAATTTGTATATGGAAAATCATACGTGCAGAAGTATAGTAGAGAGAGGGAAAAACACACACACACATGCTATGTTGCATGTGTTCAAAAGTGAAAGGAAGACCATTTCATTCAGGGATTAAGGAAGGTTTTGTAGAATCATGGCCATTAAGGTGAACCTCCAAAGATGAGAAGGCGGCTGACTGCTGAGGTTGGCTTAGAGAGGAGGTACACCAGCTCCCTCAGTGTGGGTGATGGAGCAGCGAGTAAGCATTGGGCGTTTGTGAGGGAACAGTGGGCAATATAATTTGAACAGTGGACTTGCAGAACTGAAGGACTGTATGCTGTGAATTATAAATGAACTTGCTCATCTTCGTGTGCTCAGTCAGTGTCTCAGTAGCTACCTGGATACAGGTAGACAAGAGGGGCTACCTAGGAGAAACTGTGCCTCACAGAGCTATTAAATTCTTCAAGACTGACTGTTTTCAGAGCTAAGACTAAGCCATGGGTCAGCATATCCCAGGACTGTTTCCATTGTTCAGTTGCCGCTGACTTTGGTCCATATCTCAGTAGTCCCCAGATTCACAGCCAAGAGCTTTATAATAACTTCAGTAGGTACTGGATTTCTCTCAAATATTTTTAAAGGGAGAATAACTTGTTTCTAGAAAACTGATCAGATGATGGTTTGTGAAACATAGATTCCAATTGTGAGAGACTGGAGGCAGGGAAGTGTCTGGAATCTATTTCAGAAGGCTAGGTGAGAGCCTGTTATAACTATTTTTTAAGCCTTTTGAAAGGAACTTTTGAAATGCTATCTGCACAGAGCTTTGCAATTTGCAAAACAAAGTGTCATTATCTCATTGGCTTAATTTTTTAATAACTACTTTTTTTTGGAAATGATACTTTGTCATCTTATTCAGTTTTATCCCCAAAATAACCCTATGTAAAAAGTAGAGCAGGAATTATTTATTCCAGACTTACAGATGAGATCTTAATCTGCTTAGTGAAAGATCACAAAACAGGAAATTGGAAGAGCTGTGTCTCATCCTGACGGGTCTTTGACTCCCTGGTATCTTGACATAGAAGGTCATGAATCCCTAAAGTAATTCTCTTAATCTTTTGGATATCAACCTATTTTTTTTAAGATTTTATTTACTTATTTTGAGAGAGAGAGAGAGAGAGAGAGAGGAAAGGAGAGCATGGGGTGGGGGGGGGAGGTGAATAGAGAAGGAGAAGCAGACTCCCCACTGAGCAGGGAGCCCAACATGGGGCTTAGTCCCAGGACCCTGAGATCGTGACCTGAGCTGAAGGTAGACACTTAACCAACGGAGCCGCCCAGGTGCCCCTCAACTTATGTTTTTATCATGTCGAGAGTATCTGTGTTGATATAATATACTCTTTTGAGGCAGTATAACTAAATTTTCAAGAGTACAAACATTGGAGCCAGACTACTTGGTTTCAAATCGTGACTCTACCATTGACTACCAATATAATCTTAGGCACATAATCTTCCTCTTCCTCAGTTCCTGCATCTGTGAAATGGGAGAAAGAAACCCCAGTTGTGAGAACTGAGGAGGGGCCAGCTGTACAGGACTGTGCAGAACCAGGCCAGCGTGCACTGGGCTCTGTGCAAGTGTGAGTCCTTGTTAATGATGATGATGCCGTTATTCTGATGAAAACACTAAGGATTAGCTGTTGTGAGCGAAGCATTAAGTGTAATTTAGAAAAACAAAGTGAGTTGTTCAGCCTGAAAAATGCAAATGCTGATCATAATAAGCAGTATTTATTGAATACCTATGTGCTAGGTATTTTAAGCTCATTTACATAACAGTCCTATGGGGTTAGTACTAGTATTATCCCCATTTAAGAGATGAGGAAACGGAGGCACTGAGACATTAAATAATCACCCGGTGTTGGGCACCTGGGTGGCTCAGTCAGTTGAGCATGAGACTCTTGGTTTTCGGCTCAAGTCATGACCTCAGAGTCCTGGGATCAAGCTCTGCATCAGGGTCTCTGTGCTCAGAGGGGAGTCCGCTTGAAGAGTCTCTCCCTCTGCCCCCCTTCCTCAAATAAATAAATTTAAATGAAATATATTGTTGGCCCTGCTTTACTGACAACGTACGAAGCCTAAGAGGCAGCAAGTATGTTCCTGAGGTCTCTCAGCAGGTAGGCGGTATGGCTGGGACTCAAACCCGGTTATTTTTGCCCCAAAAGCCCATCTTCTCCTCGTTGTGTAGTTCACATAGATAGCCTTTCTTGAATATTAGGAATATCACTGTGTGGTCTGTTTGTCCAAACAACAAATATTAACCGAGTTTGTCTGGCTGTGTGCAGAAGAGTCAGTGATGAGCATAATTGTTAGAGCTTCTTAAAGAGCTTGAGATGTTTGAGGACAAGTGTTCACATCAGCTTTGTATCTTTAGACGTTCAGTGGCTCACGGGAAGGAAGGAGCAAGGGAAGGAAAGAAGAGATAGTACTGTTTTCTCCTAAGTACCTAAACTCTGTTCTTGCGACCACCTTTGGATCTCCAGCCCTGTCGAATATCATGATTTGCTGCCTAGAAATAAAATCAGCTTACTTTTTCTTTTGTTCTTGTCTGTCTCCTTCTCCATGCTGTTATAGATATTAGTAGACACTAAAATCATTTTAAAGCAACTAGCCGACAACAAAATAATAAGACAAATAGCTTAATTAAAAATGGGTAAGGGGGTGCCTGAGTGGCTCAATTGGTTAAGTGACTGCCTTTGGCTCAGGTCACTCTTCCCTCTCTCAAATAAATAAAATCTTTTTTAAAAAACAAGTGGGTTTCTCTAAAGATATACAAATGGCCAATAAGCACATGGGAATATGCTCAACCTTATTAACCATTAGGGAACTAAATACATATCAAGACCACAGGGAAATACACTTTACACCTACTGGGAGGCCCATAGTCACAAAGACAGATAATAGCAAGTGCTGGCAAGGATGTGGAGTGATTAGAACCCTCATACACTGCTAGAGAGAAGATAAAGTAGCATTGCCAGTTGAGAAAACTGTTTGTAGTTCTTCACAATATTAAGCATAATTATATCATCATATCATAATTTCGCTCCTAGGTGTACACCCAAGAGGAATGAAAACACATCCACTCAAAAACTGGTACACGAGGGGCGCCTGGGTGGCTCAGTTGGTTAAGCAACTGCCTTCAGCTCAGGTCATGATCCCGGAGACCCGAGATCGAGTCCCACATCGGGCTCCCTGTTCGGCGGGAAGCCTGCTTCTCCCTCTCTCACTCCCCCTGCTTGTGTTCCCTCTCTAGCTGTGTTTCTCTCTGTCAAATAAATAAAATCTTAAAAAAAAAAAAAACTGGTACACCAGTGTTCATAGCAGCATTATGGAAATAGCCTTAAATGTCACCAACTGAATAAATAAAATGTGGTACATTATGCAATGGAATATTAGCAATAAAAGATAATGAAGTTCTCATGCATGATGCTACAACCCCATATTGTGTGCATGAAATGTCAAGAGGAGGCGTACCTATAAAGACAGAAAATAAATCAGAGGTTGCCTGTGGCTAGGGGGATGGGTGGGGCATGGGAGTGACCCTAATGGGTATAGGGCTTCTTTCTAAGGTTATGAAAATGTTCTAAACTTAGACTGTGATGATATTTATACAACTCTGAGTGTGAAAAACATTGTATAGTATACTTGAGATGGGGGCCATTTTGTGGTATGTTAATAATATCTCAGTAAAGACATTCTTAAAAAACAGGAGCAAGAGGAAAGAAAAGAAGTAAAAATAGATAAACCATAAAGTGAAATCAGATGAGCAATCCCGAGATAGCCTCTAGAAACAGAATCTGATAAATGACTACAGTACGATCTTTTAGTGTATAGTCTTTCCACCTTTTGGGATATTTTACCAAGTGTTTGATAATCCCTGGTAGGAAAGGCCCAGATTGTTTGTCCATCAAAATTAAAGCCTGACTTTATCTTATAAATTCGTGCACTCTGCCTATTACTGCATTCTGTGCTAGATCCTGGAATGATGCCACACAAGGTAAATAGACAAGAGTCTCTCTCCCTGTGTTGTTCACATCTTCATGGGAAATGGGCGTCATTCAGATAATGTCACAAATAGATTGAAGTCTCAACTTTGATCAAAGCTAAGAACTAGAGGTGGTTGGTGCCAAAGGAGCATGTAAGAGGAGGATTTGATGTTGTCAGGGAGGGCTTTCCCAGGGAAAGGAACTGAGATCGGAAGGAGAAGCTGACGCTACTGGGAATGTGGCAAAGAAGAAGGAAGGCAGGGGGCTAGGTGATGGTAGAGCCTCGGGAAATCCGGTGAACTAAAAGTATGAAAGTACATGGTTGCCAGCCCTGGTGAGATGGACCCCAAGCTGGAGCCGGGCCATGTTAACGAAATGGTCTCTGTGCTGAAAGCAGCGGGAGGCCCTGCGGGGCTGTAGAAGGTGGCTCTACAGCAGAGCTGTGATGTGGTGATTAGCTTGGACTGGGACCAAGCTGGATGGTGCCCGACGAGCTGGAAGTTCATGGCAGCAATGGCCATCCATGAGAGATGCCGACAGCTATCCTCATATTCTATGTAAAGATTTTAATAAACAGCAAAGAAATGCACGTTCCACAGAAGGCTGCCAGTTTTACCTTTCTTGCCAATTTACCTTTCTTGCCCTCGGTATGCAAACCTTCTGCTATATGTAGTCTTAAAGCTTTTCCTCTGAACACATGTTTAGAGCTATTTGAATGGCAGTTGTTGTACCATCTGGGTCTTAAGAACTAGCATCATCGTAGGACTTGGCCAGCAGCCCAAGAGAAACCTGCAAGGAAATGCCCCCAACAGATGTGCTCA